>CM066318.1:106728256-107308256 GCA_033807775.1 Saussurea involucrata
GATGCTGGATCGGTCGGTGATTGTGTTCATCGACGATATTCTCGTATATTCAAAGACAAAGGAAGTGCACGAGATGCATTTGCGAGAAGTTTTGGAGGTTTTTAGGCGGGAGAAGCTTTATGCTAAGTTCTCCAAATGCGAATTCTGGTTACGATAGGTCCAATTCCTAGGACATGTCATGAACCAGAATGGTATTATGGTCGATCCGGCCAAGTTTACAGCAGTGATGCGGTGGGAAGTGTCGAAGACTCCCACTGAAGTACGGAGTTTTCTTGGGTCAGCAGGGTATTACCGAAGATTTAATCAGGATTTCTCCAAGATTACTTTACCTATGACCCGTTTGACGAAGAAATCTGCGGCTTTTAGTTGGGGTGAAGAGCAGCAGAGGGCTTTTGAGGAGCTACGCACGCGTTTATGCGAGGCTCCGGTGTTGACTTTGCCCAAGGGTATGGAGGACTTGGTGGTGTACTGTGACGCTTCACATCAGGGTTTGGGTGTCGTGCTTATGCAACGCGGCAAGGTGATAGCTTACGCTTCGAGGCAGCTGAAGCCTCATGAGGTGAACTACCCGACTCATGACCTAGAGTTGGGAGCAGTGGTGTTTGCCCTCAAAATTTGGAGGCATTATCTATATGGCGTCAAGTGTACAATCTACACCGACCATAAGAGCCTCAAGTACCTGATGGATCAGCAGAATCTTAATATGCGTTAGAGAAGGTGGCTCGATGTGGTCAAAGATTATGATTGCGAGATACTTTACCACCCGGGTAAAGCAAATGTGGTCGCGGACGCACTTAGTCGACATCTGGTTGGTGAACCACTACGGGGTTTATGTCAATGGTTAACAGTGGTTGCACCTCTCCTGGAGTCGATAGGTAGTGCTCAGGAAGCGGCAGTTCGGGACGAGAATGCCAATCGTGAGAGAGTTTCGGGAGAAATTCCAATTTTGTCCGTGATAGTCGGGGTTTATTGGCGCGATATGGTCGAGTTTGGGTTCCCTTCACTGGTGGGAACAGGCAGATATTGTTGGACGAGGCGCATAAGTCCAAGTTTTCTATTCATCCTGGAGCTACGAAGAGGTATCGCGACCTGCGGGAGAATTATTGGTGGCCCGGCATGAAGCGGGATGTAGCCAAGTGTGTAGAGTTGTGCTTGACTTGTCGGAAAGTCAAGGCTGAGCATCAGCGGCCGCATGGGAAGTGGCAGCCTTTAGAGATTCCGGTATGGAAATGGGAGCAGATCACGATGGATCTCATTACGAACTCCCAAAGACACCACGTGGAAATGATGCTATTTGGGTGATTGTCGATCGTCTGGCTAAGAGTGCTCACTTTTTGGCCATTAGGGAGAGCTCCTCGGCGGAGGAACTAGCAGAGATTTTCGTGCGAGAGATTGTAGCCAGGCACGGGGTGCCAGTTTCGATTGTCTCTGACAGGGACACTCGTTTTACCTCCCGGTTTGGGAGAGGTTTCAGGAGGAGATGAGTACATGGTTACATTTTAGCACGGCTTTTCATCCACAGACCGACGGGCAGAGTGAGCGGACTATTCAGACTCTTGAGGATATGCTTCGGGCATGTGCTATTGATTTTGGAGGTAGTTGGGATCAGTACCTTCCGTTGGCGGAGTTTTCCTACAATAACAGCTTCCATTCCAGTATTGGCATGCCGCCGTACGAGATGTTGTATGGTAGGAAGTGCAGGACGCCCGCGTGTCGGGGCGAGGTTGGTCAGCGGGTATTGGGGAGCACTGATATCGTGCTAAAGACGACGGAGATGATACAAATGGTGCGGGACCGTTTAGTTACTGCACAGAGTCGGCAAAAGAGCTACGCCGACAAGAGGCGATCGGATTTAGAGTTTCAGGTTGGGGATTATGTTCTCCTGAAGGTTTCGCCCTGGTAAGGGGTGATTCGGTTTCGCAAGCGGGGAAAGTTAGGACCCCGTTATTTTGGACCTTACAAGGTCATTGCGCGCGTGGGGAAGGTAGCTTATCGTTTGGAGTTACCGGATGAGTTGCGCTTGATTCACAACACCTTCCACGTTTCTCAATTGCGGAAGTGTGTAGTGGATGAGTCTGCAGTGATTCCTCTCGAGGACATTCAGATTGACGAAAGGCTTAACTTTGTGGAGAATACGATAGCTATCGTCGAGGGGAAGACGAAGAACCTGCGCAACAAGGTCATTGGATTAGTGAAAGTTCAGTGGCAACACCGGAAGGGTTCAGAGTGGACGTGTGAGCCCGAGGCGGAGATGCGCGAGAACTATCTCGAGTTATTCGCCGATCGAGACTTCGAGGACGAAGTATAATTCAAGCGGGGGAGAGTTGTAAAGCCCGTGTACCGGTACGTATGTATTTAATTTAATTTAACTATTTTATTATCTTCTCGTAGCAAATAGTTTTAGCGGAAGTTAGCAAAGATGACCAAAATGTTATTAAGGGTAAAAATCTAATTGGTTTTGCAAGGGTTTGGGAATGCAGGGACCATTCATGTAATTCTTGAAAAGTGTGTGCATGGGATCGGCTTTAAACAAAAACCGACCCATCCCCTCTTTTTGTTTTTGGGTTCCTTCTTCTCTCGCAAGCAAACGTCGACAAACCCTAAATCCCCCCCCCCCTAGCTGCTGCCGTCGACCATCAAGCCACCGCCGCCGGCGAGAGAGAGAGGGAGAAGAGCGAGAGAGAAGAGCGAGAGAGATAGAGATAGAGAGAGCCGGAGCTGCATCGCCGCTGGATCGCCGTCTCAAGTAAGTTCTATCCCTTTCGTTTCTCCTTTCGTCGCCCCGAACCGCAAAACCACCCCACCACCGCCGCAGCCATGGCTGCCGGCGGTGTGGTTGCCGCCGTGCGCCACCACGGGTGGTGGCAGTGGGTGTGGGTGTGTGTGTAATCGGGAATGTTCTGGTCGAGCGCGGGAAAAAGGTGTGGACGTTAGGATTGGTCGGGTTTTTCGTTGGGTCTCGTCGGTTTTCAATAAATCACGGTCGCCGCCGCCGCCGCTGCCGGCGACCACCACTGCCGGAGGTGGCAGTGGGTGGTGCGCGGGTGAGCCCAGGCTTTAGTAACCTAAAACCCCAATCCGTGACCCGATCGCGTGAACCCGAAACCCGAAAACCTTAAGTTTGAAAGTTATCATTTTATGTGAAATCCTTTTCTGTCCCTGTTTTATTTCGTCCATAACGTTTCCGTCGTAGCTCGGATTGAGGCGAAACTGGTTCCCACGGTTCACATTCTGTGTCGGGCACACTTTTCATGTTTTAGCGAAAGTCTGGTTCGGCCTCTAGCTAGGTGTAAATTAGCTGTTTTTACAGCAGGTCCGGATTTGGCAGACTCGCGTCCTGTTTTTAGAAAATTCATATTAAATCGTAGAAAAATCGTTAGAACGCGTGCGATATGTCCCTGGAACCCTAAGACATAGAACTAGCTGATTATGGAATAATAATTCTGGGTTGATGAGTTTAAGAGGGGCTAAACAGGTCCCGAACAGACCTGTAAATCTTAGCGTAAAAGCTGGATTTTTCGTGTGTAAGCTTATAGTTGTGACTTTGGGTTAGGACTTCGCTTTGACGTTTGATATCACTTATTTAGGTGGAAAAAAGTGAGTTGGAGTTGGCCGACTCGTTTTGCTGTTGAGGACATCTACTTTGCTTTTGAGGTGAGTTCTCTCACTGCGTAGATAGGGATTGTATGTATATCGCGGTAGTTTGTATGTACTACTGATTTGTTGTGTGAACTAGTTGTATTGTGGTGTGTAGTACTTGATTGGTTTAAATGCTTAGTATAAATGTGTTTTATATACATCTCGGTGGGACCGAGGGCTCAGTGGGACCGAGGAAGCGGGTAGAAATGTTGTGTGAACTCGGTGGGACCGAGGGCTCGGTGGGACCGAGGAAGTGGGTAGAAATGTTGTGTGAACTCGGTGGGACCGAGGAGTGGGTGCATAATTACTTGTATGTGTTTACTTGAATTATGTAACTGTTGTGTTGTTGCTCATGTGCGGATAGGGGTGATGTGCATATAATTACTATCTGCGCATGTGATGGAATTCACTAAGCATTGTGCTTACCCTTTTCCTATAAATGTGGTTTCAGGTACTAGTGGCTCCAAGGCGTGACGGGTACACACTGGCGCGCGTGAAGGGTTTGATATTTATGAGAATTAGACTTATCACTTAAACGATTTAATTCCGCTGTTCATCATTATGAGAATATTTATTGTTAAGTTTGCAAACGAAACGGTTTTGGATATTTAATGAGGTTTCATTTATTAAAATGCTTATTTTTAAAAGTTAAAATTTATTGTAATTTTTGGGACGTTACAATGCCATCTCCCAGTCTTCTGCTTCCTCAGCCGTGAATGGATAATCGGCCGCAGTTCGCCCATGGTTTCTCCACTCCTCGTTTGTTTCCGGTACCTTCCAGGTACTCCGGCGAGCTCCATCGTTCAGTGGTTGGTAGGCTGCCGAACGTGAAGTTCCAACCCTATTCGCCGACCTGTTCCCCCTTGATCTTGAACCTCCAGCCATAGTGTTAAGAAAAGCGAGAGAATATTTGTAAACGGTGAGGAGAGAATGTATAAAAGATAGCAAGTTGTGAATTACTACTTCATCATGCCATCTACTTATAGCCGTGAAAATGTATGTTCTTCATCAGGGATGTGGATATGGTCAAAGATTTCGTCTGAAAAGTTGCCTGCATGATTCGTCTGAATAGTTCACTGCAAGATTCATCTGAAAAGAGCCTGTAAGATTCGATTCGACTGAAAAAGTAACTGCAATATTCGTCTGCAAAAGAGCTTGTAAGATTCGACTGAATTTTGCAAGTTTCTATAATATAGATAATGTTGTACATTACATAATACCAATTTTTGCATCATATGAATCACTTCCAGGCAACAAGAACCAATACAGTAGCATGAAACATAGATCATCCAGTTCCTTTGGGGTCAATTCCTAATCTCCTTGACCACCTTTGGATACGGTCACATTATTGAACTTTCTCACTGTTTGTTGTATATGACTGTAACAGGAATTCTGCTCTTGAATAAAGGTCTTTCATTAGGCTGAAAATTAGTCTTTAAGTAGTCTAAGGATTAATGCATATGTGAATCAAGAAATAAATGCTTGTTCATCCAATAATCTCTGTATTAGGATTACCGCAAGTTTCATAAACCTACTTACTAGGTGTTGGAAAAGTTTAGTAAAAATATGGGTTTTACTAAACTTTGGACACATTTAAATATATATATATATATATATATATGTGTGTGTGTGTGTGTGTGTTATATAACTAACTCTTAGTAGGTTTATGTTCTCCTATATGAGAGCTTCGAAACGATATATAATGCGTCCAAAACGGAGTATGTGTGAATGAGATATTGATACTCAAAGTTGAGTAATTGGATGAAATTAGCAAAAACCAAATGGGTGTGGGAATGTGTCCCACATAGGAAGAGAGAGTAAAGTGTTGTTGCATGTTTTTACTGTTTTTGTCACACTTTTTAGGCTCCAAGTTAAATACTTTAACAAAATAATAAACAAAATTATAACTTCAATCACAATACTTTAACAAAATAAGTTAACACTAAAAATAACAATTATTTAATGTTACATAAACAACCTAATGTTGCTGTGTTTGACAATGCGCATAAATGGACTCCGCCATATGTTCGCGAAATTCCCTGGCCTCATCTTCGGTGCGGGAAGGGTGTAAATCTACCACATCGTTATTAATCAAGATGCTGGCATTACGGCATACCCAGACACCGCAATCCGCATTCATCCCTTTCTGTTGTGGTGCATTCTTGGCTAACCTATGACGGAAGTTCACTGACCATTCGCGACGACGCACATCCCCGATCCGGCTAAAGAAGTCCGTTAGCACAGCTTTAAATATGGCAAGCTGCTCATCCATAGTGTCTTTGAAGAGATTGGTAGTGTCGCTGTCATATATGGTCATCACCATAGTTGGAAAATCAAACACTCCGAGCAGCCAATGTTTAGGATGAATGCATATAGGGATGTACACCTGAAATATTACAATATTAGACAACTTAGTTAGCAACCAAACAACTTAAATAAAATAAGAGTAAGACGATTTACATACAGTATCGAGTAACTGCCAATTCACCCCTTCCATGCCATTGCATGAGTTAGCCACAGAGGCGGGACCTTGATGTTCAAGCACCATGAACGCAAAGAAAGTAGTGTTCATCACGGTCCACCTCGTGTCTGGTCCACGGGATTTTTGGAGCAAGGCGACCCAACAATCCATGTTCTATACATAAAAAATAGATGGTTAGACGTGTAATATAAATATATTTGATTATATGACTATAGTTAAACTTCATTACTAACCACATCCTCTAAGTCAGACTCCAAAGGGTCAATTGCCAGCAATGCTTTGAAAAACGAGGGGGTGATGTCCAGGTTGAGGTAAGGGATGAATACCAGGCTTGGGAGGTTACCAGTTTGGCACATGTTCAATATATCCTCGGCCGGAAGACGCTCCGGTGAAGCCATCTTTCCCTTTCCGACTTTCTTTCCCCCCTTCTTTCCCCCTTCTTTCCCGCTTTCTTTCCTGCTTCCTTTGCTTTCTTTTGAGGGGGGGGGGTGTGGTAGATTTTTGTCGTGTCTATGGAAGTCCTGTCCCCAACCCCATCGACTGAAAATTAAGTTATTAGATGTTTTAAGTACAATTTCATCATGTTCACAATTAAACCAAAACTACCAAAATAACTTACAGTCTGCGTGTAAGCTGGCGATGTGACGTACGACGACCCCGACATTTCCGGCATGTAATAGTCTGCGTCCGATAGGCCAAGGAAGTCCATGAACGACGACCCCCTGCACCGGACATCCCGACCTGCGTGACATTGATCATTATTAGTCCCACAAATTTAGGAACTAACATATAACTATAATGGTTACTCAGTGTGACTTACACTCTCCGAGATTGACGAATAGGATGTGGTGACAAACGGTGGCATTTGGGATGTGTATCCCCCTGCCCCCGACATCCCGACCTGTGTGACATTGATCATTATTAGTCCCACAAATTTAGGAACTAACATATAACTATAATGGTTACTCAGTGTGACTTACACTCTCCGGGATTGACGAATAGGATGTGGTGACAAACGGTGGCATTTGGGATGTGTATCCCCCTGCCCCCGACATCCTGACCTACGTGACATTGATCATTATTAGTCCCACAAATTTAGGAACTAACATATAACTATAATGGTTACTCAGTGTGACTTACACTCTCCGGGATTGACGAATAGGATGTGGTGCCAAACGTCGCCTGTGCCCCCTGTCCGAACGGAGCGGGGATCGGCGTCGTACTCGACAGCTAAAACAAATTTAGAACGTAATATTAATATACAAACTAAAAGATTGTGGCCGACAAATTAAGTTAAACACTAACATGAACAGCGCGAAACTGTCTGACGAATGCCTCCAGATGGTTTCAACGTGTGACTTGGGGCCCGTGGACGTAGTCCCACAGATCATCATGACTGCCCCGAACTGGCCCATAGACATGTGTCGGATCTTGATGGGAATAGGAAGGGGGCGCCTCATATGGATCGAAAGGGGGCGGCTGATATCGATCGGAAGGGGGCGGCTGGTATCGATCGAAAGGGGGCCTCGCGTCGTCTTTCTCATCTTCGTCAGATAAGGAACCAGACCCAGATGGGGAAGGAGAGGGACGTCGAACCCTTGCCGCCTCTCTGTCAATAAAGGCCACGTTGTTTCTGTACCAAGGTGTGTCCCTCTCGTAGGCAGTAGGAACAAGGACCCCGAAAGGCGTAAGCGGCGGCTAAATATATGGTAAAACACAAAAAAACTAATAAGCGGGACTAACGTATGCAACATTGTAAACATAGTAAAAGAACTTACATGTCTAGATTGGCTGAAGAACTCAAGCCAAGTTTGCCTATTTAAGGAAACACCCCGGTCCCAACGGGTTCCCCTATGTAATATGTCGGTGCGCTTGTTGAAATATTGAACGGCTGCGGGAAACATCTCCAAGATCCATATCTGGAATTACACAAGAAGAGCAAGTACGTAAAAAGGAAAGCCAAACAGTTTGTATGTATTATTATTTATGTTATACTACGTATCTAACCTTTAAGGCGTATGTAAATCCACAAAGATTCATCTTGGCAAGTCGATCGGGGCGTCTGGCAATGGCTCGGTGCAAAATAGTGTAGCTATGTGTCCAGATGTGGCTACCCCACGGGTACCTGTTAAACAAATCCAAGTCCTCGACGGCCCTAAGGACCGTCTCAGAAGCAGTCTGGCTCAACTCACGGCCCATGAAACCCATATCCACGATCGCCACCAAGCATACACGGACAACATCATGGTCGCTTAGGGCCCTAAGGCCCTGTTTCATCGTCTCCACGACTGTCTTCAACTTCAAACGAGATGCTGACACACCCCAAACCCTACGAACGAAGGAAATGTCTGCTAAGGAAGGAAGGGGGGAGCCTCTCCAAAAAGTAGTCCTGTAATTAGACAGAACTCACGACGCCCAAACCGCAATTGATGCCCGAAGAAATCAAAATACATCTCCTCCGGATCACCATTGGAGACCTCGACCTCCAACTGTAGAAACATGTGGACTAGCGTGGGGTCGCCACCAGGGTAAGTCAGATCCATCCATGGACCGAAAGGTGTCCCTCTAAAGATGTCCTCAAGGGTAGCTGCGCGATCACCTAATTCCACGAAGCGGTCTCTCAACTCCACCATGTAGCCAACGCGACACTTTATCGTCAAGTCGGTGTGAAAGAAATCCCTCTACATAGTTATTCATGGATGTTATAGTTAGTGTTATATATAGATGTTTTTGCTTGTTTGGTTTATTGTGTTGATAATTATTCGTTTCTTTTAGTTTTAGAAAAGAAACCACTCAATCTATTGGACTTCCAGGTAGCAGGGGAATCACAAGGATTGTTTAAGTCCCCACATACCTTAGGGCTATTTACACTCGTTTGACAAAATCCAAATAGATATGTTGCGGTTTATTTTATTTCAATATGTAATAGTGTTATATATAGATGCTTTTGGCAAGAGGCCAAAATGAATTTGAGTGTGGCATGTGAAGCCAATTTAATATTCATACCATTTATTTACGGAAATATATTTATCAAAAGAAGTTAGGGGGCCTAAGTTGTCATTCACAAAAGTTTAGGGACCTAAGTTTGTTGGACAACCTAGGGGGGGTAAGGTTGTATTTAAATAATTTACTTTCAAAAATTCTTTTATAAAAATATCTTAATAATGTAAATACAACAGAGTATATGAAAACACAACAGATACGTATAAATACAGGATAGATAAATATAGTAAATAAAGCAGAGTATAAATGCAATGAATATACAATAATTATATAAACAGATATAATTAAATGCACAGCGGAAATATAAAGAGATAAGGGATAGAGATACTTGACACGGAGATTTAGTGATTTACCACACCTTGGTAAATCACTAGCCGAGACACTTCCCGACACGATCCAATAAACGTATTCTTTACGGTAGAATACAAACCAAATACAAAGGTAAGCAATAGGCTCTCAAGCTTCAGCTTATTGAGATATACAGGATCACACACCCGTTATTCAAACACTTACAAGAGGAGTATAACTCACAATGGTAATCACTCTTGTATAATATTTATCACTTGGATATTTTATAAAAACGTTTTATAAAATAAATATGTAGTGATAATATGTAGTATGGAATATTAGTTGGGAGAGATCAGATGGATAGATGGCAGTGTGTTGTTGATCTGTTATTCTATTTTTCTTCTCCACCATCGCATGCATTATATAGCAGCTCTTCCAACGGATATATGCATCCGCGGTATACCGCCAAAAGCACGCGGTATACCGTGCAGTAAAAAGTACACTGACACTCCAACGGCTCTCATGCAAAGTTGACTTCTGGAATACGTACCCGCGGTATACCGGCTAAACACCGCGGTATACCGCCCAACTGTACCCGCGGTATACCTGCTAAACACCGCGGTATACCGCCCAGACAAAAGTACGACCAATCAATCAGAGATCTACAGTAAGCCGCCACGGTATACCTGCTGAACCTCGCGGTATACCTGCGTCAGAAAAGGACAGCTTCAAGGACGCAACCAATCTTTGCTGGATCTTCTCAAAAACCTTATTTAATTTAAAATCATTTAGGGTTTTTAGAAATATCCAAGTGGTATATTATTTTAGGGTGTTTATCATTATAAATTATAAACACTAATGACAACGTAAAACTTCCGTCTTGAACTCTTCAGATAAAATCTTCGTGTTCTTCAAGAACTGTACACTTGGATTGGATTGTTAGATAAACAATAATACGGTGTGTTTGTAATCATCAAAATAAATATATATAAATATATAGAGATGTGGTACACTTGCACCAACAATCTCCCCCTTTTTGATGATGACAAACACAACCGCTAAGCATGAGCATATGCGGTTTCTCTCCCCCGTTTGTCGAAACAAAAAGGGTCAAGAAAGACGGTATGCTTCCCCTCGAGAGATGCTCCCCCTCAAAATATGCATATATTTGAGAGAGCATAATCTCATGGTTAAAAGATAAAAAGCTCCCCCTCAAATTAATAACAAATTATAAAATTTGAGGGACAATAAAATATGCATAAAAAAGCATATAATAGACATAAAACAAAATAACCTAAAAGAAACACTTGCACCAAAAAAAAAGAATCTTAAGGCTTCGATTTTTCGGTTAATTTTATGTGAGCAAAAATTACCACGTATTATGACCTCGTCAGGGAACACGTATTATATCCTCGTCAGGAAACACGTATTGTATCCTCGCCAGGAACCACGTATTATATCCTCGTCAGGAACCACGTATTATATCCTCGTCAGGAAACACGTATTATATCCTCGTCAGGAACCACGTATTGTATCCTCGCCAGGAAACACGTATTATATCCTCGTCAGGAAACACGTATTATATCCTCGTCAGGAAACACCTACAAAAGGCAAAGAAAATTTTTCGTGGTACCCTTTTCTTATGGGTCCTTTTAACAGTTAGTATAAAACATAAACTGCAAAAAAAAATTAAAATATGTTGTCGACATAAAATAAAACATGACAACATACAATCCACAAAAATTTGTTTAAAACCACAAACGCATCCCACCGGGATTGTCAACATTAAACATTCCTTTCGGAATCCATTTTCTAACCATTCTAATTTTGCGATTGTATTTATCATACACATAAAATGAAGCATTTATATTCGCATTATTTTTAGGTCTAGAAAAATTACTATTATACATACGAGCATACGGTTTCCTCGGCATATAATTCACATTATTCATTTTGAATACATACGGAGGTTTTTGCACATAAGGTTTTCTCGTTTCAACTTTAGGTGGTTCAAAACACCTTTTAATTTGAATACACGAGCACGTATCAATACATGTATTAGAACCAATGCCTTTTCTACAATTAATGCGATTAGACATATTTAGCATTTTTAACACTTTATCATTGCTATTTTGAAATGCTTTAGCTAACATATTATCTTTTTCATATAAATCGCATTTAGCTTTTAAACAAGCATTATCATTTATGAGAATATCACATTTTGCACATATGTCATTTTCTTCTATTCTTTTATCTAAACATGCAAGTTTCTCATTTAAAACATCACATGATTTGCAAACAATATTTTCGCATGCTTTCTTTTCTAAAGTGATAACTTTATCATTTAACTCATTTTTGATTTTATTATCACATGCAATGGTTTGTTTACAATTATTCAACTCATTCTGACATAATAATAATTCTTCTTTTAATTTAGCATTCTCATTTTTATAACTATTTACGAGAACAATCAATTTTTGAAAAGAGATATTTAACATATCAATATCATCATTATTACTACAACTAGAATAATTTGAGTATGAAGTACATACCTCTTTCTCGCAGTCGACGATGAGACACGTTTCTTCATTTCTTTGATCTCGGGTTTCGTCTCTCTTTTCTTTTGAGTTTCCACCATAGGTGATGTTCAAGTTCTCCCAAATATCACGAGCAGTTTCAAAGAGATAAACACGCTCAATATCATCGTTAGTAAGAACCGAAAAGAGAAAATTTTTGGCTTCATAATTTAAACAACAATTATCCTTATCTTCGTCGGACCATTCCGAGCTAGGTTTTTCAACAACTTTGTTGTTTTGAAATTTTGTGGGTTTGAAATTTCCTTTAATAATAATATCCCAAATATTTTGATTTATCCCACGAACATAACGTTCAAAAGAATTTGCCCAAAGATCAAAATTTTCGAAATCAATAAGAAGAGATTTAGAAAACCAAGCATTTTGTTGAGCCATAACAAAAACGGATTTTAAAAAAAATTAAATAGACGATTTTTGAAAGCCCTGCTCTGATACCAAATGTTGGACAACCTAGGGGGGGTAAGGTTGTATTTAAATAATTTACTTTCAAAAATTCTTTTATAAAAATATCTTAATAATGTAAATACAACAGAGTATATGAAAACACAACAGATACGTATAAATACAGGATAGATAAATATAGTAAATAAAGCAGAGTATAAATGCAATGAATATACAATAATTATATAAACAGATATAATTAAATGCACAGCGGAAATATAAAGAGATAAGGGATAGAGATACTTGACACGGAGATTTAGTGATTTACCACAACTTGGTAAATCACTAGCCGAGACACTTCCCGACACGATCCAATAAACGTATTCTTTACGGTAGAATACAAACCAAATACAAAGGTAAGCAATAGGCTCTCAAGCTTCAGCTTATTGAGATATACAGGATCACACACCCGTTATTCAAACACTTACAAGAGGAGTATAACTCACAATGGTAATCACTCTTGTATAATATTTATCACTTGGATATTTTATAAAAACGTTTTATAAAATAAATATGTAGTGATAATATGTAGTATGGAATATTAGTTGGGAGAGATCAGATGGATAGATGGCAGTGTGTTGTTGATCTGTTATTCTATTTTTCTTCTCCACCATCGCATGCATTATATAGCAGCTCTTCCAACGGATATATGCATCCGCGGTATACCGCCAAAAGCACGCGGTATACCGTGCAGTAAAAAGTACACTGACACTCCAACGGCTCTCATGCAAAGTTGACTTCTGGAATACGTACCCGCGGTATACCGGCTAAACACCGCGGTATACCGCCCAACTGTACCCGCGGTATACCTGCTAAACACCGCGGTATACCGCCCAGACAAAAGTACGACCAATCAATCAGAGATCTACAGTAAGCCGCCACGGTATACCTGCTGAACCTCGCGGTATACCTGCGTCAGAAAAGGACAGCTTCAAGGACGCAACCAATCTTTGCTGGATCTTCTCAAAAACCTTATTTAATTTAAAATCATTTAGGGTTTTTAGAAATATCCAAGTGGTATATTATTTTAGGGTGTTTATCATTATAAATTATAAACACTAATGACAACGTAAAACTTCCGTCTTGAACTCTTCAGATAAAATCTTCGTGTTCTTCAAGAACTGTACACTTGGATTGGATTGTTAGATAAACAATAATACGGTGTGTTTGTAATCATCAAAATAAATATATATAAATATATAGAGATGTGGTACACTTGCACCAACAAAGTTGTCATTCACCAAAGTTTAGGGACCTAAGTTGTCATTCACCAAAGTTAGGGGACCTAAGTTGTCATTCACAAAAGTTAGGGGACCTAAGTTGTTTAGGGGGCCTAAGTTGTCATTCACAAAAGTTTAGGGACCTAAGTTGTCATTCACCAAAGTTTAGGGACCTAAGTTGTCATTCACCAAAGTTAGGGGACCTAAGTTGTCATTCACAAAAGTTAGGGGACCTAAGTTGTCATTCACAAAAGTTAGGGGACCTAAGTTGTCATTTACAAAAGTTTAGGGACCTAAGTTGTCATTCACCAAAGTTTATAAAAAACACTCATCTTTTTATAAAAACATACTGAACATCTTTTTTTTATAAAAACACACTTAATATCTTTTTTTATAAAAACACACTTAACATCTTTTTTTATAAAAAACACTCTCAACATTTATTTTTATAAAAAACACTTTAACATTTTTTTTATATAAAAAAACACACTCTTAACATCTTTTTTTTTTATAAAAAACACTCTTAACAATTATTTTTATAAAAAACACTTTAACATCTTTTTTATATAAAAACACACACTCTTAACATCTTTTTTTTATAAAAAACACTCTTAACAATTATTTTTATAAAAAACACTTTCACAATTATTTTTATAAAAAACACTTTAACATCTTTTTTATATAAAAAAACACACTCTTAACATCTTTTTTATATAAAAAAACACACTCTTAACATCTTTTTTTTATAAAAAACACTCTTAACATTTACTTTTATAAAAAAACACTTTAACATCTTTTTTATATAAAAAAACACACTCTTAACATTTATTTTTATAAAAAACACTCTAACATTTATTTTTATAAAAAACACTAATCTTTTTATATAAAAAAAACACTAACATTTATTTTTATAAAAAAACACTCTTAACATTTATTTTTATAAAAAACACTCTAACATTTATTTTTATAAAAAACACTAATCTTTTTATAAAAAAAAAACACTAAAAATTATTTTTATAAAAAAACACTCTTAACATTTTTTTTATAAAAAACACTCTTAACATTTATTTTTATAAAAAACACTCATCTTTTTATAAAAAAACACTAACATATGTTTTTATAAAAAACACTCTAACATCTTTTTAAAAAAGCCACTATAACATCATTTTAAAAAAAACTCAAACATCTATTGTTGGACAACCTAAGGGGGGGGGTAAGGTTGTATTTAAAATCTTTTTCTTTCAAAAAATCTTTGAACAAATAAATACAGTACAAACAATACAGTAAAAATAAAGCAGAGTATAAACAAGTAAATATACAACAATTATATAAACAGATATAATTTAAATGCACAGCGGAAATGTAAAGAGATAAGGGAAAGAGAATACTTGACACCGATATTTTTAAAGTGGTTCACCAAACACAAAGTTGGCTAGTCCACCTCGAGAAAATAACACTTCTCGGAGATCCAATACGAAACGTGTTCTTTACGGTAGAAACACAAACCTTAATACAACAAACGCGAAACACTCTTCTTTGAGAGATTAATGTGGATCACTCACTCTAAATCAAACACTTACAAGAGGGTATAAATTTTAATATGAATAATCACTCTTGAATAAGGTTTATCACTTGGATATTTTTAGAGAGTTTGATCACTTGAGTTGTGTTGCTGATTCAACTAATCGAGAGATTTTAATCTGCTATCAACTCAAGATTTCTTGCTCAAAAATTAATTTTATCAGTTTAAGTGATTTAGTGTGAGTAAGAAAGCAGCAGAATAATAATCAAATGCTGAGGGAGAATTTATTGCTGAAGTTTGGTGTGGCCTTGAATGCTGTTGGATGCATGTATTTATACTGGATGATCAACAGTCTTGAGGATTTCGCGGTATACCGCCAAACCATCGCGGTATACCTGCGTCAGAAAAAGTACAGCAAAGGAGAAGGTCAACCTGCACAAACAAACGGCATTGTGTACCCGCGGTATACCGCGTTGCACATGGCGGTATACCGCCTGATAGGGTTTCTGACAATAGAAGCTTCAAATGCAGAGGATGTGACAGGTGAACAGTACCTGCGGTATACCGCGAAGACCTTGGCGGTATACCGCCTGAAGTTTTGTCCAATGAGAGCAAGGCAACGCAGGGTTACAACGGCTGAACACACTTCTTGCAATTAATGAAGAACAGTAGCAACATATATATATATATATATATCAAGTGATTTAATATATATAAAAAAAATATTGTATATATATATTTGATTCAAATATATTTATATAGATACGAAATATCCAAGTGATAAAATATTTTAGGGTGTTTATCATTTTAAAAACAAAATGACGAAACTCTTCAGACTTGGATTCTTCAGATAAAAAAATTATCGAGATCATTTAAATATCTGCACACTCAGATAAAATATTAGATAACAAAAAATGCGGTGTGTTTTGTAATCATCAAAATAAACATGGAGATGTGATTTTATGTGTACCAAAAATATATCATAATATTTAAAGCTGGGTACACTTGCACCAACAATCTCCCCCTTTTTTATGATGACAAACACAACGCTAAACACGAGAGCATACTCGGTTTCTCTCCCCCTTTTGTCGAAGCAAAAAGGGTTTAAGAAAGTCGCTTATGCTCCCCCTCGAAAGATGCTCCCCCTCAAAATATGAAATATTTGAGAGTTAGTATTTATCAAGGGTTATACTCAAGCATGCCTAAACCAAGTCTTAATTTAAAGAACGCCTTCTTGTTTAGAGCTTTAGTGAAAATATCGGCCAAATTATCTTCCGAATCAACCTTTTCAAGCACGATTTTGCCTTTTTGAACATTATCTCGTAAAAAATGATGTCTCAATTCAATATGTTTGGTACGAGAATGCAAAACGGGATTTTTACTTAAGTTTATGGCACTTGAGTTATCACACATAATTGGAATTTTGGTTAGGTGTACCTCAAAATCGGTAAGTGTGTGTTTCATCCATAGGACTTGAGCACATGCTCTTGCGGCGGCTACATATTCCGCTTCGGTGGTAGACAAGGCTACGGATTGTTGTTTCTTAGAGAACCAAGATACAAGTGAGAGACCTATAAAGGCACATACCCCACTAGTACTTTTTTCGGTCAACAATAGATCCACCAAGATCGGAATCGGCAAAACACGTTACTTCTAACTCGGGTTGCTTTGCGTACCATAAGCCAAGATTAGTAGTACCTCGTAAATATCGAAAAATACGCTTGACAGCTTCATAGTGAGATTGTTTAGGTGAAGATTGAAAACGAGCACATAAACATACACTAAACATAATGTCAGGTCTACTAGCAGTTAAATATAATAAACTACCAATCATACCACGATAAATCTTTTCATTAAAATCGTTTCCCTCCTCGTCACGAGATAATTGCAAATTTGTGGTCATTGGAGTTTCAACGGGTTTGACATTTTCAAAGTTAAACTTTTTCAACATATCTTTACAATATTTAGATTGACTAATAAAAATACCAGTTTCACATTGTTTTATTTGCAATCCTAAGAAGTATTTTAATTCTCCCATCATGCTCATTTCAAATTCGCTTGTCATTTTCGCAGAAAATTCATTACACAGTTTTTCATTAGTGGAACCAAAAATAATATCATCAACATATACTTGCACAACCACAATATCATTTTGAACATATTTCACAAATAAAGTATTATCAATTTTACCCATAATATAACCACTAACAATTAAAAAGGTTTTTAATCTATCATACCACGCACGCGGAGCCTGCTTTAAACCATAAAGCGCCTTTTTTAATTTATAAACATGTGTCGGGTTTTCAAAACTTTCAAAACCGGGAGGTTGAGAAACGTATACCTCCTCATTTATAATACCATTTAAGAAAGCACTTTTAACATCCATTTGAAATAACTTAAAATCTTTAGCATTTGCAAAAGCGAGAAGCATTCGAATAGACTCCAACCTTGCAACCGGTGCAAAGGTTTCGTCATAATCTATACCTTCTTGTTGACTGTACCCCTTGGCAACTAAACGTGCCTTGTTTCGTGTGACTCCACCGTTCTCGTCTACCTTGTTTCGGAAGACCCATCTTGTGCCAATAATGGTTTGACTACTAGGGCTAGGCACTAAGTCCCACACATCATTCCTAGAAAATTGGTTTAACTCTTCTTGCATGGCCATAATCCAATCCTCATCACCTAAAGCTTCATCTATGGTTTTAGGTTCTATGGTTGAGATAAAAGCATGGAAGGCACAATGGGTATGGATTTGTGATCTAGTTGTCCTTTGGTTTAGGTCACCTATAATTTGATCTACGGGATGGCCTCGAGCGGTTCTAAGGTTAGGATCATCTATACCTTGTGGAATAAAGCATGGAGGGGCATCACTAGATTCAATATTATTTGTGGAAGGTTGGGTACCTAAATCCAAGGTACTAAGTTGTTGGGCTAAGACATCTCCTTCACGGATATTATCATTTGCTAAGGATGCACTCGGTTTGGGAGGACTCTCGTCAAAACTAACATTAAGGGATTCTTCCACTACCATGGTCTCCTTATTTAGGATTCTATAGGCTTTGCTATTCCAAGAATAACCTAGGAACACTCCCTCATAGGCTTTGGGGTCAAATTTGGTTAGGTAGGATTTGGTGTTTAAAATGAAACATTTACAACCAAAAACTTTTAGGTGAGCTAGGGAAGGTTTTCTACCTCGGTAAAGTTCATAGGGTGTCTTATTTAGGATACCTCTAATTAGGACACGGTTAAGCACATAGGTCGCGGTAGCAACGGCATCACACCAAAACTTTTGGGGAACTTGATGTTCGTTTAGCATAGTTCTACTCATTTCTTGCAACGTTCGATTTTTCCTTTCAACAACCCCGTTAGATTGAGGAGTTCGAGGAGCCGAAAAGTTATGAGTTATACCATGTTTATCACAAAAGGCACCAAATTGTACATCATTATCGAATTCTCGTCCATGGTCCGTACGTATGGAAACAATCGTACAACCTTGTTGGTTTTGAATTCGTTTTCCCAAAATTTTAAACTTTTCAAAAGCCTCATTTTTATGTCTCAAAAATAAAGTCCAAGTATAACGGGAATAATCATCCACAATAACCAAAGTATAAAAATTTCCTCCAAAACTTTGAACAGCCATCGGGCCAAAAAGATCCATATGTAAAAGTTCTAAAACTCTTTGAGTAGAAATAACATTTTTTGATTTATGAGAAACGTGATGTTGTTTGCCGACACGACAAGCATCACAAAAATGATTATCAAACTTTAATTTTGGCAGGTCACTCACAAGCTCCTTATTTTTTAAGTTTTGCATTAATCTCAGATTAGCGTGACCTAAACGCCTATGCCATAAAGTAGAAACATCATTAATAGAAGATAAGCATACATTATCAGATACAACAGTTTTACAAATATATAAATTTCCTTTTACAAAGCCATTTAAAAGAACTTTGCCATTTTTTATGATTTTACAAGAATCTTCTTCGAAGACAACAGTTGTATTATTTTTACACAATTGGCGAACACTTAACAAATTAAAATGTAAATTATCAACATGATTAACATTAAGAAATTGAACATTATTGCAAGAAACTGTACCTCTACCAATTATATTTCCTTTGGAGTTTCCTCCAAAAATTACCTGTCCACCATCACATGACTTATATGAAGAAAAGAGATTATTGTTTCCGGTCATGTGACGTGTGCAACCACTATCGAGTATCCAGTCCATATCAAGGTCAATCTACAATAATGAAGATGTAACTTTTATGGTCCCCATTTCTTGTGGGTCCTTGACAATTAGTTTCAATGTCAACCAATATGCATATATATAAAGTCAAACAATATATATATATATATAATACATTACACAATATATAATACATCAAACCATATTAATATATATATATATATAACACATTAAACAAACATAATATATATATATAAGAATTAAAAGAATTAAATAAAATGTATATATATATGTGCAGTACGTAGGTATATATATATATGAATAGTATAAAAAGTATAAATAACAATATTTTACTTATATATAATATATAACACATATACATAACACATTTAAAACCATAAACGCATACCACCGGGATTATCATTACTAAACATTCCTTTTGGAATCCATTTATTTACCATTTTAATTTTGCGATTATATTTATCATACACATAAAAACAGGCATTTACATTCGCATTATTATTAGGTTTAGAATATTTATCATGGTACATGCGAGCATACGGTTTTCTCGTATTATAATTTACATTATTTATTTTACGCACATACGGAGGTTTTTGCACATATTGATTTCTTGTATTTACTTTAGGTGATTCATAAAATCTTTTGATGGGTATACATGAACATTTATCAACACAAGTATTGGAACCAATGCCTTTTCTACATTTTATACGGTTAGGCATATTAAGCATGTTAAGAACTTTCTCATTGCTACTTTCAAAGGCTTTAGCTAGCATGTTATCTTTTTCATATGAAGCACATTTAGCCTTTAAACATGTAATCTCATTATCAAGAATATCACATTTTGTACAAATAATATTTTCATGTGATTTTTTATTCAAGCATGCAATTTCTTTATTTAAAACATCACAAGATTTACAAAAATCTTTTTCTCCTAATT
This sequence comes from Saussurea involucrata, assembly GCA_033807775.1. Lineage (NCBI taxonomy): Eukaryota > Viridiplantae > Streptophyta > Magnoliopsida > Asterales > Asteraceae > Saussurea > Saussurea involucrata. The sequence continues at coordinate 106,748,593 of CM066318.1, forward strand.
TAGTTTCTAATTTAGCAATTATATCCATATCATTTTCAGATTTTTGTTTAACATTTTTTATTTCCTTTTTACATGTATTTACAGTTTCTTTTAACATAGCATTCTCATCTTGGTAACGATTTGCAAGAGCGGCCATTTTATGAAAAGATTCATATAATTCTTCAAGATTATTTTCATTATCACTTTCATAATCACTATCGTAATCCGAGTAAGAAGATTTTACCTCGTCGTCGCTTTCGGCCATAAGACAAATGGCTTGATAGTCATCTTCTTCTTCACTCTCGCTCCACGCGCCTCCAATGAAGGCTTTCTCCTTCTTCTTTTGGAACTTGTTCTTTTTCGGACATTCATTGGCGTAGTGGTCTTTGTCACCACATGAGTAGCAAAAGCCTCTCTTTGGCTTAGCTTTATCGTCTTCACTCGAGTCGCCATTTTTCTTAACTTTTTCGTCTCGTTTATGGAACTTACGACTTCGATTTTCACCACCACGACGGTAGTTACCGTTTCTTTGAAATCTGCCATTGTTAGAAAATTTATTATTATTATTAAGAAATTTGGAAAAGTTTCTTACCAACATGGCGACTTCATCGAGAGTTTCGGATGGATCTTTCGAGGAGCTAGCTTTCTCCTTTTTCTTCTCATCTTTTGGTGTTGAGACATTGAGAGCGATTGATTTCTTTTTAACTTGCTCCCGATCTTTGTTTCTTTTAAGTGCAATTTCATGCACTTTAAGATTACCGATCAAGTCATCTATCTTCATTATGGAAAGGTCACGGGAGTCTTCTAAGGATGTTATCTTTTGCATCCACTCCGAAGGAAGGGCTCGTAGGATTTTCCTTATATAGTCCTCGTTAGGATAAGTGCGATCCAAACCTTTCAAAGTAGTCACAATAAGGTTAAATCTTTTAAACATTGAGTCAATTGACTCATCTTGTTTCATTTCGAATAGTTCATAATCGTGAACTAAAATATTTACTTTACTAGATTTAACCTCCGTGTTTCCACGATGAGTATTATTTAAACTTTCCCATATTTGATTTGCAGTTTTATATGTATATACTCTTTCAATCTCATCAGTTGTTAAAGCAGCATATAATATATTCTTAGCTTCAAAGTTTAAACAAAAATGAGCTTCATCAGAAGTAGTCCAGTCATCTATAGGTTTATCAATATAAACATCATCTTTCACAATGGTGGGTTTAAAATTCCCTTTTTCTATAATATTCCAAATCTTTTGATTTTTGCCACGCACGTGACATTCAAATAGCTCGGCCCAAATGCCAAACTTTTCAGTATCTATCAAAGGAGGTTTTGAAAACACGATATTAGTTTGTTGAGCCATTTAGAAGAATAAGAGAAAAAAAATATGCAGAATATTTTTGAAAGACCTGCTCTGATACCAAATGTTGGACAACCTAAGGGGGGGGTAAGGTTGTATTTAAAATCTTTTTCTTTCAAAAAATCTTTGAACAAATAAATACAGTACAAACAATACAGTAAAAATAAAGCAGAGTATAAACAAGTAAATATACAACAATTATATAAACAGATATAATTTAAATGCACAGCGGAAATGTAAAGAGATAAGGGAAAGAGAATACTTGACAACGATATTTTTAAAGTGGTTCACCAAACACAAAGTTGGCTAGTCCACCTCGAGAAAATAACACTTCTCGGAGATCCAATACGAAACGTGTTCTTTACGGTAGAAACACAAACCTTAATACAACAAACGCGAAACACTCTTCTTTGAGAGATTAATGTGGATCACTCACTCTAAATCAAACACTTACAAGAGGGTATAAATTTTAATATGAATAATCACTCTTGAATAAGGTTTATCACTTGGATATTTTTAGAGAGTTTGATCACTTGAGTTGTGTTGCTGATTCAACTAATCGAGAGATTTTAATCTGCTATCAACTCAAGATTTCTTGCTCAAAAATTAATTTTATCAGTTTAAGTGATTTAGTGTGAGTAAGAAAGCAGCAGAATAATAATCAAATGCTGAGGGAGAATTTATTGCTGAAGTTTGGTGTGGCCTTGAATGCTGCTGGATGCATGTATTTATACTGGATGATCAACAGTCTTGAGGATTTCGCGGTATACCGCCAAACCATCGCGGTATACCTGCGTCAGAAAAAGTACAGCAAAGGAGAAGGTCAACCTGCACAAACAAACGGCATTGTGTACCCGCGGTATACCGCGTTGCACATGGCGGTATACCGCCTGATAGGGTTTCTGACAATAGAAGCTTCAAATGCAGAGGATGTGACAGGTGAACAGTACCCGCGGTATACCGCGAAGACCTTGGCGGTATACCGCCTGAAGTTTTGTCCAATGAGAGCAAGGCAACGCAGGGTTACAACGGCTGAACACACTTCTTGCAATTAATGAAGAACAGTAGCAACATATATATATATATATATATCAAGTGATTTAATATATATAAAAAAAATATTGTATATATATATTTGATTCAAATATATTTATATAGATACGAAATATCCAAGTGATAAAATATTTTAGGGTGTTTATCATTTTAAAAACAAAATGACGAAACTCTTCAGACTTGGATTCTTCAGATAAAAAAATTATCGAGATCATTTAAATATCTGCACACTCAGATAAAATATTAGATAACAAAAAATGCGGTGTGTTTTGTAATCATCAAAATAAACATGGAGATGTGATTTTATGTGTACCAAAAATATATCATAATATTTAAAGCTGGGTACACTTGCACCAACATCTATAATAAAGACAACATTATAACATACAAATAACACATTCAAACATACAACAAACTTAAAAACACTCTAACAACATACATAACATATATTTTAAAATTTAAAATAACAACATACAAGAAAAGTACAAGAAACTTAAGAAAAACTTACCAAACGAGTAACACGAGCCATCTTCAAACAAACCGAGCGCGTATTTCACACGACAAAATTGAGAGAGTTTGGGAGAGGAGAGAATTTTTTAATCACAAGTGGTGGCCGAAGGTCCCCCCCACCCTTTCTCTTATAGCGGCCGAACATTAGGTTGGGGGTGGGTGGTTGAGGCAATTAAAGAAATTAGGGTTTTACCCTACGTTGACGTGTGGCACCTCATTCCGCGATCGCGGGATACCTCCGCGGGCAGGGGCCAAAATTGCCACCGCGGGCATAGTTGAGGGGCTCCGCGAGACTTTTAGCCAAAGAGTCGTGACACGTGGGTGTGGGCCCGCGATCGCGGGGCCCACCGTGGAAATTTTGGGTATTTTGGTAAAGTCTCCGAGATTTTGGGTATTTTGGTAAGTCATGGTCAAACTTTGGGTATTTTAATTAAATTCCCTAAAATTATTTATCTCTCAAAGCATCTCCAATTTTTCTCTAAAATAGAGAAAATTGGACTTTTGCTCTCTAAACTGCTCTGGCAGCTTCTTTAAATTGTTCTCTACAATAGAAAAAACTACAGAAATCTTCAAATTTATAGAATTCTCTAAAACTTGATATATGGAGATAAATTAATTTTTTATTCATTCCCACCAATAAGGTTGAATTATTATTAATTTTATATAAATTCTTTTTAAAAAATGTATTCCAAAGATAAATTTATATAAATATTTAATAATATAATGGATGTTGAAGTCTCTCTAAAACAGAGAATTTGTTGGAGTTAAATGTAATTCTTTTTAAAGATTTTGACTTTTATATCTCTATTATAGAAAAATTATGGAGAATCTGTTAGAGATGTTGTCATGGTAATTATTTTTGGAGATTCCCCAAATTTGGATAAATTTACCCTCTTACTTTATCCATTTTAGAGAAACTCAAGAGCATCTCCAACAGTTTCTCCAAAATAGAGATTTTGGGTGATTTTTTGCTCTAGCGGATTCCCTAAAGTCTTTGTCAAAATGGAGAAAATGCGAGAGATGATGGAAATCTTCAAATTTTGAGATATATCTGAAAATGACTACATATGAGAAAGAAACGATTTTTTATTCATTCTACCAATGAAATTGTTTTAATTTAAATGTTTAAGAGAGAGAAAATCATATTTTATTAGTTATATTGAATATTTTAATAATATAATTAATCTGTAATCTTCAAAAGAGACAATCTGTTGATCTGTTGGACATGTTTTTTTTAAGATTTTGACTTTTTACTTCTACATTTTGAATAAGCTATTGGATATGCTCTAATAAAACTAGTTAATAACCTAAATGATAAAATATAAAGAGTAAATTATATTGATAATTTGTGTAAATTTTGAATTTGGTCTCCAAACAAATTATCTGCACTTATGGTCCCTAATTTTTCAATTTCATAAACTCAAGGTCCCTCAAATTAACAACGGCATTTAACAACCATTAAAAAGAACAAAGCATTATTTAAACAAACTATAGAGACCAAAATGATGCACTTTAAAATTAATTTCATTCAAATACATTATTTCAAAAAAGACTTGTTAAATATTTTCATTCACATATTTATTTTAAAAAAAGTTCATATATTATTTAAGAAAGTTATTTATATAGTATTTAAAATATTTTTTAACTGTACTTCAAATATTTTCATTAAAAAAAATTATTAAAAATTATTAAAAATTATTTATCATCATATGTATTTTAAAAAATATTTTTATTTACATGTTTATTTGAAAGGAAAAATGTGTCGAGTCTTCCTCCGATTTCTTATAAAAGATATTGCCAGAACAGAAGTTTGACCAACTTGCAAGCTAATAAGCTATTTGTTTGTTGGAAAAAGTAGTCGATAGCTGAAAAGCCAAATAATGAACTTAGGCTATGTTTGGCAAACTATCTAATAGGCTAGTTGATGACTTATAAGCTAGCTGATGAAGAAATCACGTTTGACAAGGCTAGCTTATAAATTCTAGCCTTAGATGGAAAAAAATCATATGAAACAATTGTAACAACCCACAACGAACAAACATACCAGAACGTACTACTTTAATTAAAAACGCCAAAATGGCCTAACATAGTCACACTATCAAATTACAAAATCGGGTTCGCGGAAATAACCCTAACTACAGCTGAGAGTAAATAGACAATAAAAGGGAAGTCTTCTAGATCCTCTAAACGCAAACTCCAACTCACAACTTGCCCTTGCCCTTAAACGAGCCCTCAACTATCTGCTTACCTGAAAAGAGTTTTAGTTTTGAAAGCGAGGGTTAGACCACGAGGTCTAGTGAGTTCCCTCAATTTTACATCCATGCTACAGAATAAATATAATTTATGAAGCAATTTATAAACAAGTTTAAACAACACACTTTTATCATGATATACACACAAACGACACATGCTGATGGCCCACGCTATGGTCACCACACCCGTGACAGCGTGTTAGGGCACACACCCGCCCTTTATAAATTATATGAAACAGATTCATATATGTATATAAATATTCTTTATGGGACCCCGGTCACCCCCCCCCCCCCATATACACAGCATAAGCATAAGCAATCGCATGCTCGCACCCAAGTAATCACACCTTTTATAAATAATCACACCTTTAAGTATGTTTAAAAGCATTAAACAAAACATGTAGTTCAATCGCATATTTGCGTAAATAAACACACTTGATACAACTTAGTTTGGAAAGACTCACCTGGCGTGCACGCACCACACTAGAACCGCACACCTAAAATTTCAAATCCCACAAAAGAGAGTGAGGAGTCGCTCATACAATCCTCTCAAATAAATCCTAAATCTCACGAAGCAACGTCCAACGTCTCACTTTCAGGAGAACACCCATAAACAACCAATTGCAGTTTTCGGACTCAAGAGTCTGGATCCCAGTTACCGGATAACCCGGTTTCCGGGTACCGCCGCTTTTCGGAGACGTGTCCGGATTCCAATTCTAAATCCGGGTAAACAATTGTCCGGATCCATCCGGACTCCTAGTAACTTCCGGACACCGACCCGACTTCCGATCGAAATCCTAACTATCCGGATAACTTAAACTTCTAGATAGTCTGACTTACGCTGACAGGTCCGGATTTCGACATATCCGGATTACACCCCCCCCCCCCCCCTTTCCGGACAATTTCCTTCCGGTAACTCAATCATCCGGACAACCTAGTCCGAATACTTCTGTCCGGACCTCGGCTTCCCGGGTAAGTACAAATTTTACCAAAATTCATCATAATCTCACTAATCATAACAATAGTCCAAATAGAAGTTGGATTTGTGTCAACAAAGGATAACTCTGACATCCTTAACCAAATTCTTGCCCGAATTAAGCCACCACGACACAAGAAGACTACCTCTCAACCTTTTAGGTTATCGAAGGCAGTATTTTCCAAATCAACTCCTAGAAGCTCTCATCAATAAAAAGATTAAAGAAGAGGAGGTTACCTTGAAGAAAGGATTGAGATGCACCTCCTTAGGTTTCCGATTCCAAGCTTTCACTTCCAAAATCGATGTTGGGTTTCTTCACAAATCGCACACACACACACACACCGTAGCTGCTTTCAGTCTTTGATGAGAATGGATGAATTTTAGGGTTTTTGATCCCTTTTTATACCTTCCCACTACTCCACCAAACTTTCGTTTTTCTCACTATTACCGACCGGGTTATTACAACAATACCTTACGATAAGAGTTCTCACAGTTATTACAATATATGAGATTTTCAAATGATCAAGTCCTTTTAAAATAAACAAAATCATATATGATTTCACATTAACGCGCAAAAAAATCACGCAGACCTGAAGTCGCGGCGAATGTCCTTTTTCCACGCGTTAATGTAAAATCATATATGATTTTGTTGTTTCTCGTATTCTTTTAAATAGGTATTGTTCTCGTTTAAGCCCGACTCTGTACATGTGTGTGTGCACGCATTCATGTGTGTGTGCACACACATGTGTGTTAACTAGTATTCTTTAGCTTGAATAGGTGATTGTAAATAATCATTTCACATAATATATTTAAAAAATATCACAAGTATAATAATCATATAAATCAACCTTGATTGTATCTAATCTATAGTTTGAAGCAATTTAAGTATTGTAGATGTGAAAATGAATTGAATACAATACATTTGAATAAACAATCTTGATGGTTTGCGGTGGCTAAAACTTATTTTTAAGTATGTCATTAATATCAACGATTTTATTTAAATGGTTGTAGAAAAGATACAAAAAACATAGTGTTAATTATCTTTTGTTTCTTTTTTAATAGATGATATAAGTAGTTTTCAAAGAAAACTATGGTTACGTGACTCTTTTAGACCATCTCCAACAGTTTTCCTAAAATTTCTTTAAAATAGAAAATCAAAATCCAAAATTTTTTAAAAAATTACATTCATCTCCAACAGATTTCTCATTTTAGAGAAAAAAACATTGATTATAATAATAAAATATTTCATTCATCTATTAAAATATTATTTATCTTTCTACATATTTATTTTCAAAGTTTTCTATTGGTCATCTCACTTAGTAATCATTTTTGGAGTGATCTCCATATTTGAAGAAAAAAAAATTATCTCTCCAACTTTCTATATTTTAGAGATAGTTTTGGGGAAACTGTTGGAGCAAAATATTAGCTCAAAATCCCAATTTTCTCCATTTTTCCTATTTTAGGGAAGCTGTTGGAGATGCTTAATCTATTTGTGAAAGAGTGAAACTTTTTCAATACATATTTTGAAATAGAGAAACTAAAAAAATTATAAATTTGAAAAAAAAACTATCTAAAAATATTATTTAAAAGAGTAATAATTTTTTATTTTATTTTATAAGTTATAAATCTTGAAATTAAATGTTTTGATAAAAGAAAAAATATTTTAATAAAAAAGCAAGAAAGTTTATTAAACTTGGAGAATTTGAATTATTTCTTCTATTTTCTCTAATTTTAAAAAGTTATAATCTTCATTTAGAACAAAATGTTAATATAATGTTTATTTTAAAGAATTTATTGGAGTCACTTTCAGTTTTTATTGATGTATACATTTAGTATAAAAAAATTAAAATTTGATATGGAAAGGATATATCATAAACTCAGTTTACGGTTGATTATAGTTTTTTGTCGTTTTAAAATTTGGGTAAAAGTTGACTCGGGCAAACTTAAACAGTCTCACACAAAATTTGTCTTTAAAGACATCAATGTGACGGACATTTTTTACTAAGGATGAGATCGAGACCGGACCGGTACCGAACCGCTTGGTACCGAAATTTTTTGGGACTAAAAAGTAGGATCGAAAACCGAACCGTATGTACCGGTTCGGTTTCGGTTTCGAGACGGGAAATCGGTTCTAGGACCACTTAGAACCGAAAATATGAAAATTTATCAAATGAGTATCAAAACAAATAGCAAAACAAAATATATTCATAATGTTTCAATTGTGTATCAAACCCGATCCCAAACAATCAAAAGTTCAAGGGGGTAACAATTGGAATTGGTAATCTTTCTGTTTCTCACCTTTTTTAATCCAGATGATGTTATCTTTGTTGGTGATTGGTCCCAATCCAACGCAATAAATATTGTGTGTATTCTCTGATGTTTTTATTTGATCTCTGGGGTTAAAATCTATATTCAAAACAGTAAGTTGTATGACGTCGGGATTGAACATGTGGATCTTGAAAATTTGGCAAGCTTGGTGGGATGTGGGTGTGATAAAATGTCGTTCTTTTATCTTGGGTTGCCAATTGGATACAATATGTCTATAAATGTTATAAATGTTGGCCGGAAAAGGGGTGGTTGATAAATTGTTATCTAAACTTTCTAATTGGAAAGTTCAGAGTCTTTCAGTAAGGGGTTAGGTCACGCTTTTTAAATCCGTCTTGGGAAGTCTTCCTACTTATTATATGTCCATTTTCAAAATGCTTGGCTCGGTTAAAATTCCGGAGTCCTTGAGGAACTGGTTCTTTGTTGGAGGTGATGATGAGCATAAGAAAATGGCTTGGGTGAAATGGAGAAAGTGCTTGGCTAGCAGAAGGGACGGCGGTCTTGGAATTGGAAGCTTGTTTGCGTTTAATAGAGCTCTACTCTTCAAATGGATATGGCGATTCCGGATGGATCAAAACGCCCTACGGGTAAAAGTGATCAAGTAAATATACGGTAATTGCGGTCTTATAGGCTCACGATTATTTCATAAGGAGTCAAATTCTATATGGGTTGATATTTTGAAGACGACCCAACAGTTGAAAAATAAGGATATAAATCTCTTATCATTCTGCAAGAAAAATGTAGGAGGATGGGAGAGCTACACTTTTTTGGGAAGATGTGTAGTTGGGAGATACTTCTCTTCAAATGCAATTCCCAAGGGTGTATGCGCTTGAATACGATAAAATGGCTTCAGTTATAGATCGTGTGGAAATGGGGGATTGGGGTTCGTTTTTGCACAGGATGCCGAGAGGTGGTGTGGAGGCGACTCAGATGGTAGCGTTTTGGGATCTCCTTGGAACTGTGATGCTATCCGGTCAACGGGATAGATGGTGTTGGTGCATTAATGGCTCGGGTGAGTTTTCGGTGGCTTACACTCGGAAGTACATAGACTCTAAGATTTGGTGATTGATCAGCCTCCTACTAGATGGAACAATCTTGTGCTCATAAAGTTCAATGTCCTTGAATGGCGTTTGGGTCTGAATAAGATCCCAACCATGGACAATCTTGTTAAAAGATGTATTGATGTGTCTTCCATCCTATGTGCAATTTGTGACTTGGAAATTGAATATGTGAATCATCCGCTTTTGAATGTCATATGGCCTGTGATATTTGGAAGAAAATTGGTCGGTGGTGGAGTTTAGATACCCTGGCTATCAAATATAATTCGGTTTGGACGGACTGGTTGAGCTCGTTGAGGTTGAAGAAAATGGAATTAGCTTGTCTAGAGGCGGTCATACTTACGGCTCTTTGGTGTATTTGGTCTCACAGGAATGTGACGTTGTTTAGAACCCGTAAAGCGGTATTATGAGATAATATTGTGATTCATTCATACTGTTGGGTTACTAGTAGAAGTAGTAAAGTTAAGATTAATTGGGTGGGGTGGTTACAAGACCCCCCCTTCTCGTATTTTTGATATGTAATTTCTTTCTCTAACGTCTTGCTAGCTTTAATAAATTTTCTGTCGTTAATAAAAATACAATAAATAAACAATATTTTCACTTTATCCCGTAATTGTTTCTTTTTACATTAAAATCCCCTCCGTACATTATTTGATCAAATGTATTAGAATAAATTCAATTTTGCTTTTATTATTAGTTTAAAAACCCAAAATCAAAATTTTTATTTTAAAATTTATGAACTAAAAGACCCAATGACAAAATATTTTTTGATTTATAGTTTCTTAAAATTCAAATTAAGTTTTTAAAATAAAATATATACTACAATTCATACCCTCGTTTTATAAACATTAGAGAATATTTTTGCAATTTGTATGTGGCAATGGGGCCATGTGGGCACATGGTTTTGCCTGAACCCTAACGTGTTCCTGACCCACCCTGCTTCCAATCATTTTTCTCCTTTCCCAATTATTTAATTTTTTCCATTTATTTAATTTAATTTACTTTTATTTTAGGGAATTTAATTAAAATACTTAAAGTTTGACTTTTACTTACCAAAATACGCATTTTTTATATGATTTTACTAAAATACCCATTTTTTCCACGAAGTGGGTCCGCGATCGCGGACAGGGACCATTTTTGAAAATATTTCACCCGCGATCGCCGAAGAAATAACCCGCGGCACATGTGATTTTGTGATTTCTAATTGCAATTTACACTTTCAACCCCTATACTTATTTACCTACTTTACTTTATACCTTTTACTTTCATAATTTTAATTTTACATTTAACACATATAATTGTTTATTAACTAAAATACAATAAAAAATACGTTTTAATTTTAACAAGTTACACCATTATAATCGTCTCTTCGATACGTTCGAAATGAGCCCAATATTGAATTTGTTTGATTTATATATTTTAATATATATCATATACACTACATAAAAAATATTTTTTTATATTTAAAATTCATTTTTTAACGTATTTTCAATTTTGTTTTACACTCCTATCGCATTAACATAATAATCATATATTAACTAATTCATTAAATTGTTTTAAATTATTATTATTTGTATGTGTTTATAGATATCGTGAATGACAATAGGACAAGGTTTCACGAGAAGAACATGCAATGGGGTTTTGACAAGTTGGTATCACTGAACTCATTTAAGAAATTGTGAAAATGAGTATTTGGCGAATGATGATTCATGTGTGTTTGGAGCTGAAGTATTTGCAGTTACAGAGTATGCACAAAAGGATCGATGTTTGTCCATCACAAAGCCTCCGTCAATTTTTAATACTTACACTTGGACCATCGATAATAAAATAAATAAAACGTATTTTAACTATAAGAGTACCATAAATTAAATAATTAACTATAAGAATATAAATTTTAAATATAAAAAATATTTTTATGTAGTGTATATGATATATATTAAAATATAGAGTAAATTACACTTTTGGTTCCTGTGGTTGGCAGCTACTATCAAGACTGGTCCCTATTTCAAAGTAATTACAAAACCAGCCATTAGGGTTTCTATTTTGTTTCAATGTTGGTCCCTGTGTGGTTGCCAGCTACTAACGCCATCAAGAGACCGTGAAGTGGTGAATCATTTCAAGGGCAAAATCGTCCAAACACATTAACCCTTTCACCTCTATTTTTTTTAAAGAAAACCCTTTCACCTTTATTAGTTACCCCATACGCATCTGATTTCAAAACACCATTGATCCCCAAAACTCTCTGCCATAAGCGATTAACACAAAATCGATGTTCATCCTCTACTATTTTCTTCTCTTCGGTTGAATCTGACTACGGTTAACACGAAATCGATCCCCATCTGCGATTTTGTATCCTCTGTAACTTCTTCTCCTTCGATTATCTTCCCCTCAAAGATCCATGGTGATGTGCGATTGTGGTGCAACAAGTGTGGTACGAACCTCTTGGACCTCCAAAGGTTCTTCTCTTGTTCAAGAAATGTAAGCAAAATGGTTTGTTTTTTTGATTTGAGATTTGAGAAGCAAATTGCTGATTTTTTTTGAAGTGACTTATTTTGTGGCTTAATTTGATACAGTAGAGTTTTTTGACCCAGTGTGGCTTAATTTGGGATAGTGGCTTATTTTGTGGCTTAAATTGATATAGTAGAGTTTTTTGACTCAATGTGGCTTAACTTGGGATAGTGGCTTATTTTGTGGCTTAATTTGATATAATAGAGTTTTTTTACTCAATGTGGCTTAATTTGGGATAGTGGCTTATTTTGTGGCTTTTTTTTACTCATGTAGCTTAATTTTACAGTGGCATAACTTCTTACAGTGGGTTTATTACAGTGGCTTAATTTTGTATAGTGGCTTATTTTGATACAGGGTGCAAGATGTAGGTTTCTTGGTTTGGTTGACGACCCATTGTGTCCACGAGCTGTTCAGATCATACCCGGTTTATTGAGGTCAATGAACAAGTTGGAAGATGCTTTGAAAACAAGTAAAAAGGAAACACGTAAATGGAAGTTCGGGTTTTGTATAAGTTGGGTGGCATTTGCCATTTCTTATGTTATTTCTATTGACCGATGAGAGTAGTGATCCATCATTGTAATTGTTATGATTGTAGTTGTTTGTTAGTATGGATGAAGACTTGTGTCATGATTGTAACTGTTTTGATTTATGTACGATGAAAAGTTCAATCAATGTTATGTCTTTTGGTTTGGTAATTGCAGCAGATTTGCTACCATTTTCATCTCATTTTCATGGCATTTGGTTTGGTAGTAATTGATCTAAAATGGCAGATTTGATAATCTAAAATGGTAGATTCAATATAACACTAAAATGATCTAAAATGGCAGATTTGATACAAAATGGCATATTCAATATAACACTAAAATGGGCAGATTTTATGCAAAAAATGGCAGGTTTGATGCAAAAATTGGGAGATTCAGTATAACAATAAAATGGACAGATTTGATGCACAATTAAAATAGCAACAGATGCTTAACGTATTTACCAATAGTTGTTTACAAAGCAAAAGGACAACTATACGACTACATACCAACTGCACCAAGTTGTTACTTACAACCAAAAGGCAAAGACCAAACGTACCAAAAGAACAATGGAGAGTTATGACCCTTCTTACTTACAACCAAAATATCAAATGAAACCAAAAGAGCATACCCATTTCATCTAAACACCTTGACCTCTACAAGTCCTAGAGTTATGACCCTTCTTACGGCATTTTGCACAAGTGACGGTTGTTCCAGCCCTCGATATTTTACTTCCTTTAACAATCGATTGACTTAGCTCATCTTTGCTCCTCTTTCGTTTCTTTTTCGGCCTTTCAACTTGTATATGATGCTTAGGTGTTTCCTTTTTACAAAACCCGAACTTCCATTTACGTGTTTCCTTTTTACTTGTTTCCAAAGCATCTTCCACCTTGTTCATTGACCTCAATAAACCGGGTATGATTTGAACGGCTCGTGGACACAATGGGTCGTCAACCCAACCAAGAAACCTACATCTTGCACCCTGTATCAAAATAAGCCACTATACAAAATTAAGCCAAAATTAAGCCACTATAATAAACCCACTGTAAGAAGTTAAGCCACTGTAAAATTAAGCTACATGAGTAAAAAAAGCCACAAAATAAGCCACTATCCCAAATTGAGCCACATTGAGTAAAAAAAACTCTACTATATCAAATTAAGCCACAAAATAAGCCACTATCCCAAGTTAAGCCACATTGAGTCAAAAAAACTCTACTATATCTATTTAAACCACAAAATAAGCCACTATCCCAAATTAAGCCACATTGGGTTCAAAAAACTCTACTGTATCAAATTAAGCCACAAAATAAGCACTTCCAAAAAAATTCATCAACTTACTTCTCAAATCTAAAAAAATCCATTTTGCTTACATTTCTTGAACAAGAGAAGAACCTTCGTCCTGGATTATTGGAGGTCCAAGAGGTTCGTACCACACCTGTTGCACCACAATCGCATATCACCATGGATCTTTGAGGAGAAGATAATCGAAGGAGAAGAAGTTACAGAGGATACAAAATCGCAGATGGGGATCGATTTTGTGTTAACCGTAGTCAGATTCAATCGAAGAAAAGAAAATCGTAGAGGAAGAACATCGATTTTGTGTTAATCGCTTATGGCAGAGAGTTTTGGGGATCGATGGTTTTTTGAAATCAGATGCTTATGGGGTAACTAATAAAGGTGAAAGGGTTTTCTTCAAAAAAATAGAGGTGAAGGGGTTAATGTGTTTGGACGATTTTGCCCTTGAAATGATTCACCACTTCACGGTCTCTTGATGGCGTTAGTAGCTGGCAACCACACAGGGACCAACATTGAAACAAAACAGAAACCCTAATGGCTGGTTTTGTAATTACTTTGAAATAGGGACCAGTCTTGATAGTAGCTGCCAACCATAGGGACCAAAAGTGTAATTTACTCTAAAATATATAAATCAAAAAAATTCAATATTGGGCTCATTTCGAACGTATCGAAGAGACGATTATAATGGTGTAACTTGTTAAAATTAAAACGTATTTTTTAACGTATTTTAGTTAATAAACGATTATATGTGTTAAATGTAAAATTAAAATTATGAAAGTAAAATGTATAAAGTAAAGTAAGTAAATAAGTATAGGGGTTGAAAGTGTAAATTGTAATTAGAAATCACAAAATCACATGTGCCGCGGGTTATTTCTTCGCGATCGCGGGTGAAATATTTTTAAAAATGGTCCATGTCCGCGATCGCGGACCTTTTCGCGGAAAAAATGGGTATTTTGGTAAAATCAGAGAGAAAATAGGTATTTTGGTAATTCAAAGTCAAAATTTGGGTATTTTAATTAAATTCCCTTTATTTTACATTCTTAGGGGCCGTTTACCAAAATGCTTACCCGGATAAGTGCTTACTAGTCAAATTTAACACTTTCACTTACTTACCGGGTAAGATTTTAGTCTGCCAAATCGGTTTCGTATTCAACAATTCACCCGGTAAGCGCTAACCGTGGTAAGAGTTTCCGCCATCTCTTACCGGGGTAAGACTCTCGATCCTTTCATTCTCTCTTACCAGGTAAGATTATTGGTCCTTGCCATATCAATCCAGTAGATAATTTGAATTGGTAAGTGCTTACCCGAGTAAGTGTTTTGTAAACGGCCCCTTAATCATTTTGGAGGTGTTAGTGTTACACCCTCTCCAACAGCTTACTTAAAATTTTCTCTAAAATAAAAAATAAAAAGTCAAAATTTCCAAAAAAAATTACATTTATATCCAAAAAATTCCCCATTTTAGAGAAAAAAAAACAATGATTACAATATTAAAATATCATTTCTCTCTCTAAAATATTATTTTTCAAAGATTTATATTGGAGCTTTCACTTAGTAATCATTTTTGGGGTTAACTCCATATTTGAAGAAAAACTTTTCTCTCTCTCCTACTTTCTCCATTTTGAAGATAGTTTTGGGAAAACCGTTGGAGCAAAAAAAACAATCCAAAATCTTTATATTCTCTATTTTCTCTAAAATAGGGAAACTGTTGGAGATGCTCTTAAGAGTTCAAAATCATCATAACTTACCAAAAATATAATTATCTCTTATCAACTTCATCTGCAATATGTTAAGAAAATAGTAGCTTAATAAAATACTTCTTGGATTTATTCTATGACAGAAGAAAATAGAAAGAAGCCATAAAAAATATGAAAATCTAACACATGGGATTGTTAATGTATAAATGTCATATTCGTATTATATTATTTGAGTGTTTCTTTGAACTCCAAATTTTTTAGCGTTACATTATTAAAACGTCATGTATAATTGATAAAATTATATAAAATCTTTTAATGCTTATAGTATATTTTATAAGATTAATTAATTAAAATACCCATCTTGTTGATCTTTTCTCACGAAAATACCCATTCTCTCCCCACTTTCAAGAAAATACCCATTTTCTTCGTGAAATGGTTCGTGATCACAAACTCATGCATAAGTTTCCCAGGAATTTAAGTTTTAAATTGTAACACCCCGAATCCTTGGTTAATTAATGAGGTGTCTATACGCGAATTTCATGCATACAACTATTCTATTCAATCAACTGTAATCCACGAACTTGAGAATCGGTTTCGGACGTCAAAAGAGAGTTTGGGCAGCGGCTGGCAGGTCACCAGCGACTATGCCATGGGAATAGTCGCGAGTGTCAATGTCGCGATGGAGGGACAAATTGAGAAATCGAACAGAAAGGTGGCTGGAGGTCGCGACTATGCCCTGGCGACAATGCCAAGGGCATAGTCGCCCTGTCAATGTCGCGCCAGGGTGCTGGATTGCTGTACCAGCTCGGGTTTTAAAGGGGTTCAACTAGCTTCTTTCTCATCTATCATCCAAGATCGTTTCCTCTCTCTCTAGGCGATTTTCCTCTCCCAAAACCCTTTCCTTCTTCACTCAAAAGCTAGGGTTTGATTTGGGGTTTTTGTAATAACCCCAAATGAGTCATGTAAAATAAATGGAAGTTAAGGGGTGCTTTTGGTTTATTGTGAAATGTAGGGGGGATTAAAGTGAAAGTTTGAAACCTAACCTATTGCCTTAATTCCTTGTGCGCCGTTACTGGAAGAAAAAGAAAAGGAAAGCAAGTATTTGCTTTTAGGGTGGTGGGGGGTATTTTCTTGCTGCAAGTCGAGAGAAAGGAGAAAAGAGAGAAAGAGAGTTGGTCTTGGAGGTGTCTTGTGTGTGCAGCCGACAGAGAGAGAGAGACGAGGGAGAGACCGCCGGAGAGAGAAGAGAGAGAAACAATCGGCGAGGAGAGAGAGAGACGACGAGCAGAGAGAGAGAAGGAGCCGAGAGTGGGAGAGAAACAGTCGAGAGAGAGATGGAGCTGCGTGAGGAAGATGGAGATTGCGAAAGAGAGAGATAGACGATGAGAGAGAGAAGGTGGCGGGATTCGCCGGCGCCGGAGAAGATGGCCGGAGCGGCGGCTGTTGAGCGCCGGCAGTCGGCTGCCGGCGGTGGTCGTCGGCGGCGGCATGGCGGGTCGGTAACTTTCCGTCTCGTGAAGTTTTTCGTGGGTAAGAAACCGTTCCCTTGCGTTTTCTCTTTAACAAGTAATGATAGATTGGTAAATTCCTATTGTGCTCGGTTATGTAAAGTGAGAAAGCAAGTAAAAGTGTTAATAGAGCTTTCCCAATTCATATTGTCAAGTTAAGCAATGTTATGTGAATTCTTGGTTAGGGAGTCGTGTATCGGTTAATTAATAAAGAAGAAGTTGTCGCCAAATTTTGTGTAGAATTAGAATAATGACGAAGAATGTGGGTTTTGTTTTGAACCGTGTGTATCGGAAGTCGGTATGTTCCGGGAGTTGGCCCGTAACTCAAGTTTGGGCCGGGATTGGTTTATTGGGCCGAATTGGTTGTTGGGCCGAGAGAATTATTAAGTCCTTGTGGGCTTGGTTATTAAGATTGGGCTTAGTTTATTAATAAAGTCTATAATTATTTAAATGGGCCTAGTACGTAAACGATAGTGTATTTATTAAATTGGTCATATTATTATTATCATGATCCGGCTTTGATATTTAGAATCTAGAGTTATAATTTATGTCGGGGGAAACCTAGAGTCGGGTAAATTATTGGATCCGGTATAGCACTTCAATTGGATAAATAAGCAAAGATCATTAATTATGATTTTTGGACTAGAAGGTAATCTACCAATTTAGATAAGTTAGGGTTGAGTTCGGGATTTAACTCGAGTAATAATTGAACGAATTATGACGAACACTATTAATATAATAGGTATTCCGCCTAGAGATCGGAAGTGTAAGTGAGGAGCTTTGGAGCAAGCTAGCCAGGTGAGTTTTTCTAACTAAAATACTTGATTTTACGCGTTTCCAAAGGAAAATGATTATATGAAAGTGCCCCGTTAATTTACATGAATTTTACGTGAATGAAAGCTTTATGTTTTACTGATCAGGGTATGTTTATGAGCATGATTTATTTACGAGCTTTTACGAATGTTTTCCATGAAAAGTATTATTTTGATAATAAAGGAGGGTTGCCCTCAAGTACGTGAAATCGCATGTTTTTATTGAACTATCGTTTGTGGAGTTGGGTTGCACTGTAGGGAGGGCTTGTAGGGTGTTGCCGTACCCGGCTTTGTAGGGTGTTTGCCATGGTCTTCTCCGCTGTGCATACCATTGTTGAGTACATGATTTGACACGTTACTGATTTGAAATGAACGTTTTTCTTTAAATGATTTGTGAACATGTTTTAGGGGGAACTCACTAGACCTCATGGTCTAACCCTCGCTTTTCAAAACCAAAACCCTTTTCAGGTAAGCGCTATATTGGAGGCTCAGATGAATGAGTAAGCAGCAAGATAGAGTACGGAAGCAGCTAGTGATAGTGCAGGTGCCTCTAGTAGAAGTAGATTATTCTCAGTTGTGTATAGGTTGTTTCCGCCAACCTTAGTTTATGTATGATGTAACGAAATTTTTGGGACCCAGTTTTGTAAATTTATGCTTAAACGCTATATTAGTTCTATTGTACTATTTGGATGTTACAAATGGTATCAAAGCCATAGTTTAAGGGATTTAGGTGACCGGACGGGCCTAAACTTAATCTTTGGAGTAGAATTCACAACTGAGAATCAGGAACTGCGCTAGGAGGGCACTATTGTAAATATAGAAGATGCGTTAGGAGGACACTATTATAAAGATAGGACTAATTGGGTACTGAGGACTCTCATGTAAGGTAAGTTTGAGATTTCACCTGGCCAGTGTAATTGCGAACTTACAGGTACATGTACGTGCTTAACCTACCTTATTAACCTACCCAGTATTTATGCCGTGTTTCAGTACGTTAGGATGTCAACGAGATCTCTGAAGTGTAGACTGAGACTCCTTGTTGGGGAAGTCTCATGGGAAATCCTTGTGAAAAGGATAATGTATACATCGTAGAGGTGAAACGTTGTTTAGAATGTGTTGGGAACTGAAGATATGCTAAGTATGGTTAGTACTGCCAGAACAACATTACTACTGCCAGATCAAGTTAGTACTGCCAGATCAATGTTAGTGCTGCCAGAACAAAGATACTACTGCTAGTTCAAGGTTAGTACTGCTGAGATATTAATACTGCTGGAACATTATTAATACTGCTTATGTGAGGTTAGTACTGCTTGTCAAAGTTACTACTGCAAGTCAAGGTTAGTACTGCTGGTGCATATCGAATATCTGTTAGTACTGCTCGTGACTTAATACTGCTGGAGATTGTTAGTACTGCTTATGAAGAATGAAGGTTAATACTGCTGAGTTTGTTAAGTTTGGTATGCGATACTTTTGGAGACAAAGAAGGAATTGATCAAGATATGTTTAACGAAGATTTAGAAGATCAAGTTACTTTTGATAGTTATCTTGTAATTATTTTTGTATAAATAAACTTCAATAGATAGCTATTAGAATATACATGTGAAAAGGAATTCGATTGTGTTTTAGAGAGAATTAACCTCAAGGTTTAAGAACCCTATTTCTAGAGAAGTAGAAGTCGTCTTGATTGAGCTTGTTCATCAAGATTGAGGTTTGGTTGTAATCTTGTGAGTCGATTTAGTGAATACACAAAGTGGTGAATTTTCTGTTACATTGTTCTTGATTGTGAGAATTAAAGTTCTTTTCCGCAGATTCTTTAATTCTGAATTCTAAGTGTTTATTGTCTTGTTAAGATTCGATCCTGACAAGTGGTATCAGAGCTAGTGTTTCTTAGAATTCTACAGTCATTATGGAAAATTCTTTTGAATCAAACAGTACTCTTGTATCTAAGGTTCCCATGCTCAGACCCAATGAATTTGACATGTGGAAAATTAGAATCAAGCAGTACATTCTGCTTACTGATTATTCCATCTGGGATATCATTGAGAATGGTCCATGTGCTGAAGGAAGAACTGGACCAGATGGCAAAATACCTCCTCCAAAGACTGATGCAGAGAGAAAAGTCAGACAAACAGAGATGAAGGCCTTAAGCACCCTGCTTTTGGCTATTCCCAATGAGTATCAGCATCAATTCCATCACTGTACTGATGCTCAGATTCTATGGAATGCTTTGGAGAAAAGATTTACTGGCACCAAAAGCACAAAGAGAAATCAAAAGGCAATTCTCAAGCAGCAGTATGAAAACTTTACTTCTACCAAGAATGAGTCCATGACTCAAACGTTTGATAGATTTAATAAGCTGATTGGAGAATTAGCCACTGTAGGAGTCAAGATGGAGGCTGATGATGTCAACAAGAAGTTCTTAAGATCATTGGGTGAAGAATGGACAATGTACATTGTGTCCTTCAGACAGAATGACCAACTGGAAGATAAGGAACTTGATGATCTGTACAATGATCTTAGAGTATTTGAATCAGAGGTTGAAGCCAAAAAGAAGCCCTCTGGATATGTTCATAATGCAGCACTTCTTTCATCATCACCTGATTCTACTGCTAACCATGATTCAGTTAGTACTGCTGGTTCAGTTAGTGCTGCTGGTTCAGTCAATCAGGAAAAGTCCAAAGATACAGTACTAGAAGCTTTCTTTTCTAGTCATATAAATTCCTCTTTGATTAATGATGATTTAGAACAGATTAGAGCTGATGATCTTGAAGAGATGGACATAAAGTGGCAGATGGCTATGCTGTCTATGAGAGTGAAGAGATTCATTAAGAGGACAGGGAGAAACAATTTTTCCCAAAGAAGAGAGGATGGTGCTGGATTTGACAAATCCAAAGTTGAATGCTACAAGTGTCACAAGATGGGACACTTTGCCAGGGAATGCAGAGGAGGAACATCTCACAACAGCCATCAACAAACTCAGGCTGGAAGTTCCAATCAAAACAGAAGCTCCATTCAAGCTCGTGTTTCTCAACAAGGAATGGGATTTGACTGGAGTGACCAAGCAGAAGAAGCCATCCAAAATCAAGCACTTATGGCTGAAGTTTCAGATCTTCCCACTGAGGTAAAATCTAATCTCTGTACTCAAGCTTGTATAGACACTGTTAAAAGGTATAGAGATCACAATCAGGGTATGTGTGATGATCTTAAAAGGTTAGAAAAGGATAGAAGAGACTATGTGTTGATTGTTGAGAGGTTTGAAGAACAGATTAGGGCCTTTCAAGCCAATGAACTTCAACACTCATATGAAGTAGATCCATTAGATAAAGTAGTTGTTGAGGAGAAGACTGAAAAGAAGGATCTGATGAGGAATGTGAAAGTCCATGTGTTAAGAACAATGAGATGAAAAGGACTGACAAGGGAAAGGGAGTTCATTATACACAGACCACTGTTGTGAACTCTAAAACTTGTGAACATTGTTCTTGCAAGAAATCTCAAGAGAATAAGCCCCAAAGACATGATAAAAGGAGGGGAAATCAAAGAAATTGGAATAACCAGTGGGCACAAAAGCAAGGAGTTAATCTGCAAAGGATTAACAGACCAAAACCATGTTTCATCTGTGGCAGATTGAATCACCTAGCCAAACACTGTTATTTCAATCCTATTAACCAAAGGATAAATTTTCAAAGACCTTTTCATAAATCCAATGGTTATAGGAAGCCTGCAAGGAACCATGTGGCTAAGAAACAAGCTAAATCCAAAAGCCACATGAGGAAAAAGACTGAAAAGGAATGTGTCAATATGTGGGTCTCCAAAAGCACTAATACCTCAGATAGTACTGCTGAAAAGAATAGTGCTGCTAGAAGCAATACTGCTGCCAGCAGTGTTAGTGCTGCTAAATCAGTTAGTACTGCTAACTCTGTTAGTACTGCTAACTCTGTTAGTGCTGCTAACTCAGTTAGTGCTGTTAACTCTGTTAGTGCTGCTAACTCAGTTAGTGCTGCTAACTCAGTTAGTGCTGCTAACTCTGTTAGTGCTGCTAACTCTGTTAGTACTGCTAACTCTGTTAGTACTTCTTCTAAAGTTAATACTGCTTCTAGTGTTTGTGCTGCTAGACCAATTATATTGACAAAGTACTCCAATTCTGCAGTACCTAAGTTTAAAAACCTCATCAAAACTCAATGCAAGTACTTTGATGAGCAAGGGAGACCCAAGACCACTTCGGCTTGGGTTCCCAATAAAAACTAATTGATTTATCTTAGGTGCAGGGCAACCAACAGCTCAAGGGGAAGAGCATCTGGCATGTTGATAGTGGTTGCTCCAGGCACATGACAGGTAACATGGCCTGCCTCCAGAATTTCAAAAGAATTAATGGAGGACATGTTACTTTTGAAAATAATCCTGCAGGAGGTAAGATAAGTGGTAAAAGTAAAGGTGATGTCAGAAGGTAAGATGACATTTGAGGATTTGACTAGTGCTGCAAAGTGCAAGTATAGTTACTACTGCCAGTGCAGAGTTACTACTGCTAGTGCAGAGTTACTACTGCTAGTGCAGAGTTACTACTGCCAGTGCAGAGTTACTACTGCTAGTGCAGAGTTACTACTGCTAGTGCAGAGTTACTACTGCCAGTGCGTAGTTAATACTGCTAGTGCATAGTTAATACTGCCAATGAGTAGTTAATACTGCTTAGCAGTTAATACTGCTTGTGTAGTTAATACTGCTCAGTCGTTAATACTGCTTATGTAGTTAATACTGCTCAGTCGTTAATACTGCTTGTGTAGTTAATACTGCTCCGTTGTTAATACTGCTTAAGTAGTTAATACTGCTTAAGTAATTAATACTGCTGGGTAGTTAATACTGCCTTGCAGTTAATACTGCTCAGTCGTTAATACTGCTTATGTCGTTAATACTGCTTTTGAAAATCTAGGGCAAATACTGCTATAAATACCCCTGTTTGCCCGCCAAAGTTCATAACGACTCTTCGCATTAACTTCTTCTCTCTCTCGTTCTAACCTCTTCTCCCTAGAATCTCTGTGTTTTCTTTACAAATCCTCAGGAAGCACAACGATTATGGAGTTTGTCGACGAGCATAATGAGATTGCAATGCTTCAGAAGCCGAAGCAGGCCGAAGGATTTCATGAAATTGTGGATTTTCTCAAGTCCACTCATATTTCTTATGCCCTAACGGTGAATCCAACTATCTACATCGAGCATCAGACGCAATTTTGGGCCAATGCCACCGTAGAATCCGAAGATGGGCATAAAGTCATTCAAACAAGGGTATGTGACAAACCCTTGAAAGTTTCAGAAGAACTCATTCGCATCACTCTTCGACTAGATGATGCCTCAGGTATAACTTCTATTTCCAATGAAGAACTATACTCAACTTTACAAAGAATGGGGTATGAAGGTCCCATTGGAGTTTTTAAGTTTTACAAGTCTAAATTTCATACACAATGGCGATTCTTTGTTCATACCTTAATGCATTGCATGTCAAAGAAAACTACTGGATGGAGTGAGTTTAGCAGTACCATTGCTTATGCCCTGGTCTGCTTGGCCACTGCCAGGAAGTTTAATTTTTCACAAATGATGTTTAATGATCTTGTGTCAAACCTGGAATCCAAAAAGCGGTTTTATATGTATCCAAGGTTTGTTCAAGAAGTGATAACTAAGGAATTGATGGATATACCTCTATTTGATGAGGTATATGTACCAAAATCCCCTAAAGGGAAGGTTTTCTCAAATATGAGGAGACTTCCTAGGGACTCGGAAGGAGTTGACACACCATTGTTCTCTACAATGATGGTTGTGTCCCACACAAATGAAGGTATGGCATCAGGGTCAAGGCCCTCATTAGACACACCCACTGATGACCAATCCCAACCTTCCATCACAAAAGTAATCCCTCAGTCCATTCTTGTACGACCCACTCCCATAATAACCAAAAAGTTTGAAAGAAGAAAGGTACACAAGGTTCCTTCCCTTGATGTATCTCCTAAGAGCCCGAAGCCTTTAAGCCCTCTAGTGGAGCATTCTCCATTGGAGAATATCGAAAGGGAAACCACAGGGGTGTCTCCCAACCCCAAGAAGGTGCTCACTAAGGAGAAGGTTGAGCATGTGAGTCGCAAGGCTGCCACTACTTCTGCTAGCAAAGAGAAGGCCAGTGGTAAAATAACTAAGCCCTTCCTCACGGCAACTCAGGGTGAGAAATCATCCAGAGGTCCCAGGTGCCAAGAAACCAAGGGGGTAGGTAGTGCTTTTGCTAGGCAAGAGACACCTGCTAAAACTTCCAATGATCCTTTAAGGGAGGTAAAAACTCCTAAACAGGGTGAGGATAGATATACGTACGAGGAATTGATGGAAACTATTGCAAATATCAACATTGAGGTCATGGATCAGAAAAAGGAAATTGATGAACTCAAGAAAGTGGTCCTCTATCAAAACTCACAGCTTGAGAAGCAAAGGAAGATGATCACTAAGTTGATGCACAGAAAGAAGAAAGCTCAGTTTGTCCTTAGGAGAAGACACCCTACCAATGATGCTTCCAAAAAGGGGGAGTCAGACTCAGATCTAAACATGGAGGATGCACACATTGAGGGGGAGTATGAGCATAAGGTTGAGGGGGAGACTGAGGAGGCTGCAGATATTACAAAGGAAGCAGAAACAGAAACAGCAGCAGAAACCACCGTTACTGTTGCTGATCTTACAAAGGAAGCAGAAACAGAAACAGCAGCAGAAACCATAGTTACTGCTGCTGATCTTACAAAGGAAGCAGAAACAGAACCAGCAGCAGAAATGGTTACTGCTGCTGAAGTTGCAAAAGAAGCTGAAAGTGAGAAGAAAGCAGAATCTGTTCCTACAGTAACTAAAACAGAGATTGATGAAGAGATATATGGGATTGTGAAGGACAGTGTCGAAGCAGCAGTATTAAAGGTCATAAAAGAAGCAGTAACAGCAATAGCAGTAGAAATGGTTACTGCTGCTGAAAAACAAAAGGCAGCAGAAACTGTTAGTGCTGCTAAGAGCCACAAAGAAGAAACAGCTGAAACCACTCCTGAAGCTGTTAAATCTTTCAAAAGAACAAAGAGGCCAAGAACAAAGTCAATAGCCTCAAAGAAGAAAGATGTAAAGAAGCCAAGGGTGGATCCAACTGTAGAAGAAGCCCAGGAGGAAGCAGTGAAAGAGAAATCTGATCCAAAAGTTGCTGAAGAAGAAGTGGCAACTTCATCAGGCCAACCAAGCAATGTACAATCACTGCCAAATGCTCAAAGTGATTTGTATATTACTGGGGTTAATACTAATCCAATCCAAGCTGAACCAATATCTTCTATGGCTCCTGAAATCATCTTATGGGACACATTGAAAGATGGAAGAAAGGAGTTCATCAGAATCAAAAGGGCAGATGGAAAGTTTGAAGTTTGTCCTACTTGGGGAAAACTTATCAGAACATGCTCTAGATCTGACTTGGAAGAGATGTTCAAGGTGGGAATGAGGCTATATGGAAACATGCTGACAGAGCAAGGTATGTCTATCACCAAGATGGTTCTTGAATACTTGTGCTTAATGTTCAAACCAGAAGCAGTTCAGTATTTGATGGCAAGGAATTTTCAAGTCATCACCAACTGGATGCTCATTGAGAATTGTGGAGTGTATGTCATCTCTCTTGACAATACATTTCATGAATATTATTTGGTGGATGTTGTATACAAGCACAGCATGAAAAAGTTGAATGGAATGCTGCATGCTAAGTTGGTGAGTGACAAAGACTCTAAGATGGCAAGATACCTTGTAAAAAGGATTCTCAATCAAAGTCTGGGATTGGATCCAAATTTATGCGTTGATGATTAGGTTTTGGAAGCATCATCTGAAGAACTTAACTTCTCATCCTGAAAAGTCAAGTTAGGGGGAGATTGTTGGGAACTGAAGATATGATAAGTATGGTTAGTACTGCCAGAACAACATTACTACTGCCAGATCAAGTTAGTACTGCCAGATCAATGTTAGTGCTGCCAGAACAAAGATACTACTGCTAGTTCAAGGTTAGTATTGTTGAGATATTAATACTGCTAGAACATTATTAATACTGCTTATGTGAGGTTAGTACTGCTTGTCAAAGTTACTACTGCAAGTCAAGGTTAGTACTGCTGGTGCATATCGAATATCTGTTAGTACTGCTCGTGACTTAATACTGCTGAAGATTGTTAGTACTGCTTATGAAGAATGAAGGTTAATATTGCTGAGTTTGTTAAGCTTGGTATGCGATACTTTTGGAGACAAAGAAGGAATTGATCAAAATATGTTTAACGAAGATTTAGAAGATCAAGTTACTTTTGATAGTTATCTTGTAATTATTTTTGTATAAATAAACTTCAATAGATAGCTATTAGAATATACATGTGAAAAGGAATTCGATTGTGTTTTAGAGAGAATTAACCTCAAGGTTTAAGAACCCTATTTCTAGAGAAGTAGAAGTCGTCTTGATTGAGCTTGTTCATCAAGATTGAGGTTTGGTTGTAATCTTGTGAGTCGATTTAGTGAATACACAAAGTGGTGAATTTTCTGTTACATTGTTCTTGATTGTGAGAATTAAAGTTCTTTTCCGCAGATTCTTTAATTCTGAATTCTAAGTGTTTATTGTCTTGTTAAGATTCGATCCTGACAAGAATGTTATGAATCGTATAGAGATAGACCTTCATGGGTTGGAAGAGATAAAATGATTGATTTTGAGTAAGACTCTTGTTTCTAGAAAGTCCCAGTTCTAGAAATAGTGGGATGAGATCAGTTAGAATGGTAAGGAATATCAGTGTTGAAATTTTGAATGTATCGATAGAACCCTGACTTCTTAGTCAAACTTTTCAAAGGCAGTGTAAACGGAATAAGATACCTATTGTGAAATGAAAGCATGTAGAAATAGAAAACGAGATAGTGGTTAAAACGAAATAGTATGAAGGGGTTGAGTAAGTGGGATGTGGAAAGTGTGATCAGCGAGTTGTTGCGTGACCGAGAGGGCGACTGTTGGTCGTAGGTAGAATGTCAAGGATAAAATAAGCTAGTAAAGCAGTTGACCTTGTTTGAGTGAGTAGCCTTCAAATGCAAGTAGAGTCTCATGCATGGTGTTCTTTTTTTTTATGTAACATGAAATTTTCACGATTTAAGTTAAATACGTAAAGATAAATTGTAATCGAAAATGAGACAGAATGTGCATGCGTATGTTTAAAGAAAAAGGTGATTTCATTCACATGGCACCATGAAGTTTCGAGTTTTATGATTTGTAAAGCATTTTGCTCTTTTCATGATGAGCTAAATTATTGCAAAAGTCAAGAAAACGATTAAATGCAAAACTTTTATAACCAAAGTGAGTAATGACGTGTTGGAGTTATTTATGAGTACGAAAACCAACTGATTTACCTGGCGACGGTAATTCTTTCAAAATTGTGCCAAATAAAAAGATTTTCATGCAATATATCACGGTCGTATTGACATCGTTCGGTAGGAGTAAGATTAAGTTTATGGAAAGTTGCATGCGAACGATTTTCTAGATCGTGTGCAGGGCGTTAAATTTATAAGAGTAATGGGGGCATGTGTACCCAAGACGTTTTCAAGTGTTGTTTATCTAAAATGATACAGTGTGCGAAATGATTTATTTAATGCGTTGTCATGCATGAAGGCTATGAACTCACTAGGTCGTAGAGTATCACATTTTAAGCCGAGGAAGAACTCCGAGAGTGAAGAGATATTGGTCTAATCACGAAAGAATGATATAACCTTAGTAAGAGTGCCCAAGAGGAGGGGTGGACAGTGATAGAGTCAGTAGTGAATTATAGTTTCGGTCGAATGAGAGTTTGTACCCTTGTCGGTAGCTGGATGTACGGCTGTCAACAGACAGTTGTGTACGGCGGGAGAGTTTGAAGTCTTCAAAGTGATGGTCTTAGCGACTAGTTAAAGAGTAGTGTGGCAAGGAAGAATGAAATATCCGTGAGGTGGAAATGTGAGTCTTGAGGTGAGTTTGTAAGGTCAATATTACAGGAGTGAGTCCAGAAAGAGGGAGACGTATTGCGAAGTAATTATAACATGATGGTAGGATTAGGTTCCGTAAAGGAACCCATGTTTAAGAATAAATTAAGAAGGTAGTTTCAGGTTGTCGGTTGCCGTAGAATTCGATAGCTACATAAGATGGCCGAGGCCGAAGACGTGAAACAGTAGGTTAGAAATTGATAGGACACCTTGTAGGGGTGTTAAGAGGATGGGAAGTGATCATGTTGGATAAGCGTCCTAGTTACGAAGTATGGAGGGATACGTAGAATGATGAGGTATGTAGTACAATCGAAGCGAGTGTGTAGACTTTATCAATCGGTAAGGAAAGTGTGAAGTGTGTGCGAAGGACCATGGGAGATTTGGTCTGCGGTGTGATGTTATAAGTGAGGAATGTACAGTTATGTAATGTCATTAGTTGCCAAGTTAATGTATCAGCTAGTATCGTAGTGAGGGGATGTTAGAGGGAGAAAGAAAGAATCAGATAGAAGTTTTTGGGAGTTTACAGATGAGATGTACTACCTATTGACTAGATTATTAGGGCGCATAGAGTGTAAGTTGACCTTATGGTGGGAGATCACCCAAAGGAGAAACCAAGTATTTTGGTTGTAAGAGTCGCTAAGTAGGGACATGTTGGGATCATTGGAAGTTTAAAGAGGATGAAGAGGGTGTAGTCAAAATGTGTTGTAGTAAATGCTAAATTTTTGCAGGTCGTGAATTGTTTCTTATGTGTGAGGGAATGATCCTAGAAGGAAACAGTTGGAAGTTTGGTTATGTTTAAAGAATGTCGTGGTGATGATGACTATGGGTTGGAGTGGGAGTATGATCATTGGTTGATTTAACTTTTGGATTTGTTAAGAAATGACATTTAATTGTTATTTCAGAATGTGTTATAATTCCATCGAGATTCTTACTAAGTACGGATAAGGGAGAATTAATATGTTAAAGTGAGAAGTGATGATAGTATGTTGGGATAAGTAAGTTTCAAATTAATTGGGAAATTGTGAATTGTTGAGTTACTCAGTGGAGTGTTGGTAAGAAATCAGTTTGTCTGGTGGATTTTGCAAATACCAGTATTTTGGGATGCGATGCTGGGTTATAATATTAAGTGGTTAACTAGGACAATTATGGTTGATAGAACGAAATGAATTGCATCTCGATTGGAGTTTAACTCTTGATATAAGTTGATAATTATAATTGAAATGAGTTGGTCAAGTTAAAGTTGCTTGCGTTAAAGAGAAGGAATTGTACTGCTTTGTGCGGTAAGGGTTAGTAGTTATATTGCACTAGCAGAGAAGGGCAGTCGAGTTCGAATACTGTTATTGTAGTCAAGAATCAGATAAGGGTAACTAGGGATTTATAAGCATTGAGATATTTACAACCTCTATTTGCATAATGTAAATTGTGAGACGGATTACGAGGATTCTTGAGGGTGTGTCTTTGGGAATGGCACCCTGATCATTAAAGAATTAGTTGCGATGAATCTAGGTAAGAAGATTGGGATGACTTTTATAAAGATATCCGATTTATGGTCGTTGTGGTTAATCGAAGGAATTAACCCGAGTGTCGTGGTGTCCCTGAATTTATGGATCCGACTGGAAGATGAAAAATAAGATGACTGTATGTTACGATTATAAGCAGAGATTGTGAGTTTAATCAGAATTGTGTAGCGAAGGCGTGAAAGTTTGTTGTTATTGTTTCATATTAGGGAGATTTATTCCGAGAGTAAGATTTAAGCTTCGATAATCAATTCTCGCCGGATACCTTTGAGGTGAATTCCGGGACGGAATTCTATTAAGGAGGAGAGGTTGTAATAACCCCAAATGAGTCATGTAAAATAAATGGAAGTTAAGGGGTGCTTTTGGTTTATTGTGAAATGTAGGGGGGATTAAAGTGAAAGTTTGAAACCTAACCTATTGCCTTAATTCCTTGTGCGCCGTTACTGGAAGAAAAAGAAAAGGAAAGCAAGTATTTGCTTTTAGGGTGGTGGGGGGTATTTTCTTGCTGCAAGTCGAGAGAAAGGAGAAAAGAGAGAAAGAGAGTTGGTCTTGGAGGTGTCTTGTGTGTGCAGCCGGCAGAGAGAGAGAGACGAGGGAGAGACCGTCGGAGAGAGAAGAGAGAGAAACAGTCGGCGAGGAGAGAGAGAGAGGCGCCGGCGAGGAGAGAGAGAGACGACGAGCAGAGAGAGAGAAGGAGCCGAGAGTGGGAGAGAAACAGTCGAGAGAGAGATGGAGCTGCGTGAGGAAGATGGAGATTGCGAAAGAGAGAGATAGACGATGAGAGAGAGAAGGTGGCGGGATTCGCCGGCGCCGGAGAAGATGGCCGGAGCGGCGGCTGTTGAGCGCCGGCAGTCGGCTGCCGGCGGTGGTCGTCGGCGGCGGCATGGCGGGTCGGTAACTTTCCGTCTCGTGAAGTTTTTCGTGGGTAAGAAACCGTTCCCTTGCGTTTTCTCTTTAACAAGTAATGATAGATTGGTAAATTCCTATTGTGCTCGGTTATGTAAAGTGAGAAAGCAAGTAAAAGTGTTAATAGAGCTTTCCCAATTCATATTGTCAAGTTAAGCAATGTTATGTGAATTCTTGGTTAGGGAGTCGTGTATCGGTTAATTAATAAAGAAGAAGTTGTCGCCAAATTTTGTGTAGAATTAGAATAATGACGAAGAATGTGGGTTTTGTTTTGAACCGTGTGTATCGGAAGTCGGTATGTTCCGGGAGTTGGCCCGTAACTCAAGTTTGGGCCGGGATTGGTTTATTGGGCCGAATTGGTTGTTGGGCCGAGAGAATTATTAAGTCCTTGTGGGCTTGGTTATTAAGATTGGGCTTAGTTTATTAATAAAGTCTATAATTATTTAAATGGGCCTAGTACGTAAACGATAGTGTATTTATTAAATTGGTCATATTATTATTATCATGATCCGGCTTTGATATTTAGAATCTAGAGTTATAATTTATGTCGGGGGAAACCTAGAGTCGGGTAAATTATTGGATCCGGTATAGCACTTCAATTGGATAAATAAGCAAAGATCATTAATTATGATTTTTGGACTAGAAGGTAATCTACCAATTTAGATAAGTTAGGGTTGAGTTCGGGATTTAACTCGAGTAATAATTGAACGAATTATGACGAACGCTATTAATATAATAGGTGTTCCGCCTAGAGATCGGAAGTGTAAGTGAGGAGCTTTGGAGCAAGCTAGCCAGGTGAGTTTTTCTAACTAAAATACTTGATTTTACGCGTTTCCAAAGGAAAATGATTATATGAAAGTGTCCCGTTAATTTACATGAATTTTACGTGAATGAAAGCTTTATGTTTTACTGATCAGGGTATGTTTATGAGCATGATTTATTTACGAGCTTTTACGAATGTTTTCCATGAAAAGTATTATTTTGATAATAAAGGAGGGTTGCCCTCAAGTACGTGAAATTGCATGTTTTTATTGAACTATCGTTTGTGGAGTTGGGTTGTACTGTAGGGAGGGCTACTTGGTTGGCCGTACCCGGCTTTGTAGGGTGTTGCCGTGCCCGGCTTTGTAGGGTGTTGCCGTGCCCGGCTTTGTAGGGTGTTGCCGTGCCCGGCTTTGTAGGGTGTTTGCCATGGTCTTCTCCGCTGTGCATACCATTGTTGAGTACATGATTTGACACGTTACTGATTTGAAATGAACGTTTTTCTTTAAATGATTTGTGAACATGTTGTAGGGGGAACTCACTAGACCTCATGGTCTAACTCTCGCTTTTCAAAACCAAAACCCTTTTCAGGTAAGCGCTATATTGGAGGCTCAGATGAATGAGTAAGTAGCAAGATAGAGTACGGAAGCAGCTAGTGATAGTGCAGGTGCCTCTAGTAGAAGTAGATTATTCTCAGTTGTGTATAGGTTGTTTCCGCCAACCTTAGTTTATGTATGATGTAACGAAATTTTTGGGACCCAGTTTTGTAAATTTATGCTTAAACGCTATATTTGTTCTATTGTACTTTTGGGATGTTACCGTTTTCATCTTGCAACCAAGCTACCATTAAAGAGCATTGTTAAAGAATTCTAGCAAAATACTTGTGTTCCTTATCACCTCCATTTTCTAGGGTTTCTCTAATCCCCTCCCATCTTCTTCAAGAAAGGAAGTTTGAAGTTCATCTTGGTAACCTAGAAGTGTTTGATTGGTGGATTCACTTGATGAATAAGGTAATCTTCTCTTCTCTTCATTTTGGAAATTAGGGTTTCGATGTATTAGTGAATTTGGACGTAATACGTTGGGGGAAATGATTCTAAGTGTTTGGGGTAAATATTGATGGTTGGAAACTTATGAATCTAGGTTTTTGGAAGATTTGGCCTAAGGATTCGGATTTCTTCAAAGGAGCATACGTTGGGAAAAATCTAGATTTAGCTTAAATCTAGTAAAGGTGAGTTCAAGTTACTTTGCGAAAACTTTGTACATGCCAAAATGTTATATTTCAAAGTAATTATGTGTTTTACCTGAAAATATTCGATGTTAAGTTATTTGGTGGATTTTACCTTTTGAGGTATAAATTGTGGTAAACATTGTAAACCACTACTTTTGGATAATTTGGAAAAATGTGATAGATAAATCCTATATGAAAATGGGTTATTGATTTATGTGAAAAATGGAGTCTAATTGTTATGAAAATGCATTTTGCGGATATTTGGAAATATGCATATAGTACTTCATGTGATGTTTTGAAAATGTAAAGGTTGAGTCCTTTTTGGAAAGGAGGGTTATCCCGATCCAAGGTTTTATTTCGGGTTTTCATAGAATTGAGGTATTTACCGGCAAACGGCGTGTGTTGTTATATTTGATGTCATTTTGTGACTTTTCATAATCTATCTTTTGAGTTAGTTGAGCTTGTGGCTCGGTATTGACTTTTATCAAGTCTTGGGGACATTTGTCCAGTTTTGATAGCTCAAAGTTGAGTTTTGATCACGAATTACGTTATTGGGAATTTGCATGTTTTGAATGCATTTATCAAGTCGTGTAATGTTTAGACCTTGTTAGCTATGGATCTATAGGCTGTTGAGTTTTCCAAGT
Organism: Saussurea involucrata; assembly: GCA_033807775.1. Taxonomy (NCBI): domain Eukaryota; kingdom Viridiplantae; phylum Streptophyta; class Magnoliopsida; order Asterales; family Asteraceae; genus Saussurea; species Saussurea involucrata. The sequence goes on from CM066318.1 coordinate 106,781,510, forward strand.
CTCGCGGGCAAGAGATCGGGATGATTGAGCTCAGTTTACGAGACGTTAGTTCTTTTGTAGCACGGAATAGGCATCGGGTTCCATGATAAGTAAGGCGTGGACCTAGATGGTCGGACGTCGTCTCATGGGCAGTAAGGTGTAATTCCATATATGTGCTTGGCACGGGATAGGCATCGGGATCCATGATAAGTAAGGCGTGGACCTATATGGTCGGGCGTCGTCTCATGGGCAGTAAGGTGTAATCCCAAATGTGCTGTTGTGGATTTGGAGTGACCCAATGTATAGACCTGGAGTGGTTGAAGTTGGGGGCTCCCTAGTCTCGCGGGCAATAGATCTGGAGTGATTGAGCTCAGTTTATGAGAGTAATCTACGTGGGTGTTTTTATTGCATAGTATGTTACCCACTTTAGTGTTCCGTCACGTGCAATGTATACGGGTCTCCCCCGTCACCGAAAGGTGTTGTTTTGGGTATTTATGTTTATCCATGTTTTCGGTGACGTGTTATATTTATGAGAATTACTTTCCACGTTATATGAGTTGTGGATTATGTTTCATCCATGTTTTGGGATGTTTTGGGATAATGGCAAATAATTATGCGTTTAATCATTTTGAGTATCAAATGCCATTTCACCTTTTCGTTGACTTTGTGAATAAGTCTATTTTGGGAAATCATATTATAATAAAGATTTTAGCATGGGAATTGTGTGAGTTGGAAAATGGGTGATTTGTATGTAAAGTAAGTTTTTTTGAAGTCATGACTAAAAACTACACTCCTCTCTATTTATGAATTTATATAGTCATGATAAAATGCTTGAACTCACTAGGCGTTAGCCTAACCCTTTTTATTTGTCGGCATGTGCAACAGGCTCAGGTTGGGAGTAGCTTTAGCTACACTGTGAAGTGGCGAGTGCTAGTAGAGTGCACGAGTGATGATTTTGATTAAGTGAATCTTCCGTATATGTTTGGAACTAGCAACTTGTGTTGTATTAAGTAACGCCCGTTTTAAGTTTTAGTTGTGGAAATTAAAATGTTTAAATTCCGAGGTATTTTCAGGAATGAATTGTAGAGATGATTTTATCAACTTTTGGTTATTTTATTGAAATTAAAGTTAGTTGCTCGTTCCAAATTTGAGGGTGTTACATAAATTGATAATGTTCCAATCCATTCATAATGCTTATTTGTATAGTTTGTACAAATTGTGTGGTTTGCAAATGAAACACACCTTATATATATAGGGTTAGGTTCACGTGAGACCAACCTGTTTTCGTGAGACCATGAGACCAAGAAATTAACACTAAACCTTCACAGTGATTCATTGTGAAAGTAAGAAAAACAACAAACATTCACAGCAAAAACACTGTGAAGGTTTACCATCACAGTACCTTCACAGTCTTTTGCTGTGAAGGTTTGGTGTTAATTTTTTGGTCTCACGATCTCATGGAAATAGTCTGGTCTCACATGATCTCAAGTCTATATGTATGTATGAATATATATATATATATATATATATATATATATATATATATATATATATATATTATGTGTATATATAGGGAGAGGTTTAAATGAGAGGTGCTAAATGTATGAGAAGTAGAGAAGTGGTTTTAGCCCTCCATTTGGTCAACATGTGCGGCTTTAAATGTGAAGCGCCTGATAATTCCTCGAATGGTCAGCAGAAGATAGAGGAGTAGTTTCATAACTTTTACAAATAGACGGCAAACAAGTTCATATGTGAACCTGTTAATTAGTTCATATGAGAATCAGTTAATTAGTTCATACATGAACCACAAGGGTTCATATGTGAATCTGTTAATTAGTTCATATCACATGTCACATATTTCTTATATTTGATAATTAAAATTCCACACTATATAAAAAATAAAAAATAATATTTTTCCTTCTCCTCTTTCTTCTTTTTGCTTCAGGTTATAATTTTTAAAGTTGGTTCTCCAAAATATAAATTAAGACAAAGTTGGTTCTTTTTTATGCAATTTCCATTTAGTAATAAACATTAATGCATTTTTTTGGAAAGTATAATTCAAAAAACAACTATTTCGATGTCTCCTCTCCCCCTCCCTTCCATTCATCTCTTCTCCCTCATAAGATACACATACACACACACACACACATAATTGAACGTGCACACTAGGTGAACACAATGTAAACAACCTTAATAAATTCTTTATTGGGGTGTTCACAAAATTTTCACATGGTGTTCTAAAGTGGTATATTTTGTTAGTTTAGTTGGTGTTCACAATTTGTTCACAATCTATATCAGATCTTGTAGATTTAGAATGTGCTCACCATGTTATTAAAAATTATAGTTGTATTGCTAAGAAAGTGTTCACAAAGTTGTAGCAACCCAAATATTTGGCCAACCGACACTCAAAGGTTACGATTTGGTTTTGGTTTTGGTTTCAATTTGTGTTCTTTGATTTAGGCTTCCATTAGGGTTAATAGATTGACAAGTTAGTTAGGTTTTGATTGTCTATGGGTTTGGAATTGATTTTGAGATTGGGAATTTATTTTGATTTTGAGGTTTGTTTTAATTGTGATGTTGTTGTTTGGATTTGGATCTGGTCGAAGAAGATGACTGATAAGAGTTGGATCTTGCCAAAGAAGATGGTCGGAAAGGGTTGGATTTAGACCGATAACACTTGTCATTGTTTTAGTTGATAGATCTAAATGGTTTTGAAGTTTTAATAGGAAGTCAAACAAAAAACCTAAAAGAAGTCTAATATACTCCCCATTTAACTGAAGTTTTTAACAATCGTTAAAAAAAAGGAATCAAAATTAAACGTTTTTACAAATCATGATGACCATTAAAGTTTATAACCAACAAAACACAACCAAATTTGTAGTTTACTATAAATTATTATTTATTAAAATACTAGATAAGTACATGCGTGCGATGCGGCGCGAAGTATCTCAAATCTAAAGCCGAGAATTCAAAAAAATAATTTTGTTTCATGTTTATATTTATACGCTTTTAAATCGCATATCATATGTATAAAATTAAAGATCAATATGGTTAATTGGTCAAAAAACATTAGAGAAAATAATATAATCATGATTAAGAAAGTATAAATAATTAAATATACTATACTAAAATATTTCCATATTATATTTTTGAAAAATGTTCGAAGTCATAATCCAAAAGTCAGTTGATAAGTGATATCTTTTTTTCCAAGTAATTAAATCTTTTATGATAATTCTAAGGGTTGTTTCGTTGACAGGATGAAATTTGATAGAATTGTAATTCGTCGAAGAAATTCGACTTTGAAGTAAAAATTGATATGAAATTGCAAAAAGAAAATCACGACAATTTAGTGATTATTTGTATCAAATCCCATACTAATTTCAACAAATCCCATATTAATCACGACACACTAATTCGTATATATTTATGATAGTTAATAATATAATTAAATAAAAAAATATTCAATATTGGGCTCATTTCGAAGGTATTGACGAAACGTTTACAATGGTATAATTTGTAAAAAATGGAAATGTTTTTAATGCATTTTAGTTCATATACATTATTTATGTTTGTATGATAAGAGTCTAAAATGAAAAATAAAAAAGTAAGGGATTAAAAGTAAACTACATACCTAATTATAGAGGTAGTAAATGTAACGTATAAATTAAAAAAAGAATTAATTAACGAGAGATTTAAGGAGGAGTGAATGTGGGTGTGTTAATTGAACTTATAATGTAAATTGCGTCCAGATACATGTTTAGACAGAAAAATACTGTAGTCAGCCCACCAGAATACGACACGTGGCATGCTAGTTACTTATTTATTATATGTATAGATTTAATTATTTTCCGAAATACGTTGTTATTTGAACAATTCAATAAAAGATTTATGGGAAATTAATTAAAATACCCTAAGTCAAACCATGTTTTACTGAAATATCATAAATCTCTCACATGTTACAAAAATACCCCAAAAATCCGCGATGGAGCCCGCGATCGCGGGCTCCAGGCCACGTGTCACCAAAGTTTGCCCACTTTGCCCGCGTTGGTCCCTCAAGAATGTCTGCGGTCCAGCTTTCCCCCCTCAAGAATGCCCGCGTGTGTAGTTTTGGTCCCTGCCCGCGTTTGACTCTCGTTGACCCCCGCGATCGCGGGCTACACGTGTCACCAAAGTTTGCCCACTTTGCCCGCGTTGGTCCCTCAATAATACCCGCGGTCCAGCTTTCCCCCCTCAAGAATGCCCGCGTGTGCAGTTTTGGTCCCTGCCCGCGTTTGACTTTCTTTGACCCCCCGCGATCGCGGGTAAAAGTGCCACGTGTCGGCACAGGGTTAACCCTAAAATCACTTTGACGAACCAAACCCTATATGTTTTCTTCGGCCGCACTATATAAGGGGGGGGGGACCAAAAACCGGCCACTCTCATTTTTTTAATAACTCTCTCAATTTTTAATCAAACTCTCTCAATTTTGTCGTGTGGAATACGCGTTCGGGTTTTGTGAAGATGTCTCGTATTACCTCTGTGGTATGTTTTCCTTATGTTTTTTGTTATTTTTTGTATGTTATTTTAAGTTAAGATATATGATTTGTAGGTTGTTATAGTGTTTATAACTTATGTTTGAATATGTTCTATGTTTAACATGATATGTATGGTTTTATGTTTGAATGTGATATTTGTATGTTATAATGTGTATGTTGTTATAGTGTGTTTTTTTATAAAAAAAATTGTTAAGAGTGTTTTTTATAAAAAAAAATTGTTAAGAGTGTGTTATTATAAAAAAATTGTTAAAAATGTGTTTTTTTTTTATAAAAACACACTCTTAACAATTTTTTTTATAAAAACACACCCTTAACAATTTTTTATAAAAACAGTTTTTTTATAAAAAATTGTTAAGAGTGTGTTTTTATAAAAAAATGTTATAGTTTTATGGTTTTATGTTTGAATGTGATATTTGTATGTTATAATGTGTATGTTGTTATAGTGTGTTTTTTCATAAAAAAATTGTTAAGAGTGTTTTTTTATAAAAAAATTGTTAAGAGTGTGTTATTATAAAAAAAATTGTTAAAAATGTTTTTTTTTATAAAAACACACTTTTAACAATATTTTTATAAAAACACACCCTTAACAATTTTTTATAAAAACAGTTTTTTTATATATAACACTATTATACGTTGAAATAAAATAAACCGCACTTTATCTATATATAACACTATTATACGTTGAAATAAAATACCACCGCACTTTATCTATATATAACAATATGATACGTTGAAATAAAATAAACCGCACTTTATCTCTATATAACAATATGATACGTTGAAATAAAATAAACCGCATTTTATCTATATATAACACTATTATACGTTGAAATAAAATACCACCGCACTTTATCTATATATAACACTATTATACGTTGAAATAAAATACCATCGCACTTTATCTATATATAACACTATTATACGTTGAAATAAAATAAACCACACTTTATCTATATATAACACTATTATACGTTGAAATAAAATACCACCGCACTTTATCTATATATAACAATATGATACGTTGAAATAAAATAAACCGCACTTTATCTATATATAACAATATGATACGTTGAAATAAAATAAATCGCACTTTATCTCTATATAACAATATGATACGTTGAAATAAAATAAACCGCACTTTATCTATATATAACACTATTATACGTTGAAATAAAATATCACCGCACTTTATCTATATATAACACTATTATACGTTGAAATAAAATACCACCGCACTTTATCTATATATAACACTATTATACGTTGAAATAAAATAAACCGCAACATCTATATAAAATAAAATAAAATAAACTGCAGCATCTATATATAACACTAACTATAACATCTGTAAATGACTATGTAGAAGGATTTCTTTAACATCGACTTGACGCTAAGGTGCAAAGTTTCCTACATCGAGGAATTAGGAGCGCTCTTTAGGGGATTAGGTGATCGCGCGGATACCCTTGAGACCATCTATAGAGGGACACCGTTCGGGCCATGGATGGATGTGTCTTACTCTGGTGGCGACCCTACGCTAGTACACATGTTTCTACAGTTGGAGGTCGAGGACGCCAACGCTGAGCCGGAGGAGATGCATTTTGATTTCTTCGGCTCTCAATTGCATTTTGGGCGTCGTGAGTTCTGTCAAATTACATGACTACGTTTTGGAGAGGCTCCCCCCCTTCCTCCCTTAGAAGACTGCTCCTTCGTTCCTAGGGTTTGGGGCATTTCAGCATCTCGTTTGAAGCTGAAGGCAGCCCGGGACAAGATGAAAGAGGGCCTTAGTGCCCTAACCGACGACGATGCTGTCCGTGTATGCTTGGTGGTGATCGTGGATATGGGCTTCCTGGGCCGTGAGTATAGCCAGTATGCTTCATCGACGGTCCTTAGGGCCGTCGAGGACCTTGAGCTGTTTAACAGCTACCCGTGGGGTAGCCACATCTGGACACATTGCTACTCTATTCTGCACCGAGCCATAGCCAGACGCGTTGATCGACATGCAATGATGAATCTTTGTGGTTTTACATACGCCTTCAAGGTTAGATACGTAGTATAACAATTGTTAATAATACATACAAACTGTTTGGCTTTTCTTTTTACGTACTTGCTCTTCTTGTCTAATTCCAGATATGGATCTTGGAGATGTTTCCCGCATCAATCCGATATTTCGTCAAGCGCGACGATCGAGTACTTAGGGGAACCCGTTGGGACAAGCGTGTTACCCTAAGTAGGTCGCTTTGGATTCAGTTCTTCAATGCGTCTAGAAATGTAAGTTCTTTTACTATGTTTACAATTTGCATACGTTAGTCCCGCTTATTAATTTCTTTTATGTTTTATCATATATTTAGCAGCCACTCTTGCCTTTCGATCGCCTTGTGCCTACTGTCGACGAGATGAGCACAGATTGGTACAGAGACAGCGTGGCCTTTATTGACGCAGAGGCGGAAAGGGATCGACGTCCCCCTACTTCCACATCTGACAAGATGAGGAAGACGACGACAGGCCCCCTTCCGGTGGATACCAGCCGCCCCCTTCCTCCTCCTACCAGCCGGCCCGTTCCTCCTCCTACCAGTCGCCCCCTTCCTCCTCCTACCAGACGGCCCTTTCCTCCTCCTACCAGCCGCACCCTTCCTCCTCCTACAATCCATATGAGGCGGCCCCTTCCTACGAGCCACAGCGTGGCTCTCATGAGCACCTGTGGGACTACGTCCACGGGCCGCTAGAGTCACGTGTACAGTTTCTGGAGGGAGTCTACAAACAGTTTAGCGCTGTCAATGTTAGTGTTTAACTTAATTTGTTGGCCACGTTTATTTAGTTTGTATATTAATATTACGTTCTAAATTTGTTTTAGCTGTCGAGTACGACACCGATCCCCGCTCCGTTCGGACAGGGGGCACAGGCGACGTTTGCCACCACATCCTATCCGTCATTCCCTGAAAATGTAAGTGACATTGAGTAACCATTATAGTTATATGTTTTTTCCTAAGTTTGTAACTCTTATAATGATCAATGTCACGCAGGCCGGGATGTCGGGGGCCGGGATGTCCCAAACGCCGTTCGCCACCACATCCTATTCTACTATCCCGGAGAGTGTAAGTGACACTGAGTAACCATTATAGTTATATGTTTGTTCCTAATTTTGTAACTATTTTAATGATCAATGTCACGCAGGCCGGGATGTCGGGGGCATACACCTCGCAGATGCCGCCGCCGTTCGCCACCACATCATATTCTACTATCCCGGAGAGTGTTAGTGACACTGAGTAACCATTATAGTTATATATCGATAATCCTAATTTTGTAACTATTTTAATGATCAATGTCAGACAGGCCGGGATGTCGGGGGCACAGCACATGCCGTCGTTCGCCACCACAACAATCACAAACATCTTTGGCGGTTCGGCCGATGACTATTACAGGCCGGAAATGCATATTGTAAGTTATTTTGGTAGTTTTGGTTTAATTGTGAACATTTCCTAAATTGTACTTAAAACATTGAGTAACGTAATTTTCAAACGGGGTCTCCTATTATCCAGGATCACTTCTCGGAGCCTGACGATGACTCGATGGATGTTGTAGATCCACCACCACAGGTGACCCCGCTCCCTCAAAAGCGGTCGCATAAAACTTCACAATGGTTTCGTCACCCGTTTGGCCAACAAGGATCTACGACACCACCGGTCGCTAAAAAACAAGCAAAGAAAGCGGGGGGAAAGAAGGGAGGAAAGAAAAAGGGAAAGGTGTCTTCACCGGAGCCTCAACCGGCATCAGAAATATTGAGGATGTGCCGGACTGGTCGCCTCCCCCCCTTGATCTTCATCCCTCACTTGAACATGGAAATCACCCCCTCGTTTTTCAATGTATTGCTGGCCGTTGACCCTTTGGAGTCTGACTTACTGGATGTGGTTAGTATGAAGTTTAACTATAGTCATATAATCAAATATATTTATTTTACATGTCTAACCATCTATTTTTTTATGTATAGCACATCGATTGTTGGGTCTCGCTGTTGCAAAGACATCGTGGAACAGACACGAGGTGGACCATAATGTTCAGTATGTTCTTTCATTACTTGTTGATTGAGCATCTAGGTCCCGCCTCCGTGGTTAATTCATGCAATGGCGTGGAAGGGACCTCTTGGGCTCTCCTCGATGTGGTATGTAAATCGTTTTACTCTTATTTTATTTAACTTGTTTTGTTGCTAACTAAGTTGTCTAATATTGTAATATTTCAGGTGTACATCCCAATATGCATTAATCCCCAACATTGGCTGCTTGGAGTGTTTGAACTTGACGCTATGACCTTGACCATATATTATAGCGACAATGCCAATCTCTTCAAACAACAATTGGAAGAGCAAATGACAAAGTTTAAAGCTGTGCTATATGACTTCTTTTGCCGGGTCAAGGATGTTAGACGTCGCGAAATGACATGTGTCTTTCGCTATAAGTTCGCCAAGAATGCACCCCAGCAGGCCGGGATAACTGCAGATTGCGGTGTCTGGGTATGCCGTAATGTCCAAATGTTGATAAATAAAAATGAGGTATGGGTACACCCTGACGAGGTCGAGGTTGTTGCCAAAGATTTCCGCATACATATGGCGGAGTCCATTTATGAACATTGTCAAATAGGGCCACGTTAGGTTGTTTATGTAACATTAAATAATTGTTATTTTTAGTATTAACTTATTTTGTTAAAGTAGTGTGATTGACTTACTGTTTACTTCATTTGGTTTTTGCTAATTTCATCCATTTACTCAACTTTGAGTATCGATATCTCTTTCACACATACTCTATTTTGGACGCATTATATATCATTTCGAAGATCTCATATAGAAGAACATAAACCTACTAAAAGTTAGTTATATATAACACATATATATAAATTTAAATGCGTCCAAAGTTTAGTAAAACCCATATTTCCAACACCTAGTAAGTAGGTTTATGAAACTTGCGATAATCCTAATACAGAGATTATTGGATGAACAAGCATTTATTTCTTGATTATTGGGGTATTGGTTCTTGTTGTCTGGAAGTGATTCATATGATGCAAAAATTGGTATCATGTAATGTAGAACAATATCTATATTATAGAAACTTGCATTTGATAGTACCATATAAATCTGATCTAAATTCTCATTAATTAGCTATGTTTGAGTGGAATCTTACAGGCTCTTTCAGTGGAATCTTACAGACTCTTTTCAAACGAATCTTGCAGTGAACTATTCAGACGAATCATGCAGGCAACTTTTTCAGACGAAATCTTTGACCATATCTGATGAAGAACATACATTTTCACGGCTATAAGTAGATGGCATGATGAAGTAGTAATTCACAACTTCCTATCTATCTTTTATACAAACACACTCTCGCTTTTTTTAACACAATGGATGGAGGTTCAAGATCAAGGGGGAACAGGTCGGCGAATGTGGCTGGAACTTCACGTTCGGGAGCCTACCAACCACTGAACGACGGAGCTCGCCGGAGTACCTGGAAGGTACCGGAAACAGACGAGGAGTGGACAAACTGTGGGCGAACTGCAGCCTATTTTCCATTCACGCCTGAGAAGGAAGCAGACTGGGAGATGGCATCCGACAATTACTACTTCGATAATGGCATGAGAACCCCACCAATGTATGATTTTATGCCGATGGGTCTTCAACAAAGTCAACGAATTACTCCCGCAGTGCAAAAAGCCATTGATGAGGCGAACGCCGGTATCGAAAAGGTAAAGGGTATGTGGAACCATAACAGGGGGATTCAGCAGGGGAAAATGGAGTATCTAGCGGAGAAAAAACGAGAATTGGCCATGACTAGGGCTCACGTTCGGCACCTGCAACGAGAGATTAAGGAAGCTGAAGAGGAACTAGAAGAACTCGAATCGGACTACATAGGAATGGAGGACGTGATCAAGGAAAAGGTTAACTTCATCACAAGACTCCAGGACGCCTTCCAGTAATAGATTTATTTGTTTACATGCACTGTATCCGTTTCGGTTGGGAAGATGATTTGCAATAATTTTTATATGATGTTGTTAATTAATTTCCTTGTTAAATAACTTAAGTGAATTTCTATATTAAAAACATTAAAATGGAAAGGAAACAATACATTAAAAACCACAAATTAAATAATTAACTATAATGGTATGAATTTTAAATATAATTTTTTTTATGTAGTGTATAACTGTATATGATATATATTAAAATATATAAATCCAAAAAAATTCAAGATTGGGCTCATTTCGAACGTATCGAAGAGACGATTATAATGGTGTAATTTGTTAAAATTAAAACGTATTTTTTAACGTATTTTAGTTAATAAACGATTATATGAGTTAAATGTAAAATTAAAATAATGAAAGTAAAAGGTATAAAGTAAATTTAGTAAATAAGTATAGGGGTTGAAAGTGTAACATTTCATTTTAAATTCGTAAAAATGGACGAAAGCGGGGTGAACAGTGTCAAAAATACCAAAATTTTCATAAATGGTCCCTGGAATTTTTCAAAAATGGTCTCTTGCAATTGAAAAATCACAAAAATAATCCCATCGCGGGATTCCTTCGCGATCGCAGGATTTTATTTTTCAAAAATGGTCCCTGCAAGTTTAAAAAAGTGTCAGAAAGGTCCCTGGCCCGCGATCGCGGGATACCATCATGGATTTTTAGGGTATTTTTGCAAAGTGGGAGAGATTTGTGGTATTTTGGTAACACATGGTCAAACTTAGGGTATTTTAATTAATTTCCCAAGATTTATTACAATTAATTAAAATGAAAATGGATAAGCATTAAAATGTCATTATCTGGTATTTGGGTCAACATGGGACTTGGGGGTTGTTTTTTTATCAAATGCCAAACTGAAAAGTGATGGTATAGTTATTTTAGTACAGACCAAAATAAAAATAAGAGTCGACACAAAGATTGATGCATTATTGAAAGGGAAATTAATTTAAATAATTATTTTATTAATTAAAATGGTTCTTTTAGTCATTTTTCTGCTGATTTTACATAAATATTATTATTTACATAATATATAGGTTCATAATTTACGGATTTGATTAAACGACATTTTTTTCAAACTGGATTTAATAGGAACAGTTGACGTTCATTAATAAGAGGAACAAAATCCGTTAATAGTTAACAAACATAAATGACCAAATCCAAGTTTTTCTTAATTTATTATAAGTTAGTTGCAATGTTCTAAAAAACTCGCCGCACAGTCGCCATGACGCGCCATACCACCAAGACTTGTGTCTCATACCACGTTAAGGCTGTAGCACGCCATGGCTTAACACGCAGTTTTCATAATGCGATATTTGATTTTCTTTTACGTTTTAATGTCTTATTTGCAAATTTTTTAATATATAGCCCAATTTAACTTGCTTACTACCATTGGCTCATTGGGTAACACTACAAAACATATGTTTTTATATATAATATTATATATGATCTAAAAATTTGACGTCATAAGTCACGCCTTGAAAATGCCATGACTCCTAAGGCTTGAGACTTGGCCTCGCCGCCACGCTACGCCTCACGCCATTTAGAACATTGGTTAGTTGTTACTCTTATTAAAAACACACATGAAACGCTCACATTCGTTTATCATAATTTTGTGTTCATCTTAACTATTTTACTCTAAATATATTTTTTCTTTTAAACAAAAATAATAAATTAGGGTTTTGCGACAAAAACCTTGCATTAAAATTACAAGTTTCCATGATATTTATAAAATGTGAGAATAACCGACTAACAAAAACTTTACCTCACCAAATGTTATATATATATATATAGAGAGAGAGAGAGAGGCGGGTTCAAACGAGGAGCGTAACAATTTAAGAAAACGCGAAGAGCACCGTCCATGTACTGAATCACATGTGATTCACGTACAAAATCACATGTGATTCACACCTGATCGGGGGGCTTCCGCCCATGTAGTGGATCACATGTGATTCACGCCTAAAATCACATGTGATCCGGGCGACTTCCACGCGACTCGCGTACCAGGTCGCCCGCTACCCGATTTTTTCTGGAGTAGTGGATCACATGTGATCCAGTACATGGAAGGCGCTCCTTGCGTTTCTCGTAAATAGGTACGCTTCTCGTTTGAACCTTCCTATATATATATATTGTAAATATGGGCATCGAAATTAAAAAGATGGACCGTAACTAACTAAAACTAAAATTTAGTTGGGCCCCGACTCAATATTAGATTTGGGCCAATTTTGACATATAGATAATAGATGTGGGTCTTTTTTTTTGGTTTCCAAGATTACATTTAACACGAGCTTCTTGTATTCATAACTTGTTTATCATTTTTGCTTCTTATAAAAACGAATAATATCCATGTTATATTATCATACATGCGATGGTCGGGTGACCAACATAATCAACGTTGCAATTCGAAGGGAATATTAGACGCCATGCATTCGGATTGTAGTAAACTTAAACGTATGCTAGAGCAAAGAAAATAAATATCACATCTAGACGTTTATTTTTCATCTAGCTATATCAAATGTTTATCAGGACTATGAAATAAACATGAATCGACTTGAATCATAACGTAATAAATCATCATTACCCAACCGATTCAACAATTTGAATATCATATCACAATCTTATTTAATTTCTATAACATCATCAAGTAACAAACAACAACATCAACAATGCATCATGCACATGGTGACCCCCTCATCAACCATGTTCTTGCAATGAACATGACTTGGACATATTTGGGATAATGAAAAATATTTGAATGTGTAAAGAGACATATATTCTTTATTGAATATTTTGGACCACATTCTATTTACATTGTTACTACCTCTTTTGGATGTTATAATAAATTGGGCAGGAGAATACGTTAACGCGATAAAGTTAATTTAGGTTAGTTTCACCGGTTAGCATGTTAAAACCAATGTTCTAAAAAACCCGTCACGCAGCCGCCATAGCGCGTCATGGCACCAAGGCTTGTGTCTCACGCCACGTTAAGCCCGTGGCGCGCCATGGCCTAATGCGATATTTGATTATTTTTTTTCTTTACGTTTTTAATGTTTTATTTGCAAGTTTTTTAATATACAACCTAATTTAACTTGCTTACTACTATTGGCTCATTGAGTAACACTACAAAACATATGTTTTATATATAATATTATATATGAATTAAAAATTTGACGCCATAAGTTACGCCTTGAAAACGCCATGGCTTCGCCATGACTCTTAAGGCTTGAGGTTTGGCCTCGTCGCTACGCCACGCCATTTAGAACCTTGATTAAAACAATCCCGAATTGTGAAGTAGTTTTTAAAATCATGGATTTTGTTTGACTGTAGATTTGTTATTTAATTGGCAATTGTATTTGTTTGATTCATAATCATCTTAATTTTTTTAAACTTATGTTATTTGCATCTACTAAATACACAAGAGTCAAAATTTTGACATTTTTAATTTGGATTGTAATAATTGTCTGAAATTCTTGATTAAATTTAGAATATGGTATCATCTTTATTCAAAAACTTTGGAATGTTATGTTTAAATGATTGGACTACGTACCTAATAAGCCGAGTTTTTTGTTTTTGTAACGCTTTTAAAATATTAGATAAATAAAGTGTTATCTATACTATATTATAAAGAATTTAAGAAAAAACTATTAAAAAACAACTTATAAAGCTTTATGTACTGCTATTTAATGCTAATTACTTAAAATATATCTTAAAAACAACTAATGAAACTTTATGTACCGCTTTTAATGTTAATTACTTAATTAATCCTTATCTCTAATTCTTTCAAATGTTCAAATCGTGAAATCCTCAAAAATTATCATTCTTTAATCCTTCATTAATTACTTAATTAATATTACCTTATCTCTAACATTTTTCAAATTCTCAAATCATGAACTCCTCAAAAAGTGTCATTCTTTAAACTAATTTATAAAAAAAATCACCATTTTCTCAAAACTATTAAAATCAAGATATATCTGCTGTATTACGCAAGTATGCTTCTAGTATTTTAAAATATGTATAACTAATGGATCAAAACATGTCAAAACTTTGTAAACTATAAGAGAGCCACATATATTATATTTTTAGTATTAATAAATTACATGGACATAAAAAAAACTTCGCTATAAAGGATTTTCCAAACAAAAACCTTGTTAAAAGGAACTTTTGTATTGCTTAACTCAAATAAATTGGATAGTTATTTTACAAATATTTTGTAAAGTCATATTTAACATATTTTAAACTAATTAGAATACTGTTTTTTATGATTCTCAACTTGTCTCTCATAAGTGTATTTTATGCACCTAACTTTGTGTCTTTTTGATGCGTCTTTAATGCATTTAGTTCTTAGTTTAGTCTTTTCATGCATTTTTATTGTTCTTTTACATTTCTCTCTCTAATCACGGTCGGAATGGTTTTGGGATAGTTCTTATTCTTTTGATATGCTTTTGTACAGATTATACGAGGTGTTGGAGGCGACATGATGAATGACTCAGAAGGAGTAAAAAGTGATGCCGAGAAGGAAGTGAAGAAAGCAAGGATGAATACCCAAGTTGATGAAGATGTGGAGCGAAAAGTCAAGAATTTGAAGTTTGGAGATTCTGTCGCGCTTCGCGGGCGCGAAGGATTCCTTTACTGGCGCGAAGAAAACCCTCCAGAACTCCTGTTTTGCAATCTGTCCACTTTCGCGGGCGCACCGGATTTCTTTGCGGGCGCGAAAGGGCCAAAAATCCAATGGGCTTTTTGATACTTTTAGGCTTGGCCTTTTATATTCTCTAGGTTTCTTTCATGTTTTTAAGCCGTCTTTTCTATTTTGAGAGGCACTGAACACGACTCACGTTTTTTGGGGCTCTCTTTTGATTTCTCTTTGATCGATTTCAAGGATTATTGGGGAAGAAGACTCTGAATCTTGAAGCATATGCCATTGAGATCGATGACATTCGATCTTCATACGTGTTGAGTATCTTCTTCCCTATTTTTTTAGTTTAGTTCTTTGGTTTCCGTTTTGCTTGAATATTATTAATTCAATGAATCGTTCCTAGTTTTTTCTTTCTTGTATCTCTCTTATCTTTTGTTAGTTAAAGTTTCGATTTTTTGCATCTTTCTTATCCCTTACCTTGTTACCCTCTACTTTTATGCATCTCTACTCTCTCTACTCAATTTCAATTATTGCACTTCATTCATCTTTGCATCTTTTTAATTTTCTGCACATTAGGTCAAATTTCTGCAAATGTTATTCTAGTTATTCATTGTTTTTTGTTAATGTTAATCGTTAATTGGTTGTGTCTAATGTAGTTGTCTTGCTAGTTAGTTTCATTCCATCATCTTTAATTTTGTTAGGATTTAGATAAGTGTAATAACCTTGTCCACAAAATAAGAGTTAATTGGAACATTTAGGGCTAAAGTGTGAAATGTATAATTTTCAGGACTTAGTGGCAAAATCTGGAAAGCCTCTCCATTGAATCTTGTATGCGGCTAGAATAATTGAGAGAGGAGGATTAGAGAACCAAAACCCTAAATTAGGAGTGTGGAAGAAGGATTGCAACAAGATGATTAGTAGGTCCATCTTCAAGGTATGATTTATCCTCCTTCTTCCCCAATACGTGGTTAGTTTGATTGATGGTTTAGAGTTTTGTTAAACCATGAAATTTTGAGTTCTAATCAATTGAAAAAGGAAACAAAAGAGTTTGGGATTGATATTCTCATGAGTTTTGATCAAGTCATTGAGAAATTTCATCTTTTTGCTTGGTAATCTCTATTCTTGGCAAGGAGTGAGTTTTTGAGCTTTTGGGTTTGAAATTATGAATCAATGGATTGATTTTGTTGGGGTAAATGTGCTTTGGATGTTGTTTTTTGGTTCCTAAAGGTTTGAGTATCAAAAACTATCGATTTTGTAGGCTAAAAATCAGTTTGGAGCATTTTGGGGGCTTGGGACTTGGAATTTCGAGCTGAAACTTTCGTGCAGGTCTGGGAAGGACGAACAGAGACTTGCGCGGCTTCCCAAGTGACTTGAGGTCGCGTGAAAGGTGGCACAAGTCACTATTTGTGCACCTTCTTCGGTTTGCTTCATTTTCCGGGTTTAGAATCGAGGCGTCGATTAGGGGTTTGCTTTAGGGGTTTAGTAGAGATGTTTTGGGATGTAATTAGATGGTTTAACACCATTCTTATGACGTCCAATTCAGGTGTTCGGTTTGAACTAAAGTGTGTTTCAAGGCATGTGTCGGTTTGCTAAAGCTCAAGTGAATTCCCTTAAACCTTTTTACTTGAGACGTGTTGATAAATGTTTTAAACACTAATTATGGTTTGACATATGGACATGGTTTTCATTCATAAATGCATGATCAATGGAAATGCTTTGGACTACCGAATTTGGTTTTGAACATCATAATGTGATTTACACTTATGGGGATTTTGATACGCATAATATGAAATTGTTTCTAAATGCACATGCATTGTTTATGTGATATTATCCATTACTTGGCATGTTGTTTTAGAGTCGGGTTTCTCAGGGGGGTTAGTGTACCTTGGGATGCCATACATCCCTTGGGAGTTGGTTTATACACCCTGTATGCATGGAATATGTTTCTTGTATACGCGGGAATGGGGAGTCTGCTTGGGCCCCGAAGGCGAAAGGGGAGTCGGCTTGGACCCCGATTGTAACAACTCGGATAAAAAATAAAGCATAAACGATCAACATAAAGTTTACTAGCCAAAACGGCCCCATAATTTAACTTTAATCAACCAAAACATCACAAGGTTTGCGAAAACAACTTATACACAACTGAGAAAAATTTCTAAACAAAGTCTTGAATTAAAAGTAAAGTAATGAAACTATAATCTATTATTCCTCGCCTCAAGCATAGACATTCTCCTTGCCCTTGCCTACTAAATTTTTTTTTTTCTGAAAATGGCTTTAGTTTTTGAAAAGCGAGGGTTAGACCATAAGGTCTAGTGAGTTCCCCCTGGAAACTTTCACGCCATAACAACATTTAAAGCAGTTTATAGACATTCATAACCAATTTAATACTTTAAAACGATAAACTTCAATTACGAGAAACTACACATGAAATGGTACACTGAAGTCCCGCACACCGGTGATAACGTGTCAGTGTCACACTGCCTTAGCTGGAACACACCCTCCATGGCATAAACGGGACCCCCCCTCCCCCGCCGGTATGAGCACTGGCGGGACACACACCCCGACTTAGCTGTATCATGTCCACTTTCAAATGTATACATACATAATAACTCAACCTTCTCAAACATAGCAAACATGCAGTTTCATATAGAAGATAAAACATGCAGTTTCATAACATCTCATGCGTTTAAAATAACATATAGGTCAACACATTTTCAGTTAGAAAGACTCACCTGCTATCATGGCTTAGTTCTTCTTACTTTGCTTCAGATCCTTAAATCGAACCCCTACGATTTAGATGGAAACGAGAGTGATCAGTCACTCGAACATCCCTCACGGTTATCTCTCTATGACACCTTATGCAACATTTCGACTTAGCCCAAAAACAGTTTTCCGGATCTCCCAGCCAAAATGGTCAGTTCCGGACAACACATACCGGATACTATTAGCCGGAAAACTCCTATCCGGAGATCATCGGAAATCCCCTATCCGAAAAACCTTTTTTCTGGATAACAAAAACACCCGGATACTAAGCCGTCCGGTAAACTCATCCAGAAGCTAACCCGTCCGGAAAACTTCACCCAGCCTTGGGCGATTTCCGGGTGCGAAGGGTTTTTGCCGAACAAAACATTTAATACGCAAATCGAATCATCATAACCCGATTCCCAATTGGTTTTAGGACTTCAAGGTTGCTAAGAGAACATACAAAACACTTATATAAACGATTAATCAAACAAAGCTCTTTCTCACCAACACTTAATCCATCGATTGCTTACTCTCACTCAAGAACTAAAATTCTAGCAATCACTTCAAGACCCAAATAAAAATTCCAGCAACCCAACCAAACAACAAGGAATATAGTTAAAGATTACCTAGAATTGTTTGATGAAGAATATCCTTCTTTCAAAAATCGCAAATATCAACTTGATTTCTTCTCTCTGCTCCAACACACACAACCGCCCAAAATGATTTATCAACCTAGGGTTTTGTGCCAAACTTGAGGGTTTTATACCCTCCTTCCACAATTTACACTTCAGCCCCCAAGGTTAAAGAAATCCATTTATTTCCACATTAACTCCTATTCCTTTCGTTTTAGAACCTTGGTTATTACACCGATCGTGGATACTACCATGAGGTGGGATTTGTCTATGAACATTGTGCAAATACACATATATGATGTTGGACTGTTTCGATGAGCCTTATGGCGGATTTGACTATTGCTTTATATCAAGTGTTAAAACTGTTTTGAGAGAGAATTCACTAGACCTCATGATCTAACCCCCGTTTTTCAAAAACTAAAACCGTTTTCAGGTAAGAGTTTGATTGGGGTTTCATCTGAAGAAGATGGAAAGAGGTGACGTTGTAGAAGAGGTATAGTCTAGTGAAGGCTTGTAGTTCACCATCGGACTTCCTGTAGCATCTCAGTTGTGAATGTGTTTATCCGCTGCGTATCTTGAGTTGAGAATGATGTATTTTGTATACTTTGGGACCATTCTTTTGTTGTAATGTTATTTTTATGCTATTGTTGGATTTTGGGCCGTTACAATAAGTAATTTATTGCTTGGTTTCAATCTAGTAATCGTTTTATTGGGTAATCGTCGCTTAGGATCGAGGGTTTGGTATTGATCAATTGTTTTTAAAATGGATGTTAGGTTTTAATCCATCTTGATTTTTGACGAAAGTTGAAATTGATTTAATTGGTTTTTAACAAAACATTTAGTTAATTCGATTGGTTTGTGTGACGAAAACGAATGTTTAGTCTTTTACTTGGTCGAATTGATCAATTACAACGGTCCTAACATGTAAATAGTTAGAGACGTTGATTGGAAAAGATATTTATTTTAAATCTTAATGTTTTTTCCCAACGTTTACATATTGCAAAAGTAAATACGTATTTTGGTTAGAAAAGTTTTTCCACCTCGAGAGAGAGAGTTGAAGTAGTTTTGACAAATAAATTCCCACCATTACCAAAATCTAAAGTGACGTTACCGGTTCCCTTTAGTTGTAGTTGTCATTTATTTTGCTTAGTTTTACTTTTAATTGCTTTTTATTGTATCTTCTCTCCTTAATCTCATTTATTTCATGTTTACTTAGTTAAATAACCAAATCGTTTATCTAATCCGCATAGCTAGACCATGATTATTAAGTGGTTAGTGTTTAGATCGTCACCTCCCTGTGATTGACTCATATGCTACATAACTTGTACGCTTGCGATATAAATTTAAAACACATCAGTCTCACTTTTAATCTTTTTAATTACTTTTGTTAAAATAGTCCACTTGCTAAGGAACTTCTTGACCATCTTATTATTTTTTTAATTTCAATTAAAAAGTTATTATATATATATATATATATATAAATATATAAGGTTGGGTTCTGGTGAAAACCTGAGGTTAACGTGATAAATAGTTATCAATCGTTGGATGAGAAATGGACGCACATTAGAATGAGATACATCGAGATAAAATGCACCGAGATGCACCACACAAATTCCCTTCTAAGCCGCAATTCATGGGAGAACATTTGATTAAAAGTGATAAACGGTTCAGATTTAACTTCTCAAACTTCTTACACTAACCTCAACTTCTCACACGATCTTTCATCTATATATATTATCTAATATATATTGGTATTAGTATAATTCTTATTATATTATTATAATAAGATATTATTATTATTATTATTTATACTATATACATAATTTTATATAAATATATCAAACTTCAAAATATTATTACGGTAGTGACTATCGCCGATAACATCCCCAACACTATTACGGTGACCATCTCAGATGACAATCTCAACCCCATCCTTTTCCTCTCTATCTTACGGATCTTGAATAATATTATTTAGTAATATATAAATAATAATATACATTATAATAAAATAATAAAAATAACATATTATAATAACATGATAACAATAAATCATATAATAATATAGTATTACAATATAATAAGAATAATAATATGTATTTATTTATTTATTTATTTAGTTAAAATTAAACAAATAATAAAAATACCAATATGTCTTTTAGCTAATAGACTTGGTTTTAATAAGAATGTTACGAGCCGTTTACCTAACACTTATCCGAGTAAGCAATTATCAATTATATTTAACACTATCACTTACTTACCAGATAAAATTTTAATCCACCAAGTCGGTTTGTATGCAACAATTCACCCGATAAACGCTAATTTTGGTAATAGTCATCGCCCTCATTTACCGGGTAAGACTCTCGGTCCTTGAATTTGCTCTTACCGGGTAAGATTTTTGGTTCTTGTCATATTAATCCGGTAGGTAATGTGACTTGGTAAGCGCTTACCCGGTTAAGCGTTTGGTAAACGGCCCCTTAGTTCAAGGGATCATAAGTGAAATAAATTGGCGATCACAATAATTAAAATTGTATTTAGGAATTATTTACTAAATGTTTATTTGGGTAAGCACTTACCAAGTCACATTATTTTACTAGACGAATATGACATGGACTAAGGTAAAAGATCGAGAGTTTTCTCCAGTAAGTAAGAGTGAAGACTCTTGCCACAGTTAGGGCTTACCAGGAAAATTGTTGCATACAATACCGTTTTGATGGACTAAAATTTTAGCCGGTAAGTAAGTGATAGTGTTGAATTTTACCGATAAGCGCTTACCTGGGTAAGCACTTACCAAATCATATTACCTTACTGGATAAATATGACATGGACCAAGACTCTTACCCGGTAAGAGTTAAGGCAAAGACCGAAAGTCTTATCTAGTAAGTGAGGGCAAAAACTCTTACCACGGCTAGCGCTTGCCGGGAAAATCGTTGCATACAATACTGTTTTGATGGACTAAAATCATACCCGGTAAATAAGTGATAATGTTATATTTTACCGATAAGCGTTTAACCGGGTAATCATTTGGTAAACGATCCCTTAGCTTAAATTAAGGACTAGAATTGATGATGAATGACAACTATAAAAACTAAGAATGTAATTTACTCTATTAATTATTTATGAAATTCAAATAATTAGAGATGAGCCTCAAGTTCAATTCCTTGTGCTGTTTTGTGCAGTTGGCACTAGTTCAGACTTCTTTTGTTTTGATGGGCTTGGTGGAGTGGTTTGTTTCTAGCAATCCATGACCAAGTTTGTATTTATCTTTTTGGCCAAAGTTCCTTTGCCTATGTTTTGTAATAATCCTTGGTATTAATATATCAAAGTGCTGCCTTTTAAAAAAAATAAATAAAAAAATAACAGAAATACAGTATATGATTATCAATATTATTAGTAACATATTTAAATGATATTCTTTATTCTTAATAGTAATGACATGCTTATTAATAGTAATACAATTACAAATAATATGGTTGTGTTGAGTTGGGTTGCGGTGAAAAGTGAAGTTATTGTGAGAAACGTAAGAAATGATCTTCACTCATGGATGCATATTAGAATGAAATACATCGCAATATACCATATCAATTCTTGTTAGACCCGGCAAAAACTGACACGTCAAGATAACCCGACCCGAAATAAACGGGTCTGGGTAATACATTTCAACCCGTTTAAGTAAACGGGTTGACACGACACGAAAATTATACAGGTAAGATCAGGATCAAAAAATTCAACTCGAAAATGAGTTCAACTAATGTTTTTTACTAACATTACTAACATTTTTTATGCCTTCAACTAATGTTTTTTAAATTAATCCGTTAAATATACAATATAAATATAATCTATTTTTGCTTCAAAAAAATATATAATCTATTTATTAATCACACACCACCTAAAATCAAGCGATGCTAATGGATCTGTTTGGAACTCCCACTAGCATTTTTTTTTAATTTATTAAATAATAAATAAATAAATAAGTGAAAAGGGACACTATTGTACCATATCGTACATCACGTGGCTGCATGTGCTTCAATTATGGCTTTGACAGTTACCTCTTTGATCCCATCCCCCCTCCTCTATATTTATAAAGTTTTTCTTTTGAACAGCAGGCATTATTTATTACTCAAACTAAATATGTACAACAAGTCCAAACAGACAACTTAATACGGCTTAATGCAGCCAGGTCAGCTACGCAGCTTGCCAGGAGCAAAACCAGACACAAGCCAAACGAAGCCGAGCAAACATTAGATTTATCAAATATTTTAGACTAAACTAAAATAAAATGATATATATAGTTGCTTTTGAAACTAGAAGTCGAAAAAAAATTTAATATATTTAAAAAAAAAAAAAGTAAAATTGTTGGGGACAATGGGTATTTATGGTTTGACTGAACTTGCAGCGGCCCTAGTTCCGAAAGAAAGAAAGCGGGTATAAACCGTATACGGAAAGGAGTCCGACAAACCCATGACTACCTGCGGGTCCCCATGCTTCACGTTCTTCATTTTTTCCCCATATTACCTTTTTACCCTTCGTTTTTTCCTAATAAATTTAGGTAAGTTAACTTTTTAATAAGTTATTTGAAAGAGTTTTTTTTGAATATTTCAATTATTCTTTTGTTCGTATTAGTTATTATTTACTAACTATTATTATAAATAAATATTAATTTTTTAAATTTAATAATTATTAATTAATGAATCATTAATATTAATTGATTCAATTTTAATTATACATTGATATTAATTTTTAATTATTTAAAGTTATTGTTAATCATATAAATTATTTTTATATATTTTTTAATATTAATAAATATATTTTAATTATTAATTACTATTATCTTTTTAATTATTTTTTCTCATATTATGTGTAACGGTTATTTAAAATCATAAATTAATATATATTTTTACTAAAACTTGTTTTAATAAATTCAAATTTTATAGTATATATGTAATAATAAATTTTAAATTTATTTAATTAACATATTATATTATTTAATTTTTTATTCACTACATTGGTTGTGTTAATTAACATATTATATTGCTATAAATTTATTTTAATTATGTAATTAGATATTGTAATTGACAATTTTTAAAGATGTATTTTTTGGTCATTTTACATGGTTATAAGCTAGTTTTTGCCAAACAACTTCTTCATCAGTTAGCTTATCAGCTATCAGCTAGCTTATCAGTCAACAACTAGCATATCAGACTATCAGCTACCAGGTAGCTTATAAGTTATCAGCTAGTTTGCCAAACATAGACTTAATAAATTCTCGAAAGTGGGGACAATTAAAAAAGGGAAATTAATTAAAATACCCTAAGTCAAACATCGAGTTACCAAAATACCCTAAATTTTTTCAATTTTGCAAAAATACCCAAAATACCCGCGATGAGGTCCCGCGATCGCGGGATACGGTGACGTGGCACGTATTTTGGCCCCAAATGCCCCGCGAAGCCCCTCAACTTTGGCCGCGGTGCACTTTTGGTCCCTGCCCGCGATGGCCCGAATTTTACACTTTTGGTCCCTGAAATTTACACTTTCAGCCCCTAAAAATTTACACTTTCAGCCCCTAAACTTAGACGAATTTTGCATGTTTTTACTGTTTTTTTCCACAATTATTGCACTTTAAAGACCGATTTGTGGTTGAAATTCATTTGCATGTTTGAATCAATGTTAAATCAATGTTTTTGGAATACCAGTTTTTGGATGAAATGAGAGATTGGTTTTCTGATATGTTGGTTGTTTCATTGATAAATAGACGTAAAATGCAAGCCATAATCCCCACACAACGATTTCATTGTTGCAATATTTCTTTCTGCAATATTTTGTGTTTGAGATACTACTGAAAAAATGAGTTCATCTGTTGCAAAAGCTAAGCTATATTTCTGTTTTGATGGTGAATGGGTGCAAGATAACAATGAGTGGAATTTTGCTTATAAATTTAAGCATGGTGTAAAAGTGTCAGTAAACTATACTTATCAGAAGTTTGTTGCATACGCCATGCAAAAATGTGGAATCAACTCTTCTGATGTTTGCAAGTTAGTGTTTAAAAATGGCGATGGGTCATTTGTGGATTTATCCAACGATGGGGATATCTCTACTTTTCTGCACCTTGCAGTCGATTCAGAAAGACCCCCATTACTCTTTGTGTATCCCGGCGTATCCGACGGTGACGACGACGAAGACCTCCAAATAGAGCAGCCTGATTCTCAACAACAACAACCACCACAACCACACGAATGGCGTACTGCTGGAGTTGCTGATGACGAAACCCACGTTTTCAGAACGGGTAATTCTGAAATAGACAGATCAGACACCGATAATGATGATCACGAAGAATATACCCCTAGTAGAAAATCATGTAGTCAGATAAATGACTTTTTTTATATGCCCCCTATTCTTCCAGACTCCCATACCCAGACACAAAGCTACGAACCTACACCTTATATTCGCAGTGAAAGTTTAACAGCAGGTCAGATATTCGATTCGAAGGATCTCTTAGCAAGTCAGATCGGACTCAAGTTCTTGGAAGAGGGTTTCCAAAGTCGCGTGCGGGCATCTGACAAAAGCAAATACGTAGTTGAATGTGCTAGAGAAAAGTGTGAGTGGAGGTTGTACGCGATTCACACGGGTCCCAAAGGAGGGGCGATAATGATTAGAATGTTGCACGACGTACACACTTGTACGAGGACGCAACTTAATCCCCACCACAAACAAGCCGGCAAAAAGACTTTGGGTGCGATCCTGAAAAACAAATTTCTTGATGTTAGCAGGTCATTGCGTCCAAAGGACATCGTCCACGACGTTCACCGGCAGTTCGGCGTCACGATTGATTACCACCAAGCGTGGCGTGCGCGCTGCCATGCACTGTTTATGGTGAGAGGCACGTTCGAGGAGTCGTATGAACGACTCCCGACATATTTATATAATTTGCAGCTGCAGAACCCTGGTACTGTCACGCAGCTACGGACCGATTCACGTGGACGGTTTGAGATGTGCTTCGTGGCCCTTGGACCCGCGGTACGTATTTTAACACGTCATATGTTTACACATTATAAACTATAACATTTACACATTATAAACTATAACATTTTAACCTATGTTTTTGCAGATCCGCACATTTCTGGAAAATCTACGTCGTGTCCTGATAATAGACGCAGCCCATTTAAAGGGCCGTTACTTGGGTATGATGTTCCTGGCGGTTGCCATGGACGGGGATAACTCCATCGTTCCAGTAGCTTTCGGCGTAGGCAAGTCTGAAACCGGGGACGAGTGGACTTGGTTTATGTCCATGTTGAGACAAGCTATCGGAGACCCGCAAGGGTTGGTGTTTATGTCTGACAGGGCTCCTTCCATAAGCGCCGCAATCTCTGCCATGTACCCAAACGCCCCTCACGCCATATGCTGTCGACATTTGGAGATGAACGCCAAATCCAAGGACAAACGTATTACCACCTACAAGGATGTCTATTGGGCGGCATGCAGAGCATATACGGATCGGGAGTTTAACAAGTACATGAATATGCTACGATACAGTGTCAAGGAAGCAGCCAAAGTCTTTGACGATGCTGGACCGGAGAGGTGGTCCGCGGCCCATTTTCCTGGACAACGGTATGATATTCTGACCTCGAATAGTGCAGAGTCTGTGAATGCACTCTCCCGTTTTGCGCGTAGATGTTTGATTGTTAATCTTATGGACTACTTTCGGGCCTTTCAACAAGAGTGGTACCAAATTCGACGCCTAAAAGGAGCTGAGATGCAAAATGCACTCACACCAACGACGGAGAATATCGTTCAGTACAGGGCGCGTCGTGCGGCGACATGGCCGGTAAGAGAAATCGGGTATGGGAAGTACGAGGTGCATGATGACTATATTCACGCGATTGTGAATATGGAAGACCACCTTTGTTCGTGTCGCGAATGGGATAAATCTGGGTTACCGTGCGGCCATGCCATCGCTGCAGCAACATATATGGGTCGTACAGATTGCAGCGACTTGGCTGTACCTTTCTTCACGTCCGAATATTACCGGAAAACATACGTGGAGGTAATAAACCCAGTTGGACCCCCTGCAGCATGGGTGTATCCACCCGACCCGCTTCCACCATGCTATCCACCTTTAATGGATAAGAACAGGGCCGGGAGACCGAGAAAGAACGACCGACGTCCATCATGTGGTGAAAGTTCGATACAACGAAGATGTACTCGGTGCCAATGCGTAGGACACACTCGTGGAGAGTGTCCAAATCCCGCCCCTTCAACCGTGCCAAGGAGACATTCTGTCAGTCACACCCCGGGCCCGTCACAGCTTGAACCATATGGAACAAACCCATATGATACTGTTGATCTAAACACTGATTTGTAAATGATATATATACACACATACATATGCTTCTAAATGAACATTGATAACACAGCTAGTTTGTAAATGATATATATATTCGTATTATATATTTACACACATAAAGAAAATAGGAGTTTGATATGATAAGCGAAAGAAAGAAGAAAGGTTGATTGTTACCATGGCAGTGAATGTTAACTCTGAGTACACATGTCTGTTTATATAGCAAGAAAGATTAGTAGCAAGAATGGAAGCAGGTTTCTAGCTTTTTAGATATATATATATATATATATATATATATTATGTATATATGAAGAAGAAGAAGACTTAAAAAAGGAGACCTTTATCTGTAAGATCTGGAAATGATCATTTCTTGACATTTTTGTTGGAACAAACACATATGATACTGTTGATCTAAACACTGATTTGTAAATGATATATATACACACATACATATGCTTCTAAATGAACATTGATAACACAACTTGTAATACCCCGGGTAAGTCCGTTGGTTAAATTCCCTTTTTCCGTTAAATAAAGTTAAATTTAAAGTTAGATGTTTAGGGTATGTTTGGAATAATTATAAGTTTAGGGGTGTTTGGGTTATATGTGAGAAGTTCAAGGTTCAAATGGTAAGATTTGGATTGATATTACCTCATCAACCTCAGATGTTATTCATATACCTAAAATTAGAAAGAGTGAGAGTTGTGCGGGAGTTTAGAGGCGAAGAAAGCGAAAGAAGAAAGTTACGGTCTGAGCATCAATCGACTAGGTTGAATTCGATTTTGAGGTAAGCTCTTTGGTATTTTATGTTAGTAATCATATTTAGACAGTTTCTATCGGATTAGAATGGTTAGATTGAAGTTATATAGGTTTAATTTGAACCTGGGTAAAATTGGAACCGACTGTGTTCTTAGAACTCCCGGTATATTCGACTCCCGGTGAAGTCCCGATAGTGTGGACTTCCGGTGAAGTCCCGGTAGTGTGGACTTCCGGTGAAGTCCCGGTAATATGGACTCCCGGTATAGCAGACTTCCGGTAGTGTGGACTTCCGGTATAGCAGACTTCCGGTAGTGTGGACTCCCGGTATAGGAACTCCCGGTAGTATAAAACTCCCGGTACTGTATAAATCCCGATACCCTGTGTAGTCCCGGTAGTGAGTTAAATACCAGTGTGAAATGGGACAGTTGAGGATGGGAAATTGTTAGGCTTTATGTATTTGGTTAGTAAAACGATGTGTGTATCTTAACTTATTTCAGATTCGGTGGAGTCGTGATAAGAGATAGGACCGTTTTGAAAGAAGCTTGCGAACGTGTGTAATAACCAAAACAGGTGAGTTTTATCGTGAAAACAATTTTTAACTGGAATACGTATATGTGTGGAATTGGGAATGGAATTGTTGATAATTATGTGTTGTATGTGAATTATAATATAGAAGGTATTATATTTACATGGGTATTATAAATGTGTTATAATACGTAGGCCGGGTTTAAGGCCGGTGTGTTTGGCTATAGAATCTGTATAGCGTTGTTTGGCTGTAGATGTTGTACAACGTTGTATTTTATTAGTTGGCTTGCTACCACCAATATGGCCAGGAGGAAATGAGAAGGGAAGGTACATGATATGTGAGTTTAATTGGATTTATGTAATTATGTGGCGTTAGTTATTTGAATAAAGTTTATATAAATGGTTTGTAAACTAACAGGGGTTTCTCACTTAGACCATCAGGTCTAACCCTCATTTTGTTTTAAAAATATGTATTCCAGGTGGTGAATCGCGTAAGAGCAAGTAACTAGAGTAACCGATGGTCGACTTTTGTGAAGGACTTTAATATGAAGATTTTAGCTCGTTAGCAGTTGTATCATCATATTAAACGTTATGCGTGTATTTAGCACAAAGTTGTAGTAGAATGTTTTCTTCTTTTTTGTAAAAGACTTTGGGACCGAATTTGTATATGATGTTCTGTTTGTTATATCAATATTATGTTATGCTATGTGATTGGTTGTACATATGGGATATGGGATGTTACAAATGGTATCAGAGCCTTAGTTTAAGGGATTTAGGTATTAGTATCTGTACCTAGACTTAAACTGCATGTGAAGTAGGATGTCCCTATTATTGTAGAACCTCGGGATACTAAGTATAAAAGGTAGAAGGAACATCATGTAAGGTAATTTCATACTACACCTGGCCAGTGTAATTGTGATCTTACAGGTACATGTTTGAACTGGAATACCTTGTTATATGGGGTATGTGCTTATGTGTATATTAACCCTGTTTAAATCTACAGAATGGCAAGCGGTACAAGAAATTCGAATCGAGGAGGAGGAAGAAATCCAAACAGAACTAATTCGTCGGTAGGAACAGGGGACATGGGAGGCAGAACAGGGGGCAGAGTTGGGGGTAGAATTGGAGGTAGAGCTGGAGGTCGAGCCGGAGGCAGAACCCAACCAAATAGTACGAATTTCATTACCATGGCTGATCTAATGGCAGAAATGGGAAGATTACAATCCAACATTCAAGCTATGTTCAATCAAGCTCATAATACTGAAACGGAAGAACCAGATCCTGCACACGAAGAAGAGATGCCAATCACCCCTACGGTCTTACCAGTAATGAGAAAATGTGATTACAAGATGTTTCTTAGCTGCAAGCCTCCTACGTTTTCAGGGGACCGGGATCCAGTGAAGGCAATGAGATGGATGAAGGAAGTTGAAGCCATTTTCAAAACAAGCAAGTGTGCGGATGAAGATAGAGTATTGTACGGGGCAACCATGCTAAAAGGAGATGCATTGTATTGGTGGGAATCCTTTATTCATTCTCATGGGAAGAATTTGTTGTAGCCTACAGGGAACAATTTTGTCCCCAAGCAGCCGTTAAACAATTGGAAGGAGAATTCATGAATTTGCAACAAGGAAACTTATCCGTTCGAGACCATACCGCTAGCTTTTTGGAAAAGTCTCGATTTGCAGAATATTATGTTGCTACGGAGGCAATGAAGACAGAAAGGTTTATCTTTGGGTTGAATTCAGAAGTCAGAAGGTTAGTGACTGCAAAAGGACCCGATACCTTCTCGGCTGCAGTTAATGCCGCGGAGAATGTGGAACGAGATATTAGAAGAGATGCTGGGGATAAGAGTATCGGAAAGAGAAAGTGGGAAGGACCACAATACGATCCGAAGAAGTCCCGATTTCAGAGGTATGATAACCGCCCGCCTTTTCGACCAGCGGAAAGACCATGTCCGAAGTGCAACCGTGTCCATCAAGGGAATTTCCAAAGTGATTTACGAGCATGTTATAAGTGTGGAAAGACTGGACACGTCATCAGGGATTGTAGGGTAACGCGGTTATGTTTCTTATGCAATTCTTCGGATCATCTTCAGTCAAACTGTCCACGAGGGAGGATACAGCAGGGTGGGTCATCAGGCAGGCCAGCGATTGTTAAACCAGTAGTACCAAGGCTGGAACCGCCAGTAACCAGGGGCCGCGCATTTCAGATGACTGAGAAAGAAGCGGAGGAAACTCCGGATGTGGTCACATGTACATTTTTGATAAACTCTATGCGTGCTAAGGTGTTATTTGATTCCGGTGCAAACCAATCGTTTGTGTCTCCTACATTTGCTGCTTGTCTGTGTTTGAAACCTAAAATGTTAGAAAATGCTCTATTAGTAGATACTGCAAATGACAACCAAGTGTCGGTTAGTGAAGTATTTGATGGTTGTGTGATTAATATAGAGGGGTGTGGAGTGCCTATACAATTGTTTCCTATAACTTTAATAGAGTTTGATGTAGTAGTGGGAATGGACTGGTTAGCCGAGAATCAGGCTAATATAGTGTGTGATAAGAAGATAATAAATGTTGTATTGCCTGAGAGGGGACCGATAGTGATTTATGGTGATCGTAGGAATCATCAGTCTTGTCTTATATCGCTAGTGAAAGCACGTAGGTGTGTTAATAAGGGTTGTCAAAGTTACTTGGCCTACGTGATAGATGTTAAGCCGGAAAAGAATAGGATGGAAGATATTCCTATCGTTAGTGAATTTCCTGAAGTATTCCCTGAAGACTTGAATATTCTTCCGCCCGTTAGACAAGTAGAATTCGGTATAGACCTGATTCCTGGAGCCACTCCTGTAGCCCGTGCACCGTATCGTTTGGCACCTCCAGAGATGAAAGAGATGATGGCACAATTAAAAGACCTATCCGACAAAGGCTTCATTAGACCTAGTTCTTCACCGTGGGGAGCACCAGTGTTATTTGTGAAAAAGAAAGATGGGTCGATGAGAATGTGTATTGACTACCGAGAGTTGAATAAGCGCACGATAAAGAACAAGTATCCGCTACCCCGAATTGATGACCTCTTTGATCAGTTAGTTGGAGCTTGCTATTTCTCCAAGATTGATCTAAGGTCCGGTTATCACCAGTTGAAAGTTAAGGAAGAAGACGTGTTAAAAACTGCTTTTCGAACGAGGTATGGCCATCATGAATTTTTAGTGATGCCGTTTGGATTGACGAACGCTCCAGCTGCTTTTATGGATTTAATGAATCGGGTATGTAAGCCGTATCTCGATAAATTTGTAATTGTGTTTATCGATGATATCCTTATCTATTCTCAATCCAAGGAAGAACACGCGCAACATCTTCGTTTGATTCTAGAGCTGCTGAAGGAGGAAAAGTTGTATGCAAAATTTTCGAAATGTGAATTCTGGCTACGGAAAGTACAATTTCTGGGGCACGTGGTTTCTGAGAAAGGTATACAAGTCGATCCGATGAAAGTAGAAGCAGTTGAAAAGTGGGAACAGCCGAAGACGGCAACAGAAGTGCGTAGTTTTCTGGGTTTAGCCGGCTACTATCGGAAATTCATAAAAGACTTCTCTCGTATCGCAACGCCTTTGACCAAGCTGACCCGGAAGAATTTGAAGTTTGAATGGAAAGCAGAACAGGACGAGGCATTCCGTATATTGAAAGAGAAACTGTACAGCGCGCCGATTTTATCACTACCTGAAGGTTCGGAAGACTTTGTGGTTTATAGTGATGCGTCCAAATTGGGATCGGGATGTGTGCTTATGCAGCGTGGGAAAGTTATTGCTTATGCTTCTCGACAATTAAAGGATCATGAAAGACAGTACCCTACGCACGATATGGAACTTGCAGCAGTCGTCTTTGCGTTAAAGATTTGGAGGCATTATCTATATGGTTCCAAATGTCAGATTTATACCGATCACAAGAGTCTCCAACACCTCTTTGATCAGAAGGAACTAAATATGAGACAAAGGAGATGGCTAGAATTGTTGAACGATTACGACTGTGAAATCCTTTATCACCCAGGAAAAGCAAATGTGGTAGCTGATGCATTGAGTCGTCAAGAAAGGGGTGGAACAATAAAAGTTATTTCGCTACGAACTGAGCTTCTACCCAACATATTTGACGAACTGCAGAAGTGTCAAATGGAGGATTACCAGGATGAACATTTGAAATCAGAACGGTTAGTGGGGATGTCAACATTGTTAATAAAAGATGATCGGGGGTTATTGTGTCTGGGAAATAGAGTGTGGGTACCTCGATTGGGTGGGTTGCGTGATCGTGTTTTACAAGAAGCTCATTAATCCCGTTTCTCTATTCACCCAGGTACAAACAAGATGTATAAAGACTTAAAACAATTCTATTGGTGGCCGGGGATAAAAAGGGGGATTGCTTAGTATGTGGAAAGATGTGATACTTGTAAGAAAGTAAAGATCGAACACCAAAAGCCATTTGGTCAACTACAACGGCTAGAAATACCTATGTGGAAGTGGGAGCAGATTACCACAGATTTCATCACGAAGCTACCAAGGACTCCGAAGGGATTTGATTCTATTTGGGTGATCGTCGACAGATTGACAAAGTCTGCACACTTCCTACCGATTAAGGAAACCGATTCGATGGAGCGTTTAGCTAAGTTGTACATTGATGAAATAGTAACTCGACATGGAGTTCCAATCTCGATCATTTCTGATCGTGATAGTCGTTTTACTTCAAGGTTTTGGAGAAGTTTTCAAAGGGAAATGGGGACCCAGAT
The DNA here is from genome assembly GCA_033807775.1 of Saussurea involucrata. Classification (NCBI taxonomy): domain Eukaryota; kingdom Viridiplantae; phylum Streptophyta; class Magnoliopsida; order Asterales; family Asteraceae; genus Saussurea; species Saussurea involucrata. The sequence goes on from CM066318.1 coordinate 106,814,414, forward strand.
AAAGTTAAGTACATCGTATCACCCTCAAACAGATGGGCAAAGTGAACGAACAATTCAGACCTTAGAAGATATGCTCCGGGCTTGCATTGTTGATTTTGGGGGATCGTGGGATAAGCATTTACCGTTGATTGAATTCACTTACAACAGTTATCATTCCAGCATACAAGCGGCACCGTTCGAAGTACTGTATGGTAGAAAATGCCGAACGCCTCTGTGTTGGAACGAAGTGGGAGAGAAACAGTTAGCGGGGCCGGAAATAGTTCAGCTAACCGCCGATAAGGTTACTCAGATTCGAGAAAGGTTGAAAGTGGCTCAAGATAGACAGAAGAGCTATGCTGACCGCCGTCGAAAGCCATTGGAATTTCAAGTTGGGGATTTCGTAATGTTAAAGGTTTCGCCGTGGAAAGGAGTCATCAGATTTGGAAGACAAGGTAAACTTAGCCCAAGGTATATCGGACCGTTTGCAATAACAGAAAGGATCGGTGAAGTGGCTTACCGATTAGATCTTCCTCCAGAATTGAGCAGGATTCATAATGCATTTCACGTATCGAACTTCCGAAAGTGTTTGGTTACTCCAGATCAGTCGGTCTCCCTACCAGAAATACAAGTCGATGAAAGACTGAACTATGTGGAAGAGCCGGAAGCTATAGTTGATCATAAAGTTAAAGTGCTACGGAATAAGGAGATCAGGCAAGTGAAAGTTCAGTGGAGACATCATAGAGGTCAAGATGCTACGTGGGAATCCGAATCAGAAATGAGAGCCAAATACCCTCATCTTTTTGCTTAACTAAATTCCGGGACGGAATTCTTTTTAAGGGGGAGATGATGTAATACCCCGGGTAAGTCCGTTAGTTAAATTCCCTTTTTCCGTTAAATAAAGTTAAATTTAAAGTTAGATGTTTAGGGTATGTTTGGAATAATTATAAGTTTAGGGGTGTTTGGGTTATATGTGAGAAGTTCAAGGTTCAAATGGTAAGATTTGGATTGATATTACCTCATCAACCTCAGATGTTATTCAGATACCTAAAATTAGAAAGAGTGAGAGTTGTGCGGGAGTTTAGAGGCGAAGAAAGCGAAAGAAGAAAGTTACGGTCTGAGCATCAATCGACTGGGTTGAATTCGATTTTGAGGTAAGCTCTTTGGTCTTTTATGTTAGTAATCATCTTTAGACAGTTTCTATCGGATTAGAATGGTTAGATTGAAGTTATATAGGTTTAATTTGAACCTGGGTAAAATTGGAACCGACTGTGTTCTTAGAACTCCCGGTATATTCGACTCCCGGTGAAGTCCCGGTAGTGTGGACTTCCGGTGAAGTCCCGGTAGTGTGGACTTCCGGTGAAGTCCCGGTAGTATGGACTCCCGGTATAGCAGACTTCCGGTAGTGTGGACTCCCGGTATAGCAGACTTCTGGTAGTGTGGACTCCCGGTATAGCAGACTTCCGGTAGTGTGGACTCCCGGTATAGGAACTCCCGGTAGTATAAAACTCCCGGTACTGTATAAATCCCGATACCCTGTGTAGTCCCGGTAGTGAGTTAAATACCAGTGTGAAATGGGACAGTTGAGGATGGGAAATTGTTAGGCTTTATGTATCTGGTTAGTAAAACGATGTGTGTATCTTAACTTATTTCAGATTCGGTGGAGTCGTGATAAGAGATAGGACCGTTTTGAAAGAAGCTTGCGAACGTGTGTAATAACCAAAACAGGTGAGTTTTATCGTGAAAACAATTTTTAACTGGAATACGTATATGTGTGGAATTGGGAATGGAATTGTTGATAATTATGTGTTGTATGTGAATTATAATATAGAAGGTATTATATTTACATGAGTATTATAAATGTGTTATAATACGTAGGCCGGGTTTAAGGCCGGTGTGTTTGGCTATAGAATCTGTATAGCGTTGTTTGGTTGTAGATGTTGTACAGCGTTGTATTTTATTAGTTGGCTTGCTACCACTAATATGGCCAGGAGGAAATGAGAAGGGAAGGTACATGATATGTGAGTTTAATTGGATTTATGTAATTATGTGGCGTGAGTTATTTGAATAAAGTTTATATAAATGGTTTGTAAACTAACAGGGGTTTCTCACTTAGACCATCAGGTCTAACCCTCATTTTGTTTTAAAAATATGTATTCCAGGTGGTGAATCGCGTAAGAGCAAGTAACTAGAGTAACCGATGGTCGACTTTTGTGAAGGACTTTAATATGAAGATTTTAGCTCGTTAGCAGTTGTATCATCATATTAAACGTTATGCGTGTATTTAGCACAAAGTTGTAGTAGAATGTTTTCTTCTTTTTTGTAAAAGACTTTGGGTCTGAATTTGTATATGATGTTCTGTTTGTTATATCAATATTATGTTATGCTATGTGATTGGTTGTACATATGGGATATGGGATGCTACACAGCTAGTTTGTAAATGATAAATATATTCATATTAGATATATACACACATACATATGCTTTTAAATAAACATTGATAACACAGCTAGTTTGTATTTCATCCAACATGCTCTTCATCTTCAATCTTTCTGACCCTTCTTCAACGGCTTCTGCTTTTGCAACCACGTATGGCCATTGTGTACCACAACCCGCACACACTTTAGCAAATGAGTTGAGGGTTGTCATATATTCTACAAGAGGAGTAGGCCCACGAATGAGGTAACCTCTGATTTGACCTTGCATGATGTATCCAACCTAACCGTGGTTCAGCGGCTTAAAAACTACTTTTCAGAGAAATTAACAACAACAAAAATACAAAACAACAACACAGTAAAAAATACAAAACAAGAAAAAAAAATACAAAACAACTAAAACAACCACCGCCTACTTAAAAATTGATTTAGTTTCATCAATCAAAGCTTGCTTCTCATTTACCTTCGCTTGAATAATTGCAAAGTCTTGCAGAATATGGTGAATTGCTTCTTGTTCTCGACGAACACGAGCCTCCCTAGCTTTTATATCCCCTTTCATCCTTTTGATCTTCCTGTCTTCCTCTTCGATCTTTCTCAAATGGACTGCCTTCCTGTTGGTCCATCGCGGGCCATCGCGGGCTGCGATCGCGGGCAGGGACCAAAAGTGCACCGCGGCCAAAGTTGAGGGGCTTCGCGGGGCATTTGTACCCAAAGTACGTGCCACGTCAGCCCTAGCCCGCGATCGCGGGTATTTAGGGCATTTTTGCAAAATGGAAAAATTTTAGGGTATTTCGGTAACAGTTGGTCAAACTTGGGGTATTTTAATTAATTTCCCATTAAAAAAACCCAAACTATATATATTCATTCCAACAAAATGAAATTCATGGTAAATAGTGGTGCCCTATTTGATATTCAGAATCTTAAAATTGGAGATTGAAGTGTTCGGTTAACCCAAATAAATATTTTTATTTGATTTGGTTTTCAGTTATTTCGTTAATTCAGTTAAAATTAAAATTTTGAATTAACATACTATACTATTATTTATATATTTAAATTTATAAAAAAATCAAATAACAAATTGTATTATTACTTTTTTATATATTTAAATCGAATAACATACTATACTATATATTGGAAACAACGAGCTTTGTATTTGAATACATTGTTGTTGGAAGTGTCCTCTAGGGTGCGTTTGGTACATTGGACAGGACATGACAGAACAAAACAAAGATCACTGTCCCATGTTTGGCAGAACTTTTATGTGGAACAGACAGGAACAAAGTGGAACAAGCTGGAACAGACATGTTCCACCCCCACCCCATGGAACAATGTGGAACATACTTATGTTTTACCAGTATAACCTCAAAATAAAATCAAACTCTCTTCTAAAACATCAAATACACGTTATATTTTTATATTTTATTCATTTTTTAAGTTTTATTTATTGTATTTTATCTAATGTTATATGTTCTGTTATGTCCAGTTCTGTCTACCAAACGCTGAACAACTGTTCTGTCATGTTCTGTTATGTTCTGTCATGTCTCGTTCTGTCCTGTTCTATCATGTCCGCGTACCAAACGCACTCTTACTGAACAAAAATATGAAGTCCTATTCGGTTGACCCCTTACCAAATAACACCTTACCCAAACCCAGACTCACAATTGATGTAATGTTTGGAACATTTTTAATCCAACACTAAACACACAAAAATGGAAGTGTTTCCATCTTTAACTCAACACTAAAACACTGAAAAAATGAAAACCAATAAAGAAGGTTTTTATATTTGAAGATCAACAAAGTAGGTCTCTAAAATCAAATAATAATATATTATTCAACTTATAATTATATATATATATATATATATATATATATATATATATATATATATATATATAGATAGAGAGAGGGAGAGAGAGGCGGGTTCAAACGAGGAGCGTACCTAAATAACAAAATAAAGGGATGCATTTCAACCCTTGATATATTAATGGAGTGGCTATGATTAAAAGATGGGAAAAAAGAAAAAAAAATGGCAATTTAATGGAACTGACACGGACTCCATTAAATTAGGGGCAAAATGGTAAAAAAAGCAATATGTTGGTCCCGAGAGGGTTATACAAGTTTGTAGAAGGGGGGGTTGAATACAAACGCACAAATTTTTACTTTCTAAATTGTTTATTGATATAATCAAACAATTTACAACTTGTTGCCGAACAAGATTAAGGATTAACCTAATCTAAACAACTTAAGAACACTAAGTTTCTTGCACTAGAATTAAGACAGAAGGAGATAAGAATACTACGAATAATATTCTAACACTAAGAGAGAAAGAAGAAGATGACCGAGCACTTCATTTCTGAAGTAGGGTTCTTCTTATATACTGCATGCATTTAATGCAAAGCAGTATACCTTTACACGTGGCAACAGCTGATTGGTTGCATGGTTTGACCTTTGTAGACAACCTTAGTAGCCGCATGGTGTACATTATAGAATCAGAGTTGGTTGTACGATTCTAGACAGAAGGGATGTCCTTTATGACATTATCGTACGGAGACGTGCAAGGGGGAAAGACAAAAGTAACTTGTAGAGGAAGACTTCATGATCAGCGATTACTGAACAATACTTTATCAGTGAGTGACAAAGTTCAGCGATGGCTGAAGTCTTCTACTTGTAACTTCACGTTGAGTGGACAATTCTTGGCTTCGCTGATATCCGCATCAGTTCATTAGTAGACTTGTCGCTGTTCTTGAGCTTGATCTTCGACTTCAGCGTAGAACATAGTTGACGTGAAACTTGTCTTCAGGGATCATAAGTAAACAACTAAACTATCAGCGATCATCAATAAGACTGAACAGGCTCAGAGCTTATAGATGAACAGAGTTCGCTGAATGGTAAAATTAAAGAGCATGAGTTTCCTATCAGCGGTACTGCAGAGACATAGTACTTATCAGCGATAGTGAAACTCTAATACATATTGTCTACTTACAATTTTCACTAAGTGTTTCTAAAGGGTCATTATCAAATCACTGAGGGTTTGGATCAACAATCTCCCCCTATTTGATATTGACTTAGCAACTGAGAAAATTGCTAAATATGAAAACATGAGGATAAAAAGAACTTATAAAATATTTGTCCCTTTTACTGTTTTCTGGGATCTTTTCAGTATTGATAGAGTAAAGTACATTCGCTGAAATTTTTCTTCAAACTTCGTAAAGGTTACAGAGGGAAGTGAAAAAAATTACAAGTACAACAAATAGTAATTACAAGTACAGAAGATATTAGCTGATAAAGAAAGAGGAATTACAAGGCAATCCTATCAGCTATAAGGTTCTTCCTTAACGAGAAGTTCATCAAGGGTCTTTGATGTGGGAATCATCCAGTCAGGGACCTTTACTCCTTGATCTCGTTTGTTCTTTGCTTCTTCAAAGATCAAGGGCTTGAGGTATCGTGCCTGAAGGTCGTGTCTGAATTCACACAAATAGATGAGATCCTTGAGCTGTTCGATGGGAGTAATGGGAAGCTCAGAGATGCGTTGAAAGCATTGACGTCCATCATAGTCATGAAAGAATATCCCATAGGGTTCGCTTATGACTTTTCCAGGGATGAATTTTTCACCAGGGGGCAGGGAGGTGTCAAGCGCTGAGAGGTCAGGTTCAGGACCAAGTACTTCAGCACGTGAGAAACCAATACCTGTTTTGTTCCGGATAGGAGGACCTGAATCTGAAGGTTTTGTCTTTTTCTTTGCAGAGGCCCTTCTTTGTTGAGTTTGAATAGGAGGAGGAGGAGGAATATCCACAACAGAAGAGACCAAGTCTATCTGAGAACTTATAATCTTCTCGACATGGCTCTTATATTGTGAGCGAGATCGCTGAATGGCTATTCGCATTTCCAACCATTCAGAGAGACCATACTTCTTGATTGTAGCAGCATAGATGTGTTGCATGGAACCATCTTCTCTGAATATGTCAACTTCAACGACAGGAACGCCTATGGTCGATTTTCCCCTGATAAGTACCTTGTTGATTCTGGATGGCCGAGGTCGATAGTTCAGTCTTTCTTTGCACCATTCCAAAGTAGAATCAGATACCTTGGTCTTTTCTTCAACGATCTTCTAGGCGTCTTCCCATAACTGACGTTGGACTTCAATGGGAGTTCTTTTCAGTTCAGGGTCTTTCACCGATTGTTGGGTAAGCTGGATGGCGAAGGCCTTATCTTTTTCTTTAGCTTCCTTTCGTTTGGCGAGTAACCTTTCAGCTCTGAGGTGATCAGTGTATTCTTTCCTTGTCAGTATGAACTTAGGAGCAGGGACTTTGTCACGAGGAAGGATGATTCGCTGATCCTCAAGCTTCTTGATCATTTCATCTCTCTTTTTCTGATCCTCTTCACTTAGGTTTTGAGGAGCCAAGGAAGGTCTGTTTTTGTGAGAGAGCAGTTGTTCTTCAGGTTCATCGGTCTCAGTGATTAAATCCAAGACCGAGATTATTTCTTCAGCTCTTGTGACTGGGATTATTGGAGTTGTAGCAGGAGAGTCTTCAGCAGGATCCTCAAACATGGGAGAGGACTAGCTGAAACACAGCGATCGTTTAAATGAGATCATTTGGGAAGAGAGAGAGAGAGAAAAGAATGGGGTTTAAGTGTATAGAGGTTTTATGGAGAGGAGAATTGAGATTGAGAAGGGGTAGAGGAGGGATGCAGTATAAGGGAATAGGAGATATTGTACCTGACAAACTGGCTTTATCTGAAGGATAGACATATTGCCTTCTGCAGGGAGGCCTTTGTTTTTGCCTTTATCAGCTTCAGATGCTGCAGGTTTTGTCTTAGTCGTCTCCCCTGATGGTTCTTTTATCACGACCCCTTTTTGAGTTGTGACGGTCTTGATAGGCAGGACGAAGAAGAAATTGTCATCATCGTCATCGTCATCATCGTCATTGTTTTTAGGGTATGATGATGGTTCATCATCAGCGGTGTCGATTGGTTCGTCGTCTTCAGCTTCTTCTTCAGATTCGACCTCGTCAGCATAAGGTTCGGTAACATCAGCAACAGCTTCATCATGTTTCTCTTCGAGTTGCTCCCCCTCAGATACAGAGGGAGGTTTCTCGGTTCCCTCGGGGTTTTCAACTCCCTGAGGTTTAGAAGTAGCAGTTTCATTTGTCTCCCCCTCAGCATTATGGGGAAGACCTTCATCGTTCTTCTCCCCCTCTTCCACATGATGAGTGGGGGAGGTAATTGGAATGTCAGCAGCATCATGAGATTCACTGTCTTCTAGGCCAGTGATTCCCATGCAGATTTCAATCACTGCGATTCTGTCTTCTAGGCCAGAAATTGCAGGATTGAGACTTTGAATATCCTCTCGATCAACTTGAGTGAAGTGAGAAGGGGCGCGAGTTGGGGCGTTCAGGCGATCGAGTACTTGTTGAAGAAGATCTTTGACCGTGGAGACCTCAGTCTTGATCGTGGAGACCTCACCCTTAAGAGAACCAACCTCTGTCTTCAATGATGTGACTTCATTGGACAGAGTGGTGAAGTTTGTTGCGAGGGTGGTGTTGGTGAGGTTAATATCGTTGATGATTGTGGAGTTGTTGGCGAGAGTAGTAGCAAATTGACCAATGCTGCCATCCACCTTCTCCAGATCAGCACTGGAGGCTTTCTTATCAACAATGTCGGTCAGCTTTTTGAGATTCTCTCCAGCGTCTGTAACCGCTGAAGAGTTGGTGGAGAGAGTGGTGTTGTAAGAATCCACCTTTGTCACCAGATAATTCAGGGAGTGTTGAATATCTCCCAAATTAGGACCTGTAACAGTAAATAACTTGTGAACAGAGGAAAGCTCAGAAGTTTGGGGTTGAGAGAGAGGAATGTGTATGGTTTTGTGTATACCTGCAGGCGGGTTGGCGAAGTTGTCGAAACCTTGTAGACCTGAGTTGTAACATCCCAATAATTCTACAGAACAACATAACAATAAATCATAACATTTACAAAACTGGGTCCCAAAATCTCGTTATAGCAGTCTCTAACTAAGGTTGGCGGAAACAACCTATACACAACTGAGAATATTCTAATTCCAATGAGTGTCACTTGCACTGTATCTAGTTGCATCTGTACTCTAGCTTGCACTTGCTCACTTACTTGAGCCTCTTATTACTTACTTACCTGAAAATGGTTTAGTTTTGAAAAGCGAGGGTTATACCAAAAGGTCTAGTGAATTCCCTCCAAAAACAGCATGTAAACAGTATGGAACACATTTAAAAAGATTTATAATAAATCCGTAGCACATCATCAAACATGGTACTACACTGTGTATTGGATCACATAAACATTCCGCGATCGGGGCCCCAGCAGACTCCCCTTTCGCCCTTCTGGAGCTTACGCAGACTCCCCTTCCCGGAGCCTACGCAGACTCCCCTCTACCCAAGTAGGAGGAAACGAATTCCAACCTACCGGTCTGTCATACGTATCCAAGGGATCATCAGATCCCGATGATCTCTCTCTGATCCCACAGTGCAGACCGACTCCACATAGCATACACTTACATTTCGTAAAACATGCAACGTAGAAACTTTATAAATCATGCCTTTCATATCGTCATGCCAAACGTTTCTTTAAATAAAAACACGTACGTTCGTGAGAAATATGTAAATAAGTTCGTAATCCTTTCATGCTCAATAAGAACCATAATCAGTTAAAACATTCATCACTTTGCATCATAAAAGGGTTTAGGGAACTCACCTGAGGTCCAGATTAGAAATGTTTACTCGTACCGATCATCTCGACACGAACCTACAATTTACACCCATCACACAAACCGGGCTTAATTAATATTCCCCTTCTCGACTTAATTAATTAAACCCCTATTTGTCCCAATTACTTAAAGTACCAATTTTACTCTCGTCCCACAATTAATTGGATTTGAATCCGTAATCAATTGATGACTCTTGGCCAAACAACTAATTGGATTAGGGTCCATTAAAAATACTTAAAGGAATCTCGGTCCACTTAAAAATATGGAGTTAAATTACATTACTAAAGTGGTCCACTAACTACTAATATCTCGGCCCATATTAAAAATTAAGCAACACATTGCGGAACCCATCCTCCACTTCCGGTAAGTGCTGACTTCCGGTGTTGGTGACTTCCGGTAACAACAAGTTCCGCAACCAACCCAGTCCCGCAATCACAAAGAGTTCCGGTAAAATGCTCTTCCGGTAACACTAAGTTCCGGTAATACCGAGTCCCGGTAATACCAAGTTCCGTTATATTGCGATTACGATCAGTTTCTCGATACTCCTACCTATTTGGCCAAAACGATCAATGATTTCTCTCTCAATCCGTTACCGATATTAACAAGCGTTAAACCCAACCTCCTACCTTCCCATTCATATTTAAATCAATTATTCAAGACATCTAATTAGGGTTATCCCTATTTATGCTCTTAACTAGTTTCCACGACTTATCAGAAGGATTGAACCAACTGTGTGATTTAATCAGTTATCTAAATTGCAAGGAATTTATACAAAGAAAATAGCTACTTACCAGAACGAATTTCTCTACTGAAATTTAGTGCCAAACATCTTTTCTCCTTCTTTCATTTGATTCTCTCTATCTCTCGTTCTCTCCATCTCTCGCTGCTTCTAATGCTGCTGCTCCCTTCTTGGCACATAACCCAAGCACACCACTAATACTCTTTCATTTCATTCTCCTTTCTTTCTCCTTTCGATTTGTTGCAGGACACTCATGCACCCATACAGCCCCACACATACTTAATTCTCTCCTTGTGCATCACACACACACACCAACCCTAAAATGGGTTTTCTAATTCTCTAGCCAAAAGCGACGCACAAGATAGGGGATTTAATTTCCCATTTTCCACTTTTAACCTCCTATGTTTTCACCATATACAATTATAACACCTAACTTCCATTTAAATCACACTACTTACTTTGGGTTATTACAATCTTCCCTCCTTAACAGAATTCCGTCCCGGAATTCACTCTAATAATAACCGGTGCAATTGATTATTAAAACTTACATTCCAACTCTCGGAATAAATCTTTCTAATAACAAAACAATAACAACATAAATCCACACTTTCGCCGCACAACTCTGAATAAACTCACGATTCCATTAGTCAAGACTAGTTTCCTTAATTAACAACTTCCATCGAGTACCCCAACAATCCACGCTTTTTGAAAAAAAAATTGTAGATTACTTATTCCATCATACTACTACCAACTTCTCACCTTAACATATCGATTCTCTCTTATCAATACTTAGTAAGAATCTCGATAGAACTATAACACTTCCTGTAATAATAATAACTAAATGTCCTTACTTAGCAATCCATAAATTTTAACAATCAATCGAAGACTTATACATCTATCATGACATTTCAATTCAACCTTTGATCATACTACAACTCCAACCCATAATTATCATCATATCTTTCATTAATCATCACTAAATTTCCAACCATTTCCTCCTAGGATTATTCCTTCACACATAAGAAATAATCCACATTCTTTAAAGATTTAGCATCTCCTACACCACATTTTGATTAACACACCAAACATCTTCTTTAAACTTCCAATGATCCCCAAATTATACCTACTTAGCGACTCTTATAACCAACAACACTTTAAACCCTTGGTTAACTATCCACCACCACTCCGTCATGCTATCCCGAACAAAATCATGTCACAACGTCGACTTGCAACCTACGTGCTCCAACAATTTGGTGACCAGATCGTACATCTCATCCAAAACCCCCAAAAGCTTCTATCTGATGTTCTCTTTCTCTCTAACGCCACATTACTACGATACTAGCTGGTACATTTAACTTGGCAATTAATGCCATTACGTAACTGTACATTCCTCACTCATAACATCACACTGCAGACCAAATCTCTCATGGCCATTCTTACACAATTCATACTCGCCTTCGCATTTTCTCGCATACCCAATCGAGTCTATCTCGCTACTTTGTCCTTTCTCACTCTAGCTGAACTATAATTCCCTAGTTCCTAATTAGTTCAAAAGTAATCATTCTTGCTCGCCCTTTACGATCCGAGCCCTTAGGTAAGCTGGACACAGTCCCTCACTGGACGATAAAATCTACACACTCGCTTCGCTCGTGTTACATACCTCATCATTCTACGAACCCTCCATACTTCGTAAATAGAACACTTAATCAAAACAATAACTCCTCATCCTCTTAGCCCTTACAAGGTTTTCCATCAACTTTCAACCGTCTGGTTCAAGTCTTCGGCTTCGGCCATCTTACACAACTGTCGACTTCTACATCAACTGACAACCTGTAACTACTTTCTTAACTTATTCTTTAACAAGGGTTCCTTACGGAACCTAATCCTTCCCACATCATAGTCAACTTCATAATCCGTCATCCTTATTTCCAAAATTCACTCATGTAACACCTCATATTACAAGATCACCTTAAGACTCATATTCCACGACGTGGAAGTTTCATTTCTGCCTCACAACACTACTCATAACGAGTTGATAAAACTAATACCTTGGTGACTCCTAGTCCTTCCTCCGGACACCATTGTCCCTTGGCAACTGCATTACCAGTTACCGAACAAGGGTACAGACCCTCATACACTCGACACTATAATCTATTCCCGACTCTTCCACTGTCCACCTTTCCTCTTGAACACAAATACTAATGCTACAACATTCTTTCCTGATTTGTCCGACACTTCTCCACTCTTGAAGTTCTTCCTTAGTTTAACATGCAACGTCCTACGACCTAGTGAGTTCATAGCCTTCATGCATGACAACGCAATAGATAAATCATTTCGTACATTTTATCATTTTAAATAAACAACACTTGAAAACATCTTGGGTACACCTGACCCCATCACACTCATAACTTCAATGCCCTGCACAACGATTCGAGAATCGCCTGCATGCATTTTCCCGTGCACCTTAATCTTACTCAATCCGAACGATGTTATTATGACAGTGATGTATTGAATGAAAATCTTTTCATATGACATGATTCTGAAAGAATTACCGACACAAGGTAAGCAGTCGGTTCTCACACTCATTTGCATGATATCAATAGGTCAATAAGCATTTTGGTCATAAATAAATTGTAGGTAACCAGTTTCTTGACCTTTTGCAACAAATTCGACTTATCATGAAAAGAGTGGGATATTTTTGCAAATCGTTAAGCTCAAGGTTTCAATGTGAATGAAATCACCTTTTCTTTAAATATACGCGTGCACATTCTGACTCATTTTCGATCAAAATTTATATTTACCCATTTAACTTAAATTATGAAAATTTCATGTTACATAAAAGGACACCATGCATGAGACTCTACTTGCAATTGAAAGCTACTCACTCTAATAAGGTCTATCGCTTTTCTCCTGCAGCTTACCCTTGACACTTTACCTACGACCAAAGGTCGCCCTCTCGGTCATGTAACAACTTACTGAACACGTTTTCCACATCTCACTTACTCAACCCTTTCATACTATTTCGTCTTAATCCACTATCTCACTTTCCACTTCTACATGGTTTCATTTCACTATAGGCATCTTATTTCATTTACCCTGCCCTTGAAAAGCTCGAATAAGAAGCCAGAGCTCCACTGATACTTTCAAGATTTTGACACAGTCCTTCCTTACCACCCCGACTGATCTATTCCACGATTCCTAGAACTGGGACTCTCCCGACACAGGAGCCCTACTCAAACTCAACATTCATCCTCTCCGAATCCACGAAGAGCTACCTCTAAACGACTCATAACCTTCTATACAACATTCCTTCTCTACGACGCATACATTCATCATATCATAAGTGAATTCTCATGAAACTTCCCCATCAAGGGGTATTAGTCTACCCCTCCCCCCTCCGGGATTTTGCTGACATTCTAAGGTACTGGAATACGACATAAGCACTAGCTTCTGATTACCACTTCGGAATAATAAGGTAGGTTAAGCACATACATGTACCTGTAAGTTCGCAATTACACTGGCCAGGTGAAATCTCAAACTTACCTTACATGACAGTACTTAGTACCCTATTAATCCTATCTCTATAATAGTGACCTCCTAACGCATTTCCTGTATTTACAGTAGTGCCCTCCTATAGCATTTCCTGATTCTCAGTTGTGATTTCTACTCCCAAATTTAAGTTTAGGCCCATCCGGTCACCTAAATCCCTTAAACTATGGCTCTGATACCATTTGTAACATCCCAATAATTCTACAGAACAACATAACAATAAATCATAACATTTACAAAACTGGGTCCCAAAATCTCGTTATAGCAGTCTCTAACTAAGGTTGGCGGAAACAACCTATACACAACTGAGAATATTCTAATTCCAATGAGTGGGACTTGCACTGTCTCTAGTTGCATCTGTACTCTAGCTTGCACTTGCTCACTTACTTGAGCCTCATATTACTTGCTTACCTGAAAATGGTTTAGTTTTGAAAAGCGAGGGTTAGACCAAAAGGTCTAGTGAATTCCCTCCAAAAACAGCATGTAAACAGTATGGAACACATTTAAAAAGATTTATAATAAATCCGTAGCACATCATCAAACATGGTACTACACTGTGTATTGGATCACATAAACATTCTGCGATCGGGGCCCCAGCAGACTCCCCTTTCGCCCTTCTGGAGCCTACGCAGACTCCCCTTCCCGGAGCCTATGCAGACTCCCCTCTACCCAAGTAGGAGGAAACGAATTCCAACCTACCGGTCTGTCATACATATCCAAGGGATCATCAGATCCCGAGGATCTCTCTCTGATCCCACAGTGCAGACCGACTTCACATAGCATACACTTACATTTCGTAAAACATGCAACGTAGAAACTTTATAAATCATGCCTTTCATATCGTCATGCCAAACGTTTGTTTAAATAAAAACACGTACATTCGTGAGAAATATGTAAATCAGTTCATAATCCTTTCATGCTCAATAAGAACCATAATCAGTTAAAACATTCATCACTTTGCATCATAAAAGGGTTTAGGGAACTCACCTGAGGTCCAGATTAGAAATGTTTACTCGTACCGATCATCTCGACACGAACCTACAATTTACACCCATCACACAAACCGGGCTTAATTAATAATCCCCTTCTCGACTTAATTAATTAAACCCCTATTTGTCCCAATTACTTAAAGTACCAATTTTACTCTCGTCCCACAATTAATTGGATTTGAATCCGTAATCAATTGATGACTCTTGGCCAAACAACTAATTGGATTAGGGTCTATTAAAAATACTTAAAGGAATCTCGGTCCGCTTAAAAATATGGAGTTAAATTACATTACTAAAGTGGTCCACTAACTACTAATATCTCGGCCCATATTAAAAATTAAGCAACACATTGCGGAACCCATCATCCACTTCTGGTAAGTGCTGACTTTCGGTGTTGGTGACTTCCGGTAACAGCAAGTTCCGCAACCAACCCAGTCCCGCAATCACAAAGAGTTCTGGTAAAATGCTCTTCCGGTAACACTAAGTTCCGGTAATACCGAGTCCCGGTAATACCAAGTTCCGGTATATTGCGATTACGATCAGTTTCTCGATACTCCTACCTATTTGGCCAAAATGATCAATGATTTCTCTCTCAATTCGTTACCGATATTAACAAGCGTTAAACCCAACCTCCTACCTTCCCATTCATATTTAAATCAATTATTCAAGACATCTAATTAGGGTTATCCCCATTTATGCTCTTAACTAGTTTCCACAACTTATCAGAAGGATTGAACCAACTGTGTGATTTAATCAGTTATCTAAATTGCAAGGAATTTATACAAAGAAAATAGCTACTTACCAGAACGAATTTCTCTACTGAAATTTAGTACCAAAAATCTTTTCTCCTTCTTTCATTTGATTCTCTCTATCTCTCGTTCTCTCCATCTCTCGCTGCTTCTAATGCTGCTGCTCCCTTCTCGGCACATAACCCAAGCACACCACTAATACTCTTTCATTTCATTCTCCTTTCTTTCTCCTTTCGATTTGGTGCAGGACACTCACGCACCCACACAGCCCCACACACACTTAATTCTCTCCTTGTGCAGCACACACACACACCAACCCTAAAATGGGTTTTCTAATTCTCTAGCCAAAAGCAGCGCACAAGATAGGGGATTTAATTTCCCATTTTTCCACTTTTAACCTCTTATGTTTTCACCAAATACAATTATAACCCCTAACTTCCATTTAAATCACACTACTTACTTTTGGTTATTACATGAGTAGTGTTCCATGTCGCCTTCGAGAGTGCCTTGGCGCATGGAGGTGCCTGCAGATCCTAAGTTTGTATCCATCATCATTTGTAGAGTATCAGCAGCTGAATCATGTATGATGACGGGCGTTCCAGAGAACGAGGGGAAAATTGGTGGAGTGTCCAAAGAATGAGTGGGAGGAACAAAGGTTGAGAAAATTGGTTGGGAGCGAGGTTCAGCGTTGGATCCGCTGAGAATCACTTTAGTCTGTAGAGAGGCTGAAGGAGGTGGGTTATGTTCTAAGTTAATAACATCAGCGTTTAGAGACGCTGAGGTTGGGATGGAAGGGGTGGATTTTTCAGCTGTGGCAGAGCGTACCACGAAATCATCTAGCGTTGTCTGTTGAGAGTCAGACGCTAGGTCTTCAGCCGTTGATGGATTTGAGGGTTGCTCCTTGGTTTTCTTGATCCTTTCGGAGTCAAGTTGGGAAGTAGAGTGTTTCCTTTTACGACGAGGAGTGGAGGGTGCAGCCTGGGTATCAGCGGTGGGGATTTCCGCTGAGGTAGCTGCAGAAGTAGAAGAAGGAGGATTTAGAAGAGATAAGAGAGTAGAGAGACGTACCTCGTTTGGCATGGGGCTGAAGTTGAGCACCTTAGGGCCAACCTGAGAGAGTCTCAGATCACCCTCTTTTGGTTATTTGTCCCCGAGTCCTTTTAGAAAGACGGTGCTGATGAAACGGGGGTATGGAACGCATGTTGGTCTGTCAGCCATGTCCACCCTGAATGCCAGATCGTCGTAGATGATTGATGCCCAGTCAACATGGAGACCTTTCAGCAATGCATATCCCATGGCTTGCTGAGGTTGAGCGGCTTGATCAGAGGAGCCGGTTTTCGCTGTCATACAGCTTATCAAGTGGGCGAAGATGAAGTTCATCTCGCTTGGCATCATGGACTTTTTGATTGCGGTCAGCTTCTTCTCGGGTTTTTCATCTCTCCCTGTTCCCCATACGTACTTCATTGCATCAAAGAATGCAATGATTGTTTCCCTATCAGCATTGTTTTTGGGATTGGGAGAGGTACAAAGCGTTTTTCTTTGGTAGCGGCCGGGAGGTTCAGTGCACGCCTGATAATAGCAGGGTTGATTTTGGTGGTTCCAAATTTGGTGTCACAGAGGATGGTATCAACGAGTTTCGTTAGGTCTTTGGGTGAAGGAACCTGAGCTCGTCTGGCAGAATATCAGAACTGAGCTAAAAGGAATTTATGGGCAGGGGGTACAATAGTTAGGGCTGTAGATAAGCAGCAGGTTTTGAGAAAATTCACAGCATCATCCAGATGTGTGACTTGCTTTTTCTGAGGAAAATCGAAAAGCGCATAGTGGTTGTTGTGTTGGAATGTAACCTTATCAAGTTTGAACTTGACCTGAGGAGCCTTGGTGAGAATCACTTTCTCAGCAGTAGTGGGGTTTTAGGAAAAGGAGCTTCAGAGGTTGCCATTTCTGTATAACACATGTAACCAAGAAGAAAATGAACAAAAATGTCTTAATGTGGAAAGATTTTCCAAACAGATGTTTTTGAATTTTGTCCATTTCATTCAGACAAAAAAATGCCTTGAAGAAGATTAGGGTTTTTCTTTTTTTGAAAAAGAGATACAAAACATGAAGAGCATGTGTTTTCCAGTTTTTGTTTGAAGAAGAGATTCTGGAAAAACAAATGAAGAACAAGTTTAAGATTTGATTTAAACTTGAATAACAACCATGAAGGTTGTGTTCATAAAATCATGAGAAGAAAATGATTTCATTTTAAAAAGGTTTCTTTTGTTTGATCTGTTGAAAACAAAGATAAGATCAGAAACAAGTTAAAGCGGGAAAATAGTGAGAATATTAACCTTTGTTGTCGAAGAAGATGATGAACAGTTTCTGGAAACGATAGTTCAAAATGCAACAGTAATTCTTTTCTTGAAGAAGAAGTTGTTCGCGTAAAGGAAAAATATAAACTCGAAAGGGTTTATATAGTGAGAGTAGAGAGAGAAAAACTAAGAGCGGGAAAAGTTTTTCATGATGACATTGATAACGCCACTTTTTGGCGTTATTTTCGGTTCTCAAACCAATGAGATTGGCTTGTATTCGAGCAAAAAGGTGGAATGTTACGATCTATCTAGTGAGATGTGCATGTTATCCTTGAAAAGGCAATCATCGAGAAAAGAAGCAAAATATAGCCCAAAACGAGTCCAAAACGAAGCTAACGGAAGCCCGAGATCCAAACCCAAGACCCATGCCGACCCAGGACCCAGATCCGCGAACCAGAAACTGACCCGCGCACCTCAGGAAAGCGCGCGGCTTTCCACGCGGTTTGCAAACCGCGGGACACGCCGCGTAACCCTCTGTTCCAGCATTATACTTTGGCGTTTTTTCCGGATTTTAGGTCATTCTCGACACAGCTCTCACACGACGAACGGGAGCAGTTAAGGGGCAATTTTCAGAGGTTTTTCGGAGCTTTTGGAGCCACGATAGAGGATCGATTGGAGTCACGTTCAACACGTAAAGTAGATACGAGCACACGAGAAGGGAGTCACCATTACATTCATCGTTTCCATATTCATTATGTTTGCACACGTTTTTCCATCTTCTTTCTTTGTGTTTGAATCCACCACCAACATGAACTAATCCTTAGATGTTGGGGTTTGGAATGAATTTGGTTTAAGCATGTGAACATATGACTTGAGACTTTTATCAGTTTTCTTATTTAATGAAGCATGTGATTTGGTTTTTAATGCTTTTGTGAGTTTAGCTAGCTTTCAATTGTTGTGTTGTTTTCAATTAAGTTCGAGAGAATTAATTGTCAACTAGAACTAGAAAATTGCATGCCTAAGGTGAGAAATGGGATAGAGATATACCGAGTAAGCCTTAGTCCCATTACAATCTTGAGCTTAATGTGTTTTGAATTACATAGGTTGAGATCGAGAGATAAAACTTGTGTTTTCAAGATAAAAACCGTGGTTGCTTGAGAAAGAACCATGCTTTTAAAATAAAACCCATTGTTGCTTGAGAAAGAACAACGGTGATCTAAAGATTGGGTATTCATTAAAGAGAACGACTGGTAATTGTTTTGAGTCAGATGTTTATATGTGAGAACCATTGGATTTCCAACCCTCAACTGTTTTCTCTATCAAATTTTCTTATGTTGTTTAACTGTTCCGTGTTTGATTTAGTTTGTTTGCAATTAATTAGTTATAAACCACAACTCCAAATATCAATCGTTCAGTTAATAGCAATTGTAGTAATTGTGATACTTAGTTCCTAGTTCCCTGTGTTCGATACTCGTACCTTCTAGTACTATTACTTGACTTCGACCCGTACACTTGCGGTAAGATTTAGGGGGGTGATACCCACCTATCAAGTTTTTGGCGCCGTTACTGGGGAACTAGTTGCAACTGATAGCACTACCAGCTATAAGCGCTATTAGATTGAACATTTTTTTTTGCTTTGTTCCATCACTTTCAGTTTTTGGGTTGCTAATTTTGTTTGTTTCTCGTTTCAGGTACTAATTAGTTTATGCCAAGGAAAACCCGAGGGGAGAAACTCGAACCGATCAATCCGGAAATCGAAAGAACCGCCCGTCGATTACTCAAGGAATCTAAAGCCAAAAGGCAACTGAAGATGGGTGACGAATTACCTTCGGAAAGACGTCCTATGCGGTTGTTTGCCAATCCTAATGTGGCAGCCGCACGGATAGGCGTCCAACCGCCCACTACTGGGGCAAACTCTTTTGAGATCAAGCCGAGTACCATTGTGATGGTACAGCAGAATCAGTTCGGGGGAGCGCCAACTGAAGATCCCCATGCACATCTTCGCGCGTTTGAGCGGATTTGTAATACATTCAAGATTAATGGGATGGAGGAAAATGCGATCAAACTAAGGTTATTCAGTTTCTCCCTAAAGGGTAGAGCTGAAATTTGGATGGAGGGTTTGCCAGCGGATCTGATCACTACATGGGCAGACCTGAAAGCCGCATTCCTCCAGAAATTCTTCCCACCGGGAAGAACCGCTCAATTAATGGCTGACATTACTCATTTCGCGCAATGGGATCAAGAGACCTTGTATGAAGCGTGGGAGAGATACAAAGACATGATCAAGAAGTGCCCTCATCATGGATTGCAAGGTTGGGTCATCATTCAAACGTTCTTCAGTGGACTTCACCCGCAGTTCAAAAATGACATCACAGCTGCAGCGGGTGGAGCCCTAATGGAGAAGTCTTATGAGGAAGCATGCGAGCTGATCGAGAACCTAGCCGAACATAGTTTTTCTACTCCACGATCAGCTGTTAGAAGAGTTGCAAGTGTTCAAGAATCGGATGAGCTGAAAGAAATAAAAGCTCAATTAGCTGCGATCACGAACCACCTGAAAGGAGGAAGTCCACAAGAACCTGAGCAAGTTCAGTTCTTACAGAACCGGAATAACCAACCGAGGAATGATCCTTTCTCGAATACCTATAATGAGGGGTGGAAGAAGCACCCGAACTTCTCTTGGAGTCAACCCGGTCAACAACAGCAAGGTAATTTTTCTAACTTTTCTAATTCTTCCAATACTAACAATGTTTATCGTCCTCCAGGTTTTAACCAAATGAATTTCAATGAGGGACCATCTATGGAGAAGAAACCGGGGATGGAGGATATGATGATGAAGTTCATGACCAAGATGGACAGCACGGTTGGAGAGTTAGCGAGCACGGTTAATACGGTAAAAGCTGTAACCGATCAGAACACTGCATCCATCGGAATTCTAGAGAGGCAAGTGGGGCAGATTTCGGAAGCCCTACAAAACCGACCCCCCGGAACCTTGCCGAGTCAAACCGAGAGGAAAAACCGGGAAGAATGTAATGCCATTTATCTAAGAAGTGGCAAGGAGCTGAATGGAGACCCTACAAGAGAGCCGTCATCAAAGGAAACCGACCCCAAAGAGAAAGAGGTTGAGACCATAGAGGTGGACGAGTTGGAAGCCGAGAAAGAGTTTGAGATGGAGGAAAACCCGGAGGATGAAGAGAAAAAGAAGGAGCAATCAAGGGTCCCAAAGCAACTACCGGTCAAGCCGGTAGTCAAACCGTTCGTGCCACCGCTACCATTTCCAAATCGAGTGAAGGCACGCAAGGATGATGAACAGTTCAAGAAATTCCTCGACATATTCAAGAAGCTTCGCATCAACATCCCATTTGCGGAGGCACTTGCTCAAATGCCGACGTACCTCAAGTTTATGAAAGAGATCCTATCCAAGAAAAGGGCAATCGAGCACCAGTCCACCATTACACTTACTGAAGAGTGTAGTGCGATCATTCAGAACAAGCTTCCCCCGAAGCTCAAAGATCCAGAGAGTTTTTCGATCCGTATTCAAATTGGGAAGCTTAACTTTGATAAGGTATTATGCGATTTAGGAGCTAGTATTAATCTAATGCCTTTATCTGTTTTCAGGAAACTTGGCTTGGGAGAAGTGAAGCCAACGTACATGACACTTCAACTCGCGGATAGATCGCTCATATATCCATATGGAGTGATAGAAGACGTACTGATCAAGGTTGACAAGTTCTACTTCCCGGTAGACTTTGTGGTGATGGATATGGATGAAGACGAAAAGGTTCCGCTGATATTAGGAAGATCCTTTCTAGCCACGAGCAGAGCGCTGATAGATATGGAGGAAGGAGAGATGACATTGAGAGTTGGAGGCGAGAAAGTAGTGTTCAAGATGTTCGAGAGTGGAAGGCGTATAGACGGAGCTGGTCAAGGAGAGCCAGATGTGGAAGAATCCGCGAAGAACCGTAAATGTGGGCGATTCGATTCCGCGGATACCGAACCAAGTTGAGAGCCACACAGTCGTGCCACGACTTTAACTACGGCGCTGGGTGAGAGGCAACCCACCGAGGTTTGATTCCTTTTTTTTATTTTATGTTTTTGAGTGTTAATTATTTACAAAAAAAAAATATATATATATATATATATATATATAAAAATATTCTGAAACAGAGACTTACGTGACTTGTGCCGCGGTTCACAAGCCGCGTGCCAAGTCGCGGGGGTCCCTGAGTTGTTTTCGAAGTTTTTCGTTTTCTTTGCTTTCTTTCGCTTTTTGTTTTGTTTCTCTTGTGTCTACCTTCTCTCGGTCCATTTTTCTCCGATGTCTCTAAATCGTGGTCGTTCAAATCTTTTAAGAGAACCTCCTCTGTCCGGGCAAACAGGTACGTTCTAACTCTGTAGCTAACGAGTGGTGTATGATGTTTTGTGTCTCGATTAGTTAACGAGATGCAACAAACCTAAGTTTCACTTAGGTTTGGGGTGCCTCACTTTTAACATCTACACACTCAATTTTACCCCTGTGCAAACCTCGGTTTCACCGAGGTTTGGGGTTGACTTTGTTTGACAAACCTAGGCCAAGGCCTAGGTTTGGGGTGGCCACATTTTAATGAGAATAGCTCTTTGATGTTTGTGCTTTAAATGTTTTGCCTTACCTGTCTGATACCTATAATAACCACACAACGATGCTTGTTTTAGTATCGCCTACGCCGACACTTGCACATTGGGGACAATGTGTGGGTAAGGTTTGGGGTTGCCCAATCGGGCCCACGTTTATGCACGTAGATTTCCCGCACCTCTGCATGCTTAGATCACATTAGCCAAAATTTTTGTTTTGAATGATTGAGACCGACCATTGTGGGAAGAATCTTGTAATAGCAACGTGACCATTAGGGAAGGACCGGGAAAGGACATGACTAGGGACATTAGTGGAAACCACCCAATAGCGAGAATTGAGCCTAAATGACGCCTTTCATTTCGAGGGATTTAAACACTTAATACATTTACACTTTTTCGAGTTCCTTGAAGTGAATATAGAATGATCTCGCTATATTATTGCATTGGGTAGCAAAGACAACCATCGGGATATTGGGTAAGGGTATAGTAGACCATATCGTGTGGACCTTAAGAGATGATTCCAGGCATTGTGTGTATGTTTAACCCTGTTTTTAGCTATCGTACCTTTTTACCCATTTGTGTGTACCCATAACCTGTTTTGTAGCCAAACACTCACCTTGTTCATTTCAGACCCACCATTAAACCCTAGCCAAAAGCCTTAGCCAACCCTTATCCGAAAGTGTGTCAAACAGAGGCGGTAATGAACTACGAAAGATAGAGCAGAAAAGAAAGAATACAGGGCAATCATGAAAAAAAATAGAGAAGAGGGCCAATGCAGTCCCAATCAAATAAAGAGAGCCAATGTTGCACTCAAAAAAATAAAAATAAAAAATAAAAAATAAGAGAGTCAAAGCGACTCCAACAGTGACAAAGAGGGCCAAATGATAGGAATTGAAGTTATAAAGTTCAGAATTGCTAAAGTTTGACACACCAAGGATCTTTGAACCGTTTTACCCTTCACTTCTTAGCCATAATCTTAGCCCCGTTACAACCCGTGTAAAGACCTGGATGATCTTCTGGAAAACGTGATTACGGTATGCTACCACCTTTACTGATATTCCCTGTCTTGCTACTTGATTCCTTCCTGAGATCAACTTTTTGGACATTTGTGCGTCTTTCATTAGAGTTGTCATGTAATATTTGAGTATTCTTGTACATAACTTCCTATACATGACAACATGTGCGACAACCTAGGTTCGAGCGAAATGAGAGTATCCCGTGAGGTAGGGTCGAGGCGAAATGTTTTCCCTAGTATGTTTGGACCTAGTACGACCCTAATGTAATCGGAACAGACACGAGTTCAACTCACAATGGAAGGCCATAGATCAAACAGAATAAGAATGAGGCGAGAGTGAGATAGACATTCACGGGTATAGGAAATCACCAGTGCATTACGTGGTACCGATTGAGAGTTGTGCAGTTATTATTTCACTGATATGTGCTTTTACTCTATTTTATCGCTAATTTGCTTGGGGACAAGCAACACTCGGTTTGGGGTTGTTGATAATACCACTTTTTGGCGTTATTTTTGGTTCTCAAACCAATGAGATTGGCTTGTATTCGAGCAAAAAGGCGGAATGTTACGATCTATCTAGTGAGATGTGCAGGTTATCCTTGAAAAGGCAATCATCGAGAAAAGAAGCGAAAAATAGCCCAAAACGAGTCCAAAACGAAGCTAACGGAAGCCCGAGATCCAAACCCAAGACCCATGCCGACCCAGGACCCAGATCCACGAACCAGAAACTGATCCGCGCACCTCAGGAAAGCGCGCGACTTTCCACGCGGTTTGCAAACCGCGGGACAAGCCGTGTAACCCTCTGTTCCAGCATTATACTTTGGCGTTTTTCCGGATTTTAGGTCATTCTCGACACAGCTCTCACACGACGAACGGGAGCAGTTAAGGGGCGATTTTCAGAGGTTTTTCGGAGCTTTTGGAGCCACGATAGAGGATCGATTGGAGTCACGTTCAACACGTAAAGTATATACGAGCACACGAGAAGGGAGTCACCATTACATTCATCGTTTCCATATTCATTATGTTTGCACACGTTTTTCCATCTTCTTTCTTTGTGTTTGAATCCACCACCAACATGAACTAATCCTTAGATGTTGGGGGTTGGAATGAATTTGGTTTAAGCATGTGAACATATGACTTGAGACTTTTATCAGTTTTCTTATTTAATGAAGCATGTGATTTGGTTTTTAATGCTTTTGTGAGTTTAGCTAGCTTTCAATTGTTGTGTTGTTTTCAATTAAGTTCAAGAGAATTAATTGTCAACTAGAACTAGAAAATTGCATGCCTAAGGTGAGAAAGGGGATAGAGATATACCGAGTAAGCCTTAGTCCCATTACAATCTTGAGCTTAATGTGTTTTGAATTACATAGGTTGAGATCGAGAGATAAAACTTGTGTTTTCAAGATAAAAACCGTAGTTGTTTGAGAAAGAACCATGCTTTTAAAATAAAACCCGCTGTTGCTTGAGAAAGAACAACGGTGATCTAAAGATTGGGTATTCATTAAAGAGAACGAATGGTAATTGTTTTGAGTCAGATGTTTATATGTGAGAACCATTGGATTTCCAACCCTCAATTGTTTACTCTATCAAAGTTTCTTAAGTTGTTTAATGTTCCGTGTTTGATTTAGTTTGTTTGCAATTAATTAGTTATAAACCACAACTCCAAATATCAATCGTTCAGTTAATAGCAATTGTAGTAATTGTGATACTTAGTTCCTAGTTCCTTGTGTTCGATACTCGTACTTTCTAGTTCTATTACTTGACTTCGACCCGTACACTTGCGGTAAGATTTAGGGGGTGATACCCGCCTATCATACACGGACACGTGTTTGCATTTGATTGGATGAGAAAACGAAACGTGCAAACGTGTGTCAGAGGAACGTGCCAGGGTCTATCCGTTAGGATGACGTCATAAACGTCCTTTCATATTTTAGGATGTCTTTGAGGTTTTTGAAAGACTCAGGGACATTTTAAAAAAATACGAAGCACTGAATAGAAGTATCAGTGTTTGTTTTAGAAATTTCAAAGTATCACTGAAAGGAAGAGATATTCAGCGATGCAATTTGTTTTGAAATCTTTCAGTTCTAGGCGAACGTCAGCGAGCAAGAGAGAACGTACCTTGATATCAGCGAATGAATTTTGTTCAGAGAGAAGATGATAGAAAGGGTTATACAAGTTCTTATTACCCCTGATCAAATGCGAATTGTTGAATATTTTATTCTTCAAAGTTCAACATTCCAAGCTCGCTGATGAGAAAGTTGAACCTTGTCTCATCAAGAGGCTTGGTGAACAGATCAGCTAACTGAAAGTCATTTGGGATAAAATGAAGTTCTATATCACCATTCATCACATGATCTCTGATAAAATGATACCTGATTTCGATGTGTTTGGTCTTTGAGTGTAGTACTGGATTATTGGCTATAGCGATGGCACTTGTGCTGTCGCAATAGATTGGAATCTTTGAGAGCTGAAGGTCATAGTCTAGTAGTTGATTTCTCATCCACAAGACCTGAGAACAACAGCTTCCAGCAGCTACGTATTCAGCTTTAGCAGTTGAGGTGGACACTGAGTTTTGCTTTTTACTTGTCCAACTCACCAGCTTTCCACCCAGGAGCTGACAACCTCCTGTGGTGCTTTTCCTATCTAATTTGCAACCTGCAAAATCACTATCTGAATAGGTGATTAGATCAAACCTTGAGTCTTTAGGATACCAAAGACCTAGGTTAGGAGTACCCTTAAGGTAACGAAAGATTTGCTTTACAGCGATCATATGAGATTCCTTGGTTTCAGCTTGATATCGTGCACACAAACAAGTTGCGTACATAATATCAGGTCGGCTAACTGTAAGATACAAAAGAGAGCCGATCATCCCACGGTATGTCGTGACATTAACAGGTGTTCCAGAAGAATCCATGTTTAGTGTCAGCGGCAGTGCCATAGGGGTTTTCATAGCTGAACTCTGAGTTAAGTCAAATTTCTTCAGCATATCTTTAACATACTTTCCCTGATTAATGAAAGTTCCGTTTTCATTTTGTTTTATCTGAAGACCAAGGAAATATGTTAGCTCACCCATCATACTCATTTTATATTCAGCTTTCATTCTATCAGCGAAACGAGTACATAAGTAAGGGTTAGTGGAACCAAATATAATATCATCGACATATATTTGAACAAGAATAATATGACCTTTTACTTTCCTGAAAAATAGAGTCTTATCGATTTTACCACGCTTAAATTTTTCAATATGGAGATAAGTAGAGAGAGTGTCATACCATGCACGAGGAGCTTGCTTTAAGCCATAAAGTGCCTTATCCAGTTTATAAACATAACCTGGATGCTTAGGATCTGAGAATCCTGGAGGTTGTTCCACGTAGACTTCTTCATTCAGCTTTCCATTAAGGAACGCTGACTTGACATCCATTTGATATACTTTGAAGTCTTTGTGTACATCGTAAGCTAAGAATAGACGAATAGCTTCTAGTCTTGCCACTGGAGCAAAGGTTTCGTCGTAATCTATACATTCCTCTTGTCTGTATCCCTGAGAAACCAGTCGAGCCTTGTTGCGGGTTACAGTTCCATGTTCATTCAACTTGTTTCGATAGACCCATTTAGTGCCTATAACTGACTTGTCAGATGGACGAGGAACAAGCTTCCAAACTTTGTTTCTTTCAAATTCAGTCAGCTCTTCTTGCATAGCGCTGACCCAGTTTGGATCTTGGAGGGCATCATCTGTTTTCTTTGGTTCAATCAGAGAAATAAAGTTAACAAATAAGCAAATGTTACCTGCACTTCGTCGAGTCTGAACACCAGCGTTTGGATCACCAAGAATCTGATCAATAGGGTGATTTATAGTCCATCGTTGAGCAGGAGCATAAGTCGCTGACTCAACCTGAACTTGAGGAGCTGAGGATGAGGCTTCAACAACTTCTGGTATATCAGCCAAGAGAGGAAAAGGTGCATATGGCATTTCATTCACTGATTGCTGAGAAGTAGATGGTATGTCTGAGATAGAAGGTTCAGAAGCAGGCATAGTGTTTAGAGGACAGCTAAGACCCATGAAGTTTCAGCATGCTTGGGATGATGGTAGGATCATCATCTTCAGCAGGATGAGTACGAGATGTGTTAGTCCCAGATGGCTTAACAAGTATTGTATAAGGGGGGGGGTTGAATACAATACTAAAAAAATACAATTTTAATTCTATTATTGAAAAACCTTCAACAAGAATTACACATAGAAACTAAAGACTGTTGCGGAAAAGAACAGATAAACTATTCTAACAATCTTTCACAAAGTATACTAAACAAAACAACTAAGAACACTTAGAACAAAGCTATGAAGTTTTTAAGCAATATGGAGATTTTTTGCACTGAGAGAGATTTCCAGGAAGCGTAGTTTGCATGGGAACACCTTCATCCTTTTATAGTGTGAATAAGTGTACTAAGCATTAAATGCTTGGGACACCTGTCATCAGGATATTTGCTGGAGGATATTGACTTCTGAAAAGTTGATATTTCTTTATCACCTTTTTCTAGGTACTAGGAATAGAACCCATGCTGAAAGGGACTTTAACTGATAATGGATAAAACGACAAACAGTCACTTTTATCTGGCAAAGGATATTGTCCCATAATAAATGATCTTCTTGATGTGTATTCCAAGACAATTTCACCGATGGAGTTCCACCGATATAACTGGCATTGGACATTGAAACCATCTGCAAAGAAAACCATTGAAACAAAGATCCCACCGATTTGAGCCTTAGGATCGGTGGGATGCTTCCACCGACGAGAGGATGTTCGGTGGGGAGGTTGTCCACCGATGTGTGGACACACAATCGGTGGACAATGACTTGTATGTATGTTGAGAAGATACTTCTTATTTCCACAATGAGAATGTCTTCAAGCTTGGTTTCGGTTGATCTTCGACTTCACCGAACAGTTGATATATTGTACAAGTCATTACAAAAGAACCATGCTAAAATATTCTAAGTAAGATATAGAGAAAAACATCGGTGAGTCAATTTCCAATATTGGTGACCCAACAATCTCCCCCTATTTGAATTTGAGCTCCTTCCTTAGAATATTAAAGAGTATTGAAAAGTAAAATTCATTTTGACCCTTTTTTACTCTTTTTGGGTTCTTTTCACATAGACCATTCTTTTTGTTCTTTTTGATCTATTTTTTTTTGTATGAGTATGTATACTATAGACAATATTTACAAGTAAAAAAATATGTGCAACAAGGAAATTCAAATAGAAGAGTACTTGCATTACCGAAATTTTCATACACTGGAGATGAAGAAAATTTTACAAGTACTTGAAAAATGAAAATGAAAACACATAGATCATTTTCTCATTTTCTGTCGGCGCTGGATCTCGGCAAGGATGTTCTGATAGAATGATTGAGCTTCGGGGATGTACGGCATCAGATTGGATATGCCTTCAAGAAGAATTATGTCGGCCAAGGGGATTTGAGAGAACCTGAAGAAACGACGGTGGCCGAAACCATCATTGAAGTAGAGTCCGGGAATCGGTGAGAGACTTATCGTGGTTGAGGGATAAGTGGTTGAAGTGGGAAGAGACAAATTAAGATTGTCCACATAGGGAATCCTTCCTTTCGCGGCCAAGTCTTTGAAGATGTGATCGGTGACCTTTTGGTTCTTGGTCTTCGGTAGGCGGATGTCTTCTTTGAGGGATTGAAGTTTGGCTCTTTCATCGGTGGAGAGGACGATGTTATGTTTCTTTTTCACTTCTTTTATTTTATCCTTCAAGCCTTCGATGTACTCGACGAATACATCTTTATTTGGATTTATGCTTTTCACTAGAAGTTTAGAGAGTTCAAACCATTCAGAGAGGCCGAATTGTTTCAGGTGATGGTCCCTAATACTTCTAGACATGCCATCTTCTCTTTCAATGATCAGTCTAATATCGGCAGGATTGGCTTTGGAAGTGGCAATTTTGATACCCGTGATTAGAGACTTGTTGGTTCGGTAGTGCATTGCCTTTTTGTACCAGGATATTTCATCATCCTTTTCTTCCTGAAGAGCACTCAGTGCCGATTTCTGAGTTTTGATGGCATCGGTAGACTTTACTTTTGCTGCTTCCTCCTTGGCAGCTTTTAGAGAAAGAGCTTTAGATTCATCCAAAGCTATTTGAGGCCTCCTCAATTTCTTGAGGAGATAGACCGAGATCGGTGGAAGATACTTGGGATGAAGACTTGAGTTTTAGAGTTTGGGCATCTGCAGGTCGGGACGCATATTTGGCTAACTCTTTCTTTTTCTTTTCTTCTTCGGCTTCTTGTTCGGCAAATATTATTTTCTTTCCTTTATCTTTAGGGGTTTTGGACACTTGCTCCCCCTCAGATAGTGCTGGGGTTTTCTCCACCGATGGAGAAGGAATCGGTGGTGGTGATGTTTTCGGTGGTGGAGATGACTTCGGTGGTGGAGAGGATTTCGGTGGTGTCTTATGTGGAGTGACATTCGGTGAAGATCTCTCCACCGATTGTTGAGGAGAAGGAGAAGAAGTAGTGCCAAAGGGTTTCGGTGCAGTACCTAGAAGATCGGTGGCTTTCTTTGAGATGCGGATGTGTGGTTGATCGGTGGTAAGTGAGGGCTGATTGCTGTTTGTTCGTTTGACCGAAGGCATTTTCGGTGGTGGATCAGATTTCTCCCCCTCAGCAATAGGCCGAACTGTCAAACCCAATAGAGTGAAGACCTGATCAAGTTTGGAGTGAAGAAGGTTGATACTTGCAGGATCAACACTAGTCAAAGTAAAGTCACCCAGATTCAAATCCCAATCCAGGCTCCTCTCAAGGAGATCAACCTTTTGATGAAGTGATTCAAGGGACTCAGAGAGACGAGTCCGAAGATTCTGATGCCGACGGGCCTCACTATGAAGACGAAAGAGCTCAGCATCTTTTACTGTCGTTGATGCTTTGAAGGCACTGAAAGAGACTGCAAGGTCAGAATGAGAAGTGGTCAAAGTTTCCACCCTGTTGGATAATAAGGCCAAGTTTTCAGAGACTGGCCGAAGAGCTTCACGAAGAGCATCTGCCAAGAGCTGTGGTTGCCGAGACTCGAGCACAGATACCCGATCATTGTTTTGAGGTATAAAGGAGACCGTGGCTTGTTTGAGCGATTCGAATTGAGTACCAACCAATCTACACTGACGAGCACTTTCCTGAACCTCCGCTATCAATTCACTCGGTAGCCGAATACCTTCAATGGGAGGAGCACGGTCCTCGTTTAATTGGAATCGGAGATGTGTTGGTGATAACCGGGAATGAGGTAGTATTCTTTCCTCAATAAAATTAGATGAGGTTGGTTGAGCCCATCAATGTTCGGGGTAAAGAAACCTTTGTCGGGGAGAGGGTGGTATCGGTGGGGGAGATGGTGGTCGTCGGTGAGATGAGGAAGAGCTATCCTCAGATCGGTGGGGGTTGGGGATCGGTGAGGTGATGCGATCGGGGTGGGTACTTTCAGGGTAGTAACCTTCGGTGGAGATGGTGGATCGGTGAGGGTGGTGTCGTCGGTGGGAATCGTGGTTCGGGGAGAACCGGTGTCTTCCAATAGAAATTCAAAGAAGTCTCTTGGGGGGGGGGGGGATTTTTGTGTGGGGGGACCCTCAGCGGGTTGTACATCATCGATCTCATAAAGATCGGGTGTAAGGCTGTGCAGTGAAAAATCTGAACCCTCAAGGGGAGAGACCCCGAGGTCATCTTCACCACCCAAAGAAGCGAGTGGGGAGGTAAGTTGTGGTTCCTCCAAATGTACAACTGAAGCCTGTGGAGAGGCAACAGAGGAGTTGGTCGGGGTGATAACGGATTCCCTTGGCCCGGAGGGGTGAATTTCAACAACTGGCGATTTTCGAGAATCGACAGTTGGCTTAAACGGTGGGGCTGAAGGTTTTCGAGACCTCTTCAAAGGAGATCTCGAAGGGGATGATGAGTGCCTCCGCTTATGAGATGGGATTCGAACCGGGGAAGCCTCCGAGGGATCTCTCGGTGGCGTGGTTCGAGAAGCGGGTGCGGAGGTGTCGGTGGCCTTTCGTTGTCTCTTTGTAGCACCACCCGACGTCACTCGAGGACGGGGAGAAGGGGCCACTTCTACTCGAGGTTCCACGGGAACTTCCGGTTGTTGAAACCCAGGAGCTTCCGCTTCACCCCAGTGAAGATTGGGAGTTAAAGCGAAAGAAACCATACATTGGCGCAATAGAAGATCAGTAGCGAGGCGACCAACATCTAGGGTCTTTTGGCCAACAATGGGGGATGTCCAGTCGTATGTGAAACGAGGAGATTGAGACTTGTGATCCGAATCCAAAGCGGAGCCGAGCTTGTGTTGTAGGATCATAGAGATGAAGCGAGGATATGCGACATGACACCATTTCAGATGCTTGATCACTTCAGTCAATTCAGTAAAGAAATACTTGGCAAAGTCGACTTTTCTTTGGAAGATAAGTGAATGGGCCAACTTTGTAATATACGAGGGGGATTGATCCTGACCACTTACCTTTCAAGAAAGACAATGAATCACGTGTGCGAAAAAGAAGTTCCACACACCACCCATTTTGTTGCGAAGGAGAGTACCGAGGCCTTTAGAGGATTTGGAGGCATTGTCTTCAGATTGATGGACATAACCAAGGGTGTTGATAACTTGCTCCAGGAGGTTATCGACATGCATGTCAACATATTCAGAGAAATCTTCGATTCGGAGAGCACTACGAACGTCATCAACGCCGAAGGTGAGGTCGTGATCACCTTCCTCATCAGTAAGGATAGATGCATGAATGGGCTCATTGGAAGGGTCATACACACATGTGAGCCAGAACTTTCCAATGAGCAATTTGCTCATTTTGGGGTTGCACGAGAAAGCATGAGGGAGAGGGGAGCGGGTTAAGAACTTGGTTACCGTGTTAAATTCAGGATGGGCAGGATCATGTTCAAATCTTGCAACATGATTGCAGTTATTGAATTTCAAATCTTCAAAGCAAGTGGGTATGTCTTTGACGCTTTTGGCGGGAGCCATTGTTACAGGTTTGGATGTAGAAGTAAGGATGAAGAGGTTTCAGGTTTGAGAGAGAGAGTGTAGGTTTTGAAATAAAAGGAGTAATAAGGTGTGGAAGGGGGTTTTATAGGGAAGTCGAGGGAAGAGGAAAGGTTTTAGATTTTGAATTAAGGCGGTAACGGTTAGAAAGGGTGTGAGAGAAGGGTTTCTTAATAAAATAAAATTTAAGAAGGTAATGATGAAGATTTGGGGATGTGTGGTCAAAAAGGATTTACACGGAAGGGGAAGGGTCAAGCATCACTGACACCTAGGGTTTGTAGAGTGATGTAATCATGGGGAAGTGTATGGGATAAGATTGACATGGGTCGGTGAAGAGGGATCGGTGATATTTGAAGATTACCACCGATTTGAACCATAGATGGTTTTAGAGTGAGCAAATCGACATCGACGAAAGGTATCAATATATGGGATAAGCCACCGATATGAGATTCGGTGGACTGAACAACACCGACTAGAGTGGACCAGGGATGTCGGTGGGGTAAATCTTACCGATGAGAAGCCAAAGAGTCGAATAATATATTTGGATTGGTGAGGTTTGTACACCGATTTGAATTCGGTGAAGAAAGGAGAACACCGATGTATGGGTCTGTGCAGAGGAGACCGAAGTGAATTTCGGTGTAGAGCAAAGCCACCGATGAGGGAATTTATTTTCGGTGGATTCTCTAGTGAAGAGGCTAGAACATCGGTGAGAACTGTCGGTAGAGGGATAGGAGAGAAATGAGATCAAAATGATGACATCGGTGTAGAGAGGTTGGTGAGAAGAAAGAGAATGGGTACCGATGAGATATCGGTGAAGAAAGTCACTGAAGGTTGCACATACCAAGTTCACTTATTAGAAAGTTGAACCTGGCCTCATCTAAGGGTTTTGTAAACAAATCAGCAAGCTGTAGATCTGTACGAATGAAGTGTAGCTCAATGTCACCTTTTGAGATGTGATCCCTGATGAAGTGATATCTGATGTCTATGTGTTTTGATCTGGAGTGAAGAACAAGATTGTTTGCAATAGCTATTGCACTTGAATTGTCACACAGAATGGGAATCTTTGATTAGATTTGATTGTAGTCCCTTAATTGATTTTTCATCCACATGATCTGGGCACAGCAACTTCCAGCTGCAACATATTCAGCCTCAACAGTTGATGTTGAGACTGAGTTTTGTTTCTTGCTGGACCAGCTGACTAATTTTCCACCAAGGAGTTGGCAGCTACCTGTGGTACTCTTTCTATCAATCTGGGAACCTGCATAATCTGAATCTGAATACCCAATTAATTCAAAACCTGAGTCTTTGGGATACCAAAGACCCAGATGCAAGGTACCTTTGAGATACCGAAAAATCCGTTTTACAGCGGCCAAGTGGGATTCTTTTGGATTGGCTTGATAACGGGCACACAGACAGGTAGCAAACATAATATCCGGTCTGCTAGCAGTTAAATAAAGAAGAGAACCAATCATCCCACGATAATTCGTTACATTAACAGATTGACCATTCAGATCAGCATGAAGTTTCAAAGGTGGTGCCATGGGAGTTTTCATAGGAGAGCTATCTAAAAAGTTGAATTTCTTCAGAAGGTCACGAATATATTTACTTTGATTTATAAAAATCTGTAAGCTCTCCCATCATGCTCATCTCATATTCACTCATCATGATAGAAACAAACTCATCACATAGTGATTCATCAGTGGCACCAAAGATGATGTCATCAACATAGATTTGGACAAGAATGATATTACCCGAGGTCTTCTTGATAAAGAGAGTGTTGTCAATTTTACCTCTGGAGTATCCATTCTTTAAAAGAAAGACAGCAAGAGTGTCATACCAAGCACGTGGAGCTTGCTTGAGGCCATAGAGAGCCTTGTCTAATCTGTACACATAGTCTGGATGAGCTGGGTCTTCAAAACCAGGTGGTTGTTTCTGTTAGTCCCAGATGGCTATAACAAGTATTGTAGAAGGGGGGGTTGAATACAATACTCAAAATTTTCACAATTTTAATTCTTTTTATTGAAAATCTTTCAACAAGAATTACACATAGAAAACTTAAGACTGTTGCGGAAAAGAACAGATAAACTATTCTAACAATCTTACACAAAGTATACAACAAAATAACTAAGAACACTTAGAACAAAGCTATAAAGTTTTTCAAGCAAACTGGAAATTCTTGCACTTAGAGAATTCTTCCAGTTTGCGTAGAATATCAAGAGCTCACAGTAATCTTCAAAGTCTCTCAAGATGTGTGTGTTTCAGTATGGAGAGCTCTTCCTTTTATAGTGACAAGGAGTGTGCAAGCATTGAATGCTTGAGACACTTGTCATCTTCACACTTGCTGAGGATGTTGACTTCTGGAAAGTTGTGAAGTCCTTGTCACCTTTTACAAGGTACAGTCAGAAGAGCTCATGCATGAGAAAAGAGCTTTGCATGGAAATGGATAATAAGACAGAAGGTCACTTTATCCATGTAGAAAATATCTTCTCAATTTGTCTTCTTATGTCTCTCAGTTTTGTCTTCTTTTGCTTCTCAAAATCTCTTTCAACAAATGCACCACCGAAGAAACTTGAGATATGTGACACATCTTTGGAGAAAACATCTTTGAAGCTTCTTTGAGGTCCCACCGAAATGTCATTTGGGATATGTGACACATCTTTGAGATATGTGACATCATCTTTGAGATATATGACATCATCTTTGGGAAAAGCTTCTTTGAGACTAGGCCGAAATAGAGAGAAGTTTCGGTGGAAATACCACCGAAATTGTGAGAACAATTTCGGTGAACAATGACTTGTATGTTTGAGAAAAGATCTTTCACTTCCACAATGAGAGAATCTTTAATCTTGACTTTGGTTGATCTTTGACTTCACCAAACATTTGATATCTTGTACAAGCCATTACAAAGAACCATGCATCCAAAATTTCTCTAAGTATAAAATGTTTTTCAAAGTATAAAAGGAGATCATGAGGTCATCTTCAAATCTTGATGACCCAACAATCTCCCCCTATTTGATGATGACATCCATACTTAGAAAAACATGAGTAAGACAGTGAATAATGCAAGTTGACCCTTCTTTACTCTTTTGGGTTCTTTTTCACACAGTCCATTTTTTTTTTTTTTTTTTTTGTGTGTGTATGTATATATGATATTTACATATACGAAAAAAAAATAAAAAGGTATAGCTGTACAAATAATCGAAAGGAAAAGGAAAGAAGTATAAACAGTATAAACAGAATGAATATTACTTGCATCTTTGGAGGGGCGAGTTGAAACTTGTGTCTGGCTTGAGGATTCTTCATTTTGATCAGCAGCCTTAGGATACTTCTGCCCAACTGTTGCATCTTGGCATCTTTTCATGTTTAGCATCAGCATCCTTTGTCTTTGTTTTGCTCCCCCTCAGTTAGATCAGACGGTCTTTGTGTTTCTCCCCCTCAGTTAGATCCGCCCGGACTGAAGTGCTCCCCCTTGACCGGTCCGTCGATTTCCTCATTTTTTCAAGTTGGTCGCTGTATATGAGTACTGAGGGTTTATGTTGCTCCCCCTCAGATGAATTCTCCCCCTCAGCGGCCGACGTAGGAAAAACACCAAGAGAAAATGAAAAGATCGGCCAGAACCAAGACCAGTTGTTTTTTTTTTTTTTTTTTTTTTTTTTACCTTTCCACCGAAAATTGAGCAAAATCCACCGAAAATAGGCTATTTTCGGTGGGATTTTCGGTGGAAAATCGGTAGGATTTTTTTTTTTTTTTTTTTTTTTTTTTGCTTTTCCACCGAAAATGAAGGAGAGTCCACCGAAAATTGGCTATTTTCGGTAGGATTTTCGGTGGAAAATCAGTAGTAAAACTTCTAAGACATTATGGAGAAAATCTTCAAAGTGAAGAAAAGATTGGAATTTCATCTTCCAATTTGATGACCCAAAAAGATTGAGTTTGAGGATTTGGGGTGACATCTGTAGAAGAGTTTGTAGTGGGTGGATTGGTGGAGGGATTTGAGGTGGTGGATCGGTGGAGGGATTTGAGGTGGTGGATCGGTGGAGATTCGGTGTGGAATCGGTGTGGATCGGTGTAGACTCGGTGGTGGATCGGTGTGAGGATTCCACCGAGGAGTTTGAAGGATTGTACCGAATTTAGAAGGGTTTCACCACCGAATTTGAAGGGTTCCACCGAATTTGAGGGGTACCACCGATCGAGGAGGCAAAACATATGATGGGAAGTAAAGTATGGTGGGATATGGTTTTGGTTTGGTGGTTAAGGAAAATTTCGGTGGTGAGGTTTAGAAAAGAAATGGGTTTAAAAAAATAGGAGAGGAGGGTGAATAAATAAAGGTGGCCACAAAAAGAAAGAAAAGTTTATGGATGTGAGAAGGGTTTAAATGAGATTTTTGGTGGAAAGAAAATCGGTGTGGGCTGGTTGGGTTTCTTCTCAGCAGAAAATAAGGGTAGAAGGGTGGAAAAGAAATTTGGTGAAAAAGATTCGGTGAAAGAGAAAAATGAATTCGGTGAAGAATGGGGAAATGGTTTAAAAAAAATTGTGGATGAAATTTGAATTTCGGTGGATGAAATTCAATTTTGGTGGTTTTAAGAAAAGGTGATTTTCGGATTTTGTACTTTTCGGTGGTCGTGAGATTGCATGGTAAGAAAGTATTTTGGTGGAAGAAATTAGTAATTAGTTTTATTAAATTATTATTATTATTATTTATTATTATTTTAATATATATATATATACACATCGGTGAAACCGAAAGTATGTATATATATACATATTTATAATAATAATAATAATAATAATATAATAATCATAATAATAATTTCAATACCCTAAACCAATGCATCCTAAACAACGCCTATTCTTTAGTGGGTAGAGCAGTAAGATGAGAACTGGGAGGCTTTTCAAAAACAAGGAGATCTTGAAGGTTTTGTCAACTTTCTCACTTGTTCACATAGATCCATCTGCCCAGCTCAAAATCTGCAATCACAAAGAATTTAATTTCCAGGTACCCATTTTGAAGGTGGGTCCTTTTGGGTTAGAAGAAAAAGAATGACAAGAATTTATATCACTCAGAATAATTCTTTATTTCACACAGTCTTTGGCAAAATGAGAAATATCACCACAGATATAGCATTTTCTATAAAGAGAGTTCCTTTTAGAAACTTGACATTTTTCCTAACTTTTGCTCAAAGATTTTGAAGAGATAACAAAGAATGGGGGTGCATCACATAGAATTCATATTTCAAAAATTGGGAGTACATAAATCCTTTCTTTTGAATTGGACATTTTGAAACTCACAGATTTAAGAAGAAAATCGGTATGAGAAGTCATAAAGTTATTTTTGGAAAAATTTTGGAGGATTTCCTTTTAAGACAGAAACAACACCCAGAGACTAGCCAAATAAAATTTCCAAAATTTATGTTTTCAGATGTGATGGCAGAAATTATGAACACATAGCAAAAGAGTTTGAAATAAGAGAATTCATAAAAGATAGATAAAACACATAGTATGTACCTGTGAAGAGTAGAAGAAGCACTTAGCTGATACAAGAGCAGTTGAGGAGTCATTCGCTTTCAGATGTGGGTTCATCTGCCAAATCATAAGATTTAGCAGGCAGACCCTTTCCTCTTCTGACAAGTCTTTCATTTCTTTCCTTTTCTCTCTTGTATTTCTCCTTGTATCTTTCAGCCCGGTCAAAATTTGCAGAAGAGGAAGATTGGCTGAAATTTTTGGAAAATCGGTGGGAAGCACTTCTAAGTCTTTCAAGGTTTCTACTTTTACACTCAGAAGCAAAATGACCCTTTTTACCACAGTTAAAACATTCCTCATTAGATTTATATAAAGGAGAGTGTTTGGAGAGAGAAGAGGATGAATTTCTATCGAACTTAGATTTTCCAGAAGAGAGATGAGATTTGGATTTAGAGTGCCCATCCAACATGGCCATTTCATCAGATAATTTATCAGCTGAAGTTTCCTCACATTCATCCTTAGCATCACTAAGATATGCTTCTGAATGATCATTGGGATCTTCTTGACTATTATGGTCAGAGTCAGATGGGTAGGTGATTTTTGGAAAACACTTAGTCTTTTTGGAAGAGTCACTCAGGAGAGCTAGAGAAGAGTTCTTTATAAACTTTTGCAGTTTCGTCTGCTCATAGTTGAAAAGAGTACCATAAAGAACAGTAAGAGGCATATGATCAAGATCCTTGGTTGTCTTTATACAAGTACAGATATTTTCCCAAAAATCGGGAAGACAGTCCATAAATTTGCACAGGACTTCCTCATTGTCATACACTCTACCTAACAGCTTTAAGTCATTAAGAAGACTGTTAAAGCGATTATAGTAGTTGGAGAGAGATTCTCCTTTCTCATAAGAAAAGAGTTCATAATTTCTAACAAGAGCAATCTTTCTGCTCTTTTTAACTTCATTTGTACCTTCATACAAAACACACAGAGTGGACCACATCTCTTTGGCAGTAGAGAGATTTACCAGAGAGTGGTACACTTCATCAGGAAGAGAGAGAGCAATGATAGTTCTAACTTTAGAATCAAGAGACACAAGTCGTTTTTCCTCATCAGTATATTTCTTAGGATTTTTAAGAATGTAACGACCAGTAGCAGCAGATTTTTCTTCATCAGACGAATCATTAGAATCATCTTTTTCCATGGTTTCTTTACCCGGCCTCTGCGTTTCATAGCGAGCCCAAACTCTGGGGATAAAGGGTCCCTCTTGGAGAATGGTTGGATATCTAGTATCCACTCCTTCCATGAACAGCATCATGCGGCTTTTCCACAAAGAGAAGTTGTTAGCATTGAACTTAGGAGGTTTTGAAATGGAGCCATTTTCAGAAAAGTTATTTTGAAAAGAGTTTTCAATAGTTGAAGAAGAGGAGGCAGCCATCGCAGATCAAGTTTATGGGATTAAACTTTCTGCTCTGATACCACTTGTTAGTCCCAGATGGCTATAACAAGTATTGTAGAAGGGGGGGTTGAATACAATACTCAA
The DNA here is from genome assembly GCA_033807775.1 of Saussurea involucrata. Taxonomy (NCBI): domain Eukaryota; kingdom Viridiplantae; phylum Streptophyta; class Magnoliopsida; order Asterales; family Asteraceae; genus Saussurea; species Saussurea involucrata. The sequence continues at coordinate 106,853,531 of CM066318.1, forward strand.
AATTTTCACAATTTTAATTCTTTTTATTGAAAATCTTTCAACAAGAATTACACATAGAAAACTTAAGACTGTTGCGGAAAAGAACAGATAAACTATTCTAACAATCTTACACAAAGTATACAACAAAATAACTAAGAACACTTAGAACAAAGCTATAAAGTTTTTCAAGCAAACTGGAAATTCTTGCACTTAGAGAATTCTTCCAGTTTGCGTAGAATATCAAGAGCTCACAGTAATCTTCAAAGTCTCTCAAGATGTGTGTGTTTCAGTATGGAGAGCTCTTCCTTTTATAGTGACAAGGAGTGTGCAAGCATTGAATGCTTGAGACACTTGTCATCTTCACACTTGCTGAGGATGTTGACTTCTGGAAAGTTGTGAAGTCCTTGTCACCTTTTACAAGGTACAGTCAGAAGAGCTCATGCATGAGAAAAGAGCTTTGCATGGAAATGGATAATAAGACAGAAGGTCACTTTATCCATGTAGAAAATATCTTCTCAATTTGTCTTCTTATGTCTCTCAGTTTTGTCTTCTTTTGCTTCTCAAAATCTCTTTCAACAAATGCACCACCGAAGAAACTTGAGATATGTGACACATCTTTGGAGAAAACATCTTTGAAGCTTCTTTGAGGTCCCACCGAAATGTCATTTGGGATATGTGACACATCTTTGAGATATGTGACATCATCTTTGAGATATATGACATCATCTTTGGGAAAAGCTTCTTTGAGACTAGGCCGAAATAGAGAGAAGTTTCGGTGGAAATACCACCGAAATTGTGAGAACAATTTCGGTGAACAATGACTTGTATGTTTGAGAAAAGATCTTTCACTTCCACAATGAGAGAATCTTTAATCTTGACTTTGGTTGATCTTTGACTTCACCAAACATTTGATATCTTGTACAAGCCATTACAAAGAACCATGCATCCAAAATTTCTCTAAGTATAAAATGTTTTTCAAAGTATAAAAGGAGATCATGAGGACATCTTCAAATCTTGATGACCCAACAGTTTCACATAGACTTCCTCTACAAGTTCCCCATTGAGAAAGGCACTTTTGACATCCATCTGAAAGACCCTGAAATTTCGGTAGGCAGCATGAGCCAGAAAAATCCTTATGGCTTCAAGTCTTGCAACAGGGGCAAATGTTTCATCATAGTCAATGCCCTCTTCCTGTCGGTATCCTTGAGCCACCAGTCTGGCCTTATTTATGATAACAGTTCCTTCTTCATCCATCTTGTTTCTGAAGATCCACTTGGTTCCAATGATTGTTTTCTTTGGAGGTCTAGGAATAAATCTCCACACTTTGTTTCTTTTGAACTGAGAAAGTTCCTCTTGCATGGCAGTGATCCAACAAGGATCTGACAGTGCTTCATCTATCTTCTTGGGCTCAATAAAAGGGAGGAATTTCACATAGAGACAAATGTTTCCAACTCCTCTACGTGTTTAAACACCAGCTTGTTGATCACCAATGATTTGATCTATAGGGTGATCTTTGGTCCATTTTGTGGCAGGAGGTAAAGGTGGTGGAATGTTTTGTGTGGAGAAGGTTAAAGTAGTGGGATCAGAGGTTCGGTGATAAACTGTATTATCGGCGGTAAGTATAGGATTGGTGGAAGGTTGTGCATCGGTGGGAGAGTTCATGTCGGTGGGAAGATGGTCAATTTCGGTAGAAGAAAGATCAGGAACTATAGAAGGTGACCCAACTTGGTTTGAAGAGGATGAATTTGATGGATTTAAAGGAATGGAAGATGCATCGGTGGGATTGACTATGGGAGCATCACCTATGCATGAGGAAATCTATCTGTGCAATTCATCATCATCATTAGAAAGAGACGATGATCTTAGGTCATCAAATTTGACATGAATGGACTCATCATTGCATTTTCTCCTGAGATTGTACACACGATATGCTTTGGAGGATAGTGAGTATCCAACAAAGATTCCTTCATCAGCTTTGGGATCAAATTTCCCAAGATTGTCACGGTCATTCAGGATGAAGCACACACAGCCAAAGACATGAAGAAAACCTATATTTGGTTTTCTGCCATGGAAAACTTCATAAGGAGTCTTATCATGCCTTTTGGAGATTACCGATCTATTTTGGGTAAAGCAAGCAGTATTAACAGCTTCAACCCAAAAATAGGTGGGAAGATTTGATTCACTAAGCATGGATCTTGCAGCTTCACATAGAGTCATGTTCTTCCTTTCCACTACTCCATTTTGCTGAGGAGTCCTAACGGTAGAGAAATTTTGAGAAGTTCCTTTCTCATTAAAGAAGTCTTCAAGATCACTGTTTCTGAATTCAGTGCCATTGTCACTTCTCACCGATCGTACAAGTTGCCCATTTAGAACTTCATTTTTCTTGACAAAGTTGATAATTTCTTCAGTTGCATCACTTTTATACCTGAGAAAAGACACCCAAGTGTATCTAGTAAATTCATCAACAATTACAAGAATGTACCTTTTTCCACCAAGACTTGGAGTGCTGACTGATCCACATAGATCCATATGCAGCATCTGGAGAGGAAGAGTGATGGAAGAGCATTGCTTGGTCTTGAAAGAAGTTTTGGTGGGCTTCCCTTTTTCACATGCATCACACTGCTTCTCTTTGACAAAGTTCAACTTTGGCATGCCAGTCACCAGCTCTTTGTTGGAGATTTTATGGAGAGTTTTGAAATTTAGATGAGAAAGACGTTTATGCCACAGCCAGTTCCTTTTGGCCTTGTCATCTGACACAAAGCAAACGTTGGATGAATTATTGTCTTGTCCCATATCAATGATATAGACATTTTCCATCCTTTTTCCGGATAACACCACTTTCATGTTCTTGTCCACAACAGTACAGATACAAAGTTCAAAGATAACTTTATATCCTAGATCACACAGTTGGCTGATACTGAGGAGATTGTGCATGAGACCTTCAACAAATGCCACTTTATTGAAGGTGACAGGTCCGTTTGTGAGAGTTCCGTAACCTTTGGTGTAGCCTCTAGAATTGTCTCCGAATGTTACAAAAGGACCCTTTCCAGACACATAGTTAATAAGAAGAGATTTGTTTCCCGTCATGTGGCGTGAGCACCCACTATCCAGATACCATATTTGATGGTGCTCAAAAACCTGCATGCACATACAAATTAGTTCTTAGGTACCCATTTGGTGGTGGGTCCTTTGGGGTTAGAAGAGGAAAAGTCCTTAGATTTGGTTCTGTCAATTCTTTCCTTTGGACAATCCTTTGCAAGATGGAAAGTATCTCCACAATTATAACACTTTCGGTAGATAAAGGTATTTTTGGGTTTTTGCAATTTCTCTTTTCCTTTTCCTTTTCATATGACATCTATTTAATAGCTTTAGGACCAAAGGATGGGATGAGAGGAGGAAAACTTAAGATTCCATTTGCAGGGGTGGAAGCAAATTTGGAACGATTTTCGAAAAGATTTTTCCCAAGGTCTGAGGATTTTCTTTTCAAAGGGAGATCGGTGGACATGGTGAGGCTCACAGATCGGGGAATAAATTCGGTAGGAGAATTCACATAGGTGAGAAACTTAGCTTTTGGAGAGTTAGAAGATGAGGCTTCATCAATGGTTAAATTCTTCAAAAAATCATGGATGGGTTTTGAAACATCATTAGAATCCTCTTTTTCCATGGTTTGAACAGATGAAGATTCTTTAGCTTTTATAAACATTCCAAACTTTAAGGCTTCACCCAGATCTAAAGAGTTTAAAGAGATGGAGTCACAAGAACTTGACTCAGAGGCATCATCCCATACACTTGAGGTAGGGACAAGAGCTTGAGAAGATGTGTCAGGAATGATTTTTCCAAAGCCCAAACCAAATTTATTATTGCCACCGATTTGATCTTGAAAGATTTGTTCAAGATTTTTTGAAGAACTTGTCCATTTTCTAACAACCTCTTGTTCTCTTTTAAGTTTCTTGAAAAGCTTGTTTTTCTCTTTTGAAATCATGTGATTTATGGTTTTAAGATCCTCAAGCCCAGCTTTGATTTCTTCAAACTTTTCAAGTTTAGACATACAAATTTCAAGTTGAGAAGTGAGGTTTTTAACTTGAACAGATTTTCTTTTCTTGCTATCCTTGACAGAATAAAAGTATTTAGTTAAAGATTCATAAGCATCAATCTTTTAACTATCAGTCATATCATTAAAAGGATGTACCTGAGAATATGATGTCGAGCACCCAGTTGACACCAGAGCCATTGGAGATGTAGCTTTTTCAGAATCTTCCATATCTTCGGATATGGCCATAAAACACATGTTAGGAGAATCACTGTCAGAGGTTTCTTCTTCATCCCAATCATGAGTTTCTGCCATGAGACCTTTTCCTTTTCTTAGTAGACCCTCACTCCTTTCTTTCTCTTTCTTGTATTTTGCCTTATACTTCTCAGCACGTTCCTGATGGTCTAGGGATGAGGATTGGGAATCTTTCTTGGAAAAGGTTGATTTGAAAGAATTATTTTTAGGTTTCTCATTCTTGGAAGAATATTTGTCAGATGTTGGATTCCTAGATTTAGTAACACGCTTGCTTCTACACTCAGAAGCAAAGTGTCCTTTCTTTCCACAGTTAAAGCACTCTTCATTGGACTTATCATATGAAGTCTTGGAAGATGAGGGTTTTCTAAAATTTCTGGACTTGTTGAAAGGACGAGACTTGTTCTTGAAACCAGCCATCAATAGCATTTCATCAGATAACTGCTCAACCATGGTTTCCTCACCTTCATCATCAGCATCACTTAGATATGCCTCCGTTTGGTGGGTAGAGTTGTTTTGGCTGTCATTGTCAGAGTTTGAAGAAGGATAGGTGATTCTAGGAACATTTTGAGATTTCTTGGAACTTTCACTAACAAGAGCTATAGAAGAGCTCTTTATCTCTTTGATGAAAGATTTCCTTTGTAACTTGGTTTGTTCAAAGTTGTAGAGAGTTCCATACAAGACAGTTAAGAGCATGAACTCAAGGTCCTTGGTAGTCTTGATGCAAGTGCATATATTCTCCCAAAATTCTGGGAGACAATCCATAAACTTGCATAAGACTTCCTCATTATCATAGATTCTGCCCAATAACTTTAGATCATTTAACAGAGAGTTGAAGCGATTGTAGTAGCTAGGAAGAGATTCACCTTTTTCATAAGCAAAAAGTTCATACTTTCTAATGAGAGCTGTCTTTTTGCCTTTCTTCACTTCCTTTGTACCTTCGTACAGAACACACAGAGTAGTCCACATCTCTTTAGCAGTTTCAAAGTTAACCAGAGAGTGATAGACCTCATCAGGAAGTGAGAGTGCAATGATTGCTCTTAGCTTAGAATCAAGAGAGACCAAACGTTTTTCCTCATCAGTATATTTCTTATGATTTTTTAGGATATAACGACCAGTAGCTTTAGATTTCTCTTTGTCAGAAGGCTCAGAATCATCGGAGTCACTAGAGTCCTCCTTATCAGCGGTTTCCTTACCAGGCCTCTGCGTTTCATAGCGAGCCCAGACTCTAGGGATAATAGGTCCCTCTTTGAGAATGGTTGGATATCTAGTATCCACTCCTTCCATGAATAGCATCATACGGCTTTTCCAAAGAGAGAAGTTGTTAGCATTGAACTTAGGAGGTTTTGTTATGGAGCTATTTTCTGAAAAGTTGTTTTGAAGAGAGTTTTCATTTGTTGAAGATGAAGAGGCAGCCATCGCAGATCAAGTTTATGACTTAAATTTTTCTGCTCTGATACCACTTGTTACTCTCAGATGGCTTAACAAATATTGTAGAAGGGGGGGGGGGGGGGGGGTTGAAAACAATACTAAAAAAAATCACAATTTTAATTCTATTATTGAAAAACCTTCAACAAGAATTACACATAGAAACTAAAGACTGTTGCGGAAAAGAACAGATAAACTATTCTAACAATCTTTCACAAAGTATACTAAACAAAACAACTAAGAACACTTAGAACAAAGCTATGAAGTTTTTAAGCAATATGGAGATTTCTTGCACTAAGAGAGATTTCCAGAAAGCGTAGTTTGCATGGGAACACCTTCATCCTTTTATAGTGTGAATAAGTGTACTAAGCATTAAATGCTTGGGACACCTGTCATCAGGATATTTGCTGGAGGATATTGACTTCTGAAAAGTTGATATGTCTTTATCACCTTTTTCTAGGTACTAGGAATAGAACCCATGCTGAAAGAGACTTTAACTGATAATGGATAAAACGACAAACAGTCACTTTTATCTGGCAAAGGATATTGTCCCATAATAAATGATCTTCTTGATGTGTATTCCAAGACAATTACACCGATGGAGTTCCACCGATATAACTGGCATTGGACATTGAAACCATCTGCAAAGAAAACCATTGAAACAAAGATCCCACCGATTTGAGCCTTAGGATCGGTGGGATGCTTCCACCGACGAGAGGATGTTCGGTGGGGAGGTTGTCCACCGATGTGTGGATACACAATCGGTGGACAATGACTTGTATGTATGTTGAGAAGATACTTCTTATTTCCACAATGAGAATGTCTTCAAGCTTGGTTTCGGTTGATCTTTGACTTCACCGAACAGTTGATATATTGTATAAGTCATTACAAAAGAACCATGCTAAAATATTCTAAGTAAGATATAGAGAAAAGCATCGGTGAGTCAATTTCAAATCTTAGTGACCCAACAAGATGGAGTGGGAATATCTTCTGAATCACCAAGATGAGAGAACATCCATTGATTCAGTTCTTCAGTATCAGCAGAAGGTTTAGAGTTCGCTGAACGGGATTCGTCAAAAGTGACATGAATAGTTTCTTCAACAGTCTGTCTTCTTCGATTGAAGACTCTGAAAGCTTTGGAGATTGAAGAATATCCAAGAAAGATTCCATCATCAGCCTTAGGATCAAACTTTCCAAGGGTATCTCTGTTGTTCAGTATGAAACACTGACATCCAAAGATGTGTAGAAAGCTGATAGAAGGCTTTCTCCCATGAAAAGGTTTATAGGCCGTCTTCTTGAGTCTTTTGACGATCAGCGACCTGTTTTGAGTAAAACAAGAAGTGTTGACAGCTTCTGCCCAAAACTGAGTAGGCAGGTGAGAATCGTTGAGCATTGAACGTGCAGCTTCAATGATAGTTCGATTTCTTCTTTCAGCGACTCCATTTTGTTACGGTGTTCTCACTGATGAAAAGTTGTGAGAAATACCCTTGCTTTCAAAGAAGGAATCAAGAGAACTGTTTTTGAATTCAGTTCCATGATCACTCCTTATTGAGCGAACGGTCATGCTGTTCAGGTCTTCCATTTTCCTGACAAAGGTGATGAGTTCTTCAGGGGTGTCACTCTTAGAGCGGAGAAACATTACCCAGGTATAGCGAGAGAATTCATCAATTATGACCAGTGTATATTTCTTTCCAGCGATGGATTGTTTGTTAACAGGGCCAAACAAATCCATATGGAGAAGTTGTAGAGGAGATGACACTGAGGAAACTTGCTTAGACTTGAAGCTTGCTTTGGTCTGTTTCCCTTTCTCACACGCTGAACATAAGGACTCCTTGGCGTATGAGTGTTGAGGTAGACCAGTGACCAATTCTTTAGAGGAGAGAGTATTCAGTGTCTTGAAGTTGAGATGGGAGAGCCTCTTATGCCATAGCCATTTGACATCAGATGAGGCTTTTGAGAAGAAACAGGAGTTCTCAGTGGTTGTAGAGTCCATGTTTATAACGTAAACATTCTCTAAACGATAACCGCTGAGAGCTATCTTCTCCTTTTTGTCAGCGACAAAGCAGGATTCCTTAGTGAAGATCACTTTGTTATCCATGTCACAAAGCTGACTGATGCTTAGAATATTATGCTTCAGTCCTTCAACATATGCGACTCTTCTGAAGGTTGTTGTACCATTAGAGAGTACACCAAACCCTCGGGTATGGCCTTTTCCGTTTCCACCGAAGGTCACAGAGGGACCCTTCTCTTCCTTATACTCAGTGAGCAGGTTCTTCTTACCAGTCATGTGTCTAGAGCATCCGCTATCGAGATACCAGATACCCTTCTTAACCTGCAAACAAAGGAAGATTAGTTTGACTTAGGTGCCCATTTCATTTTGGGCTTAGAATTGTCAGTGGTGGTAGAGGAAGTGGAAGGTTCAGCAATCTTCGCAGCATTTGAAGATTCAGCTTTGTTGTCAGTTTTCACTTTGGTTAATTTCTTAACCTCAATGGTCTTTTTTGCGTTGGGTGCATTAATCTTCACCTTATCTGTCTTTTCAGCTTTGGTGGCTGTGGGGCACTTACTAGCAACATGATTTGTAAGTCCACAGTGATAACATTTCCTATAGCTAAAAGTAGCTTTAGGACCATTTGCATGCTTACCCGTTAATTTTAAATGAGCAGGGCCAGCACCAAGTATACCTTTGGCATTGGAAATGGGAGGAACTATCAGTTCTTCAGATTTCTTACCAATAATATCCACTTTAATTCTAGGAGTAGATCGCTGAATAAATCCAGGGATCTTATTCTTAGAAGTAGAGGGATAAGTCACTGAAGCTTTAGAAGCGTTCAGCTTAGGTACAAAGGTACCCTTCTGAGGTTTTGGATAAATAATTTTCTTTTTACCTTTAGATACTAAGGTAGAGATTTCCTCAGGGATAGGAGTTTTTGAAGAGGAACACTGAGAAGAAGAAGTGTTAGGGATAGAGGAGACAAACATTCCAAACTTAAGCATGGAATTATCAGTGGTTGGTTTTTCAGTGTCAGCTTTATAACCAAGACCACGTTTGTCATTCAGAGAAATCTGAGACTTAATTATCTCAGTGATCGTTGTTGAGGATTTACACCATCCTTCAACAGTAGCTTTTTCAGCTTTCAATGCAGCGATAGCTTCTTCGCGTTCGATTTTGACTAGCTGATTTATATGAACTTGATCTCTTAAATCTTCTTCAATTTTAGAAAGTTTTTCTATTTGAAGGAGACAGTTTTTAAGTTGTTCAGCGAAATCAAGGTTTTGATTTTCAACAACAGTTTTGCCATTCATGGCTTCATATAAACTCATAGTCAGGAGATCGATCTTTCGAAGACTATCAGCTTCATCAATATCTAAAATATTTGTAAAGAAGGAAGGTGATACCTTGGAGGTAGAGGATGAAGCAGAGGGAATGTCAGACTTTTCTTCCTCATCTTCGATTTTGGCCATGAGACAGAGATTGGCCTCATCATCATCTTCAGAGTCAGATGATTCTTCTTCATTAGAAGCAGCCCAATCATAGTCGGCCATCAGGCCTTTGCCTTTCTTCTTAAAGCCTTTCAGCTTTGCGTACCTTTCTTTCAGCTTTTGATACTTGTCATCTCTAGCCCTGGGGTTAGAGGATTTCTTGGAGAAAGCTGAGTTTCTAAAAACTTTCTTTGACCTGCACTCGCTAGCAAAATGTCCTATCTTTTCACAGTTATAGCAAGTAGCAGTAGCCTTATCAACAGGAGTTGATGATCTTGGCTTGTCATTGATAGCAAGAGGTTTGTTCTTTCTGAAAATTTTCTTTTTGGCGAATTTCCTGAACTTATTAGATAGGAGAGCCATAGATACATCAAGATTTGAAGAGTCAGGATCTGATGAACATTCAGAGTTAGTATCCAACTCAGTGATAGTGATAGTGGATCGCGGAGTGGAAGGTGACTCTGAGAATAAAGCAACAGGGGTGCTTTTGGAATCTTTTACAAGATTCTTCTTAAGATGACTCGATTGCTCATGATTAAGCATCGTGCCATATAAGGTAGAAAGAGTCATAGATTTAAGATCCTTTGACAGCTTGAGACACATTGAATAACTGTCCCACCTTTCAGGTAAACATTCTAAGAACTTTTTCAGAACTTCAAAGTTAGAATATTCCTTACCAACGGTTTTCAGATCTATTATTAAACAGTTAAACCGCTGATGTACTTCAGAGAGAGATTCATTTTTACCACAAATGAAGCTTTCGTACTGTCTTACCAGGTTGATCTTTCGTGAGTCCTGGACTTCAGATGTACCTTCATACTGAACACAGATTGTGTCCCACATGGCTTTGGAGGTTTTCAGATTCATGACGGAATGGTAGACTTCTTCAGGAAGAGCCATGGTAAGAATGGATCTGGCTTTGGTGTCGATAGCCACTTTCTTCTTGTCTTCATCAGTCCACATATGAATTTCCTTGGGAATCAACCTTTCAGGAATGGCAGCTCTATCAGCAGTGCCTGGGACTTCAGGGTCAATTCTAACAGGAATATATGGGCCATTTTCGATGTAATAAGGCATAGTAGGGTCTACACCTTCTAAGAAGAGTATCATCCTATTTTTCCATAGATTGAAGTTATCTCTGAAAAATCTGGGAGGTTTTGCAAGAGAACCATTATCAATATAGTTTGTGTTTGTGTTAGTAGCCATTATAAGAAATAGCAAGGAAGAGAAAAGATTAGTATAAGCAAGATCTTGTTTATGAGATTAAACAAATCTGCTCTGATACCACTTGTTGGTCCCGAGAGGGTTATACAAGTTTGTAGAAGGGGGGTTGAATACAAACACACAGATTTTTACTTTCTAAATTGTTTATTGATATAATCAAACAATTTACAACTTGTTGCCGAACAAGATTAAGGATTAACCTAATCTAAACAAGTTAAGAACACTAAGTTTCTTGCACTAGAATTAAGACAGAAGGAGATAAGAATACTACGAATAATATTCTAACACTAAGAGAGAAAGAAGAAGATGGCCGAGCACTTCATTTATGAAGTAGGGTTCTTCTTATATACTGCATGCATTTAATGCAAAGCAGTATACCTTTACACGTGGCAGCAGCTGATTGGTTGCATGGTTTGACCTTTGTAGACAACCTTAGTAGCCGCATGGTGTACAGTGTAGAATCAGAGTTGGTTGTACGATTCTAGACAGAAGGGATGTCCTTTATGACATTATCGTACGGAGACGTGCAAGGGGAAAGACAAAAGTAACTTGTAGAGGAAGACTTCATGATCAGCGAGTACTGAACAATACTTTATCAGCGAGTGACAAAGTTCAGCGATGGCTGAAGTCTTCTACTTGTAACTTCACATTGAGTGGACAATTCTTGGCTTCGCTGATATCCGCATCAGTTCATTAGTAGACTTGTCGCTGTTCTTGAGCTTGATCTTCGACTTCAGCGTAGAACATAGTTGACGTGAAACTTGTCTTCAGGGATCATAAGTAAACAACTAAACTATCAGCGATCATCAATAAGACTGAACAGGCTTAGAGCTTATAGATGAACAGAGTTCGCGGAATGGTAAAATTAAAGAGCATGAGTTTCCTATCAGCGGTACTGCAGAGACATAGTACTTATCAACGATAGTGAAACTCTAATACATATTGTCTACTTACAATTTTCACTAAGGGTCATTATCAAATCACTGAGGGTTTGGATCAACACAATCAAATATCAAAAAGCAAATCAATGGAACAGATCAAAGAAAAGCATTGAATATCAGGAAAAAAAACATAGCAACATTACTGGTGTGGTATCGAGAGATGGGGGGAGGGAAAACAGGTTCGATCTTGTCAACTATGGTCAGGATTCATTGCAATGGAAACAGCCTCATTTCCAGGAAGCATCATAGAAAGTGTAGATTCCTCAGCTGACGCGTGCAAATGAAACACGACCGATTTCAATCTCATAAAGTATTTCGGATTCAGGTAGTATATATAACTTCGAATCATTGTAATCGCAATCAATTTCAGCATCAAATCCTTAGATTTTCTGGTTGTAATCTTTTCTGTTATCACAATCCAACTTCCAACTTGAATATCGTCAAATCAAATGTGTCAATCACAGATTTGCAGCTCTCAAAACGTCGGATTATTAAAAACCTGCGATTTTGGGGATGGTGACGATGATAACCTGATGAGATTCTCTCCTCTCAGAGAGTTGAGATTCTACCTTTTCTTTATGCTACACTCGAAATCTATAAGGTTAAACCCCTAACTTTGCGATTCAACAATGATCATCATCGCCAAATCGGAAACCTTCGAAAAGCTTCAAACGTGAAATATTGCTATCGATTCGTTACGAAATTGAAGATTAATAGCGAAACGAAGTTCAAACAAGTTCAAGGATCAGAAATAGAGGAACAAAACTTCGCAAAATCAATGGATTCGACTTCGATTTTGTTTTACAATCTGATAGTATATGATGAAATGTTTGTTAGGAACACCAATCAAATCATATGTGATTAGGAAACAATAGTAAATCATATGTGATATATAAGACTGTTATCTGATATCACTAGTTATTAATCATATATGATCTTGTTTTACAATCTGATATCACTTAGTTATTAATCATATGTGATTTTGTTTTAGTAAATCATATGTGATCATATATGATCTTGTTTTACAATCTGATATCACTTAGTTATTAATCATATGTGATTTTGTTTTAGTAAATCATATGTGATCATATATGATCTTGTTTTACAATCTGATATCACTTAGTTATTAATCATATGTGATTTTGTTTTTAGTAAATCATATGTGTTACAATGAAAAATCATATGTGATGTGAGGCTTGTCTGATACACATTGGGTTATGTATATATAATCATATATGATTTGATACATGTTAGACATGTTTGAATGAATCAATGGCAGAATCAGATACTCTTGACCTAGAATCTTGATTTGAAGAATCAATGGCAGAATCAGAATTATTTTCAGATACCAATGGAAATTTGACCATATTAGACAGGTTTTTGGAAATTGAAAATTCTAAACAGTGTTCATATTCTTGTTCATCGAAGGTGTCAACTAAGAAGGTGGTTGATATTGAAGATTAGGTGTGATTAATTGTTTCTGACTTCACATATCGTTTTCTCTGTTGATTTTGATAAGTTTACAGCCTCTAGAATCAGATTTTCAGTAATTTATCTTGGGTTTTGGAGTAGATCTAGGTCGACGATGTTCTTCGAGAAGGTGATAATCGATTTTGGATTTCTAATGCGTTTTTGATCGTTTTTGTTCTCCAGATCGATTTATATCTTGATTTCGATCACATAGCAATTTTTAGATTTGATTTTGACCGAGAAATAAGTAAGTTTGTGTTGCTGGAAGCATACAGATCGGAAAAACGTATCACCGGAATCTGCAAAATTTTCGTCGGAGGATTCATTGTTATCGCAAGTTCTTGGTTATCTCACGTGGTTTGATCTGGACATAAATTAGAAAACGTAAAATGACTCATATACCCTTACCATTTAATTCCCTTAATAAATCAAATGGTTGGTTGAGAATGCTCCTCGTGTTTTCTTAAACTGTTATGATTCTCATTTGAACCTTCCTCTCTCTCTCTCTCTCTCTCTCTCTCTATATATATATATATATATATATATATATGGTCCCCTTCTTTTGCTAACCACCCTATTGGTACTAGTCATGTTAACCAACCACAACCGTAGATTAATTAGATCAATGGCTATGATTAAAACTGATTTTATATTATAATTTATTATGTCTCACGCGCCTTAGTTATTTTTGTGCATAGGTGCATAAGGATAATTTGGTCAAAAAACACATACTATAATAAAGGAAAGTGCATCTATCCATCTTTAACGGGTTCCACATTTCAAGCACCTGATTATCTACCTCTTTGAAGAAACCCACCATCTCCATATCTTATGTAGCGGATTCTTCGAAGACAACCTTTATCATAATCGAAATCGTATATCTATTACCAACAATGGCGCAAAGACCACACGGGTTTTAAGAATTATGACAAGTCGTTAATGGGGCGGATTGGTGACTAGTTTGTAATCATAACTTGTTTTACTACTTTGATGATGTTTATGTAGCTGATACACTGTATGGAGAGGGTTGTTCCTTAAAAAATAAAATGGCTCTAATGCCTCCCTCCATCATGCATATAAGGTGTTTGATGAAATTCCTCTTTGGAAGTTTCTCATTATGTCTCTGTTTTTTAAGTTTACCATTATGTCTTTTTGGAACTTTCTCCTTATGTCTCTGCTACTTGTTTGTTGTACTTGTGTTTTAAACTTGTCCACATATGCAGTTTATTTGAAAAAGTATGTGCACATATGTATACATGGGACATATGCACATATGCAAAAAAAGTAACAGAGACATGCCCAAACTGAGTCTTACACATGTGCACATATGCAGAAAAGGGATGTGGACCCAATCCATTTAGTTTTAAGTTCGAGTATATGCAATTATGCACATATAGGAACAGGTTAGAAACTGTATAGTAAAGAAAATACACACCTTTGCGATACAAGCATGATTATGGAGAAATGTATGTGCGTGGGTGAGAGACTGGTAACTAATCTCTTAGATTCTTCACATATGCACATATGCATAAATGCATAAAGAATTATGCACATATGCATACATGTGCATATGTACACGTATGCACATATACATACATGCACATATGACATATCAAAATGTGCACATCTGCACTCCCCCAACTTCATGCATAACTTTTAATTTCAACCTTGGTATGTCAAACTGAAACGATAAAATTTGGTTAATAAAAGTTTATGCACAAAGGTTTTCTAACAATTAAATAATTAAACATTGTCGTTTTAGGTGTTTTTGTTAGTGTCAATTTTATATATTGTATTCAAGTTGAGGGGCTATTTCTGTAAATGTGAGTCTAGGTATAAATAGCTTAGATTTACTCATTTTACACAACACTTGAAGTATTCATCCTTAGAACTCTCTGTGAGTTTCTCTCAACATTGTAATCTTTTGCATTTGATGATAATGAGAGATGGACAGAACTTTGAGTAGATCTTGATCAGATTACTTGAACATTGGGATTACAAGTGGTATCAGAGCCTAGCAGGAAGAATTTGTGACGAATTTTCGAATTTTTTGGGCATTTTTTTGGGTTTTTCGAAGTGCTCATGAATTCTGCGATTTGAGTTGTTTTTTGGTTCGTGTTTGTGCTCAGATTTGAATGAATTGATATACTGAATCAATTCGTACAAATTAACAGATCAGAAAACAGTTTATCGAAGGATTTAGAGGAATTTTTTGAGTTTTTGAGAAACCTACTGCACAGATCGATAGGGGCTTTTCTGCTAGTTTCTTGGTGTTTTTTGCAGTATTAAAGTTGTTCAGAAGGTGATTGCGATCAACCCTACAAAATTTCAGAACAATTGGAGTTGATTTGAAGATTTTTGGATACTTAGAAAAATTTTCTGTGTAAACTCATAACTGTCGTACGTAAAGGTGTTCTTGGTGTTCATAACTGTCGCAAGCTACTTAGCATCATAACTGTCGCACGCTTCTTGCCCGACTACTTCTAGTCGTACAAGTATCATATGACAGTTAGCCCGACTACTTCTAGTCGTACGTGTACCATACGACAATTACTGTACACAAGTTCTAGTCGTATCTGTTTCATACGACAGTTACTGTTCACTATCCAAGTCGTATAAGCTTCTTACGACAGTTGATCTAAGTCGTACCGTTTCATACGACAGTTACTGTTACCGAAGCCTTGTCGTATACGTTTCATACGACAGTTACTGTTCAATCCAACTGTCGCATACGTTCTATACGACAGTCGCACCCAATTGCCCGACAGTTTGTCAATTTTTTTCACAAGTTCAATTCTGTGTAAAGATCAAGTCAAGTAATTTTTCAAGATGAACCGAAATGATATCATGAACTCTTTGGGATCCGATACGAGACCTCCAATTTTGATTGAGAAAGAATATGAGCAATGGAAGGAAAGGTTTGAAGACTTTCTTGAACGACAATCGAATGGTGTTCACTTGTTAGCTTCTCTTCACAATGGTTTGATGCAACCCGTATATGTAAATGCTCCAGTTCCAAATAATCCAAATGTCACAATGCCTAAGTTGGTTCCTATATCTGAATACAGTGCTGAACAAAAGGCTAGATATGAGGACGATAGAAAGGCAATATCTTTTGTGATCATGGGAATTCCAAACGAAGTATTCAACAAGATAGATAGCTACAAAGACACGGCCAACAATATGTGGAGACAATTAGAAAAGATGTTACAAGGGTCAAAGATTGGAAATCAGATGAAAATAACAATGTGCATCAACAAGTATGAAGAGTTTAGGGCTAAGGAAGATGAATCGCTTCACGACACATATGACAGATTCATGGTTTTACTTAATGAATTAAGTAAAAACAAAATCAAAAAGGATCTGATAGAATTAAATGTCAAATTTCTTACTTCACTACAACCTGAATGGAAGAGTGTGGCTAGAAAGATGAAACAAAATCCGAGATTATTCGAGATGCCTCTACATGAATTGTATGAGACGATGTTGCAAGATGAGGAGGAAATAGATGAGACAAAAGAGGAGAAGAATAAGAAAAAGAAGAAAGATTTCTCTCAGGAACCGATTGCACTAAAAGCCGAAGTACAACCGAATAACTTTGGTATTGATGAATCTGGAGTATTTGATACAGGGTTCAGAGGAAATGTTTCTGATGATGGTGTTGAACTACATCAAGCTTTGGTTCTTCTCACGAGGCATTTTCAAAAGAAGTTTTACAAACCCTCTTCAACTAACAACAATCTGAGGTATACATCTGGTTCGAGAAAGTTAGAGAACAATTATGAAAGAAAACCTTTTGGAGAGCAAAGAGTTGAAAATACTGATAAACGATTGGAGAAAGCCGAAGGAAAGAAGGTGTATGAGAACTTAGAGAAAAAGCTTGAAGATAAGAAGGCTGTGGAGATTCAAAAGTGCTACAACTGTGGTACTCCTGGCCATTATGCAAGAGAATGTAGAAAGAAGGTTGTCAAGAATACTGAGTACTACAAGCAAAAACTACTTCTTGCACAACAAAGAGAAGATGGAAAAGCTCTCATGGTGGAGGAAGAATACTTTCTTGACTACTCGGATGATGAAGGAGAAAAGGAAGAGTATGCAAATATGTGCCAAGCTGAATTTGATGATGATGATGAGGATAAGTCTGACACTTCCTCACAGGTAAATTCCTTTCCTTTTTCTGAATCAGAAAATCAAGAAATAATAAATCTGCGTAATAAACTGAATGATACACTAAATAAATTAGCATGTTCTGAAGAAGAGTGTGCCAATTTATTTAGTAGTTATGAAAAGTTCACACCATATGTTGAAACGTTAAAAGAAAATCTACAAAACGAGAGAAAGAAGAATGATGAATTGAAACAAAAGATTGATAATGTTGAATTTGAGATTAAAGAAAAATGTTCTGACTTTAATAATCTCAATGCTCAACATGATCAATTTAAATCAGAAAAGTTGATTCTTGATTCTCAATTATCTGAATTGAACAAAACAATCAAAGATTTAGAATCTAAGAACAAAGAAAGTGAAATTTCTTTAACAACTCTTTCAGATAAGAATTCAGAGTTATTAGATAAAATCAAAGAATTGGAAAAGAAGATTTATTTGAGAGATCAAACTGATCAAACAATTTTCTTGAATAAACCAAGACTTGTAAACAATGTTAACAAGTATTGGGGACTTGGTTACGAAAACCCAAAGCATTTGGCCAAAGCTAGTTGTAAACTGCCAACACTGTATAATTTCGAATGCTTGAGATATGCACGATATTGGCCTGAATTTGAAATTTTTTGGACTGGTGAAAAGGAAACACAATTAGAAGAACATGGAAAAAGATTTTCAACAACTCATATTCAACTTCCTTTTTGTTATACTAATGAGACGGAGAAGATTCTCAAAAATCTGAATAAACCACTTCCAGATAACTATTTTGATATATGTGCTACAAAGCCAGTTACCAACAACCAAGTTGTTGAAACAAAGAAATATGTTCCTACATTATTTCTTGAAGGGAATATTGTTGAACTGGAAATCTCTCTTGCAGAACAAAGGATCAAATTTGATTATGAAAATGATCTCCTTTCAACTATTTTTTCAACTACTTTTAAGGAAATATCTTCTAGTTTCAATGACGAAGTGAAAAAGGAAACTGGTAGAATTGAACATGGTTTGATCAAAAGGTTTTCTGAATCAACAAAGAGTATCTTTGATTCAAAACAAAAGATTGATCGCAAATGTATCAAACTTTCAAAGAAAGTAGTAGATCTTGAGAATATTCTTCTTTTTTAGCATACCAATTTGGAAAATGAGAAAGTCAATTTTGTAAATCAAATCAATTCATTTGAAGTGAAATTGACTGAGTTGTTAAAAACAAAGACTGATTTAGAGATTGTGTTAGAAAATGAAAGAAAGGAATTTGCTTTGAAGAATTGGTTCAATCTTGAAGAAAGCAACTTTCTTAAAGAACAAAATTGTGAACTTTCTCAAAAAGTGATGACATTGGAAAAATCTTTGAAAGAAGGAAAACAAAATACAATGTATGATCTTGACGATACTTTCAATCTTGAAAGAGCACAATTTGAATTCGAAAAAGCAAATTTTGAAAAAGAAAAACAATGCTTTGAGAATGAAAGAAAATCAATCGAAGAAGAAATAGCTTTGTTTTTTCAAGATGTGAATGAATTAGCAAAGGAATTAGAAAAAGAACGAAAAGAAAAAGTTTTTAATAGTTGGAATTCACCAGATTCCAAAGTGGATTTTGAAATTCACAATGTAGATACTGATTCTGATTGTGATTTTGATCCAAATGAGAAGGTGTTTGAAACCAAGTCAAAACCAATAGAAAAAGAAAAAGGAAAAGCTTGTGCATTTGATTTCTCAAAGAAACCTCCGGACCATACTGATTTTATTATTTCTGAAGAAAAGAAGAAATATGATAAGAAAGATGATTTGAAAAAGATTTCTAAGATGAATGAATTGAATACCACTCCTGAACCTAAAGTTAATAATTCTTGTATGTGTGGAAAAACCTATGGATCAGATTTTTTGATTCTTGCAAGAAAGAATCTCGAATGTGTTCAATGTGGTAGTCATTCATTTCAATCATCTCTAGAAAGTCCACTTTTGATAACATCTGTTTCTTTTATAAAGAAAGAAAAATTTTCGAGTACTTTCTATAAAGGTGAGTGTTCAAACTCAAAGAATTCACCTTTAGAAGAAGGAAAGAAAAATGAGAAGTCAAAGGAATCGCAAATTCCAAGTTCTAAGGTTTCTAATTCTAAATCTTTTGTTATTTCAGATAATTCTGTGAATCTGAAGAAGAAAGAGCAAGAATGGCGGGTAAAGCAAACAACATCTGAGTCATCCAAACAAAATGACAAAAACATTAGTTTTTCAAAGAATAAACCAGTTGGTGCGAGTAATAAAAATACTTTTGTAAAGACTCACAAAGTATACTCGAAAGACCAGTTGTTGGATTTTAAAAATGGTAAATGTTTTTGTTTTGTTTGTGGAAATGAAAGTATGTTTGCTATGCCTGGTTCTTGCTGTTGGGATAATTCTTTCTTTATTCCAAATGTTAAAAGAAAAACGAATTTGAAGAAAAAGAAAAGGACACAAAAGTCTCAATTCAAAGTTTCTCAAGCTAATAAAAAAGGACCCAAAACTCAATGGGTACCTAAAAATGTTTCAACCTGATTGATGCAGAAAAATAAGTTATGGTATTTAGATTCGGGATGTTCGAAGCATATGACAGGACAACGACACATGTTAAAGAATTTTGTGGGGAAAGATCTTGGTCGTGTAAGGTTTGGAAACAATCAGGTTGCTCCTATCAAAGGTTATGGAGATATCATTCAAGATAATCTCACGATTCAAAAGGTCAACTATGTTGAAGAATTAGAGCATAATCTTTTCAGTATAGGTCAGTTCTGTGACAAGGATTTGGAGGTATATTTCAAGAAGACAAGATGTTGTGTCAAAACCGAGGAAGGAACAGAACTTCTTGTCGGAACTCGTAAATCTAACCTCTATACAATCAACTTGTCAAACATCAAACCGACCAATGAAGTGTGTCTTTTATCCAAAGCTTCCGAAGAACAAAGTTGGCTATGGCACCGAAGGTTATCTCATCTAAACTTTCGATACATTCAAAAGCTGGATTTAGGAGATTCAGTTCGGGGACTTCCAACTTTGAAATTCAATGCTGAAAATCTATGTGATGCATGTGAGAAAGGAAAGATGAAGAGGGTTCCTCACAAGGCTAAACCGGAACCGACAACGAAGAGTGTACTTGAATTATTGCATGTGGATTTGTGCGGTCCAATGAAGACGGAAAGCATAAGTGGGAGGAAATATGTCTTGGTAATTGTTGATGATTTCTCAAGATACACATGGGTTAAGTTTCTAAGGTCAAAAGATGAAATTTCGGAACTTCTCATTGGTGTTATCAAGGCAGCTCAGAACAACATGCAGATTTCAGTTAAAATCGTGCGTTCGGATAATGGTACATAATTCAAGAACAGAGTCCTAGGTGATTTCTATGAATCAAATGGGATTATGCAACAGTTTTCAGCCGCCAGAACTCCTGAACAAAACGGTGTTGTAGAACGACGAAACAGAACGTTAGTCGAGTCTGCGAGAACAATGTTGGCGTATTCTAAGCAACCTCTCTTCTTATGGTCCGAAGCAGTGGCAACCGCATGTTACACACAAAATCGTTCTGTCATACACCGCCGGTTTAATAAAACTCCTTATGAAATAATGAATAACCGGAAACCTAACATAAAACATTTTCGTGTTTTTGGTTGTAGGTGTTATGTCCTGAATGACAAAGAACAAAGGAACAAGTTCAGTCCAAAGGCGATTGATGGTGTCTTCGTTGGATACTCTTCCTCATCGGCATCATATAGGATATATCTGAAGCAATCCAGGAGTATAATGGAAAGTGTCAATGTCAAATTCGACGAACATCACGAATTGGATTCTGACCAAAACAGTTCAGAACCCGTAATAACCGGAATATTAGCTTCTGGACATATCAGTTCAGAACCTGGTTCAACTTCAAATCAGGATCACCCTTCAACCTCAAAATCTCAATTAACTGATCTTGATTTATTATTTGATGAATTCTATGATGAATTCTATGGTACTTACAATAATTCTACTAATTCTAACAGGATGGAACAAGCACCTACAACTATTTCCGCTGCGACAACTACTCAAAATGGTGCATCTACTTCAACACCGGTTGATGTGTCCACTCCTGTTCAGAATGCTCAAGAACAAGAAGTTGTTATTCCACAACAAGAGACTACAAGTACAGTGGAAGGATCAACACAAAATCCAAGTTCTTCGGTTATTGAACCAATCATTTCTCAGTCACAACCGGAATCTTCTAGTATTCCTACAGAATTTCCAAGTGCTGAACCAATGACTTCTCCAACTGAAGAAGAGACGAATGCTACTCTTGAAAATGTTCAAGAATCCTATGCTCCTCACCCTCATATAACCAAGTGGACGAAGGCTCATCCGATTCATCAAATAATCGGTGATCCAAGTTCACCAGTTCAAACTCGTTCATCTGCTTTATGTGCTACCGTAAATGAGTGCATGTTCTCAATGTTTTTAAGTAACTTTTAACCACTCACAGTAAAAGAAGCCTTAAATGATCCAGATTGGATTTTAGCTATGCAAGAAGAGATAAATCAATTCGAAGCGTTAAAGGTATGGAGGTTAGTTCCAAGACCAGCCGATAAAAGTATCATTGGAACAAAGTGGGTGTTCAAAAATAAGAAAGATGAAGATGGCATCATAGTTCGTAACAAAGCGAGACTTATAGCTAAAGGCTATCGACAGCAAGAAGGGATAGATTACGATGAGACTTACGCTCCATTCACACGCATTGAAGCAATCAGAATGTTTTTAGCATACGCAACATACAAAAACTTTACGGTCTATCAGATGGACGTAAAGACAGCATTTCTTAACGGAATACTAAAAGAGGAGGTATACGTCTCACAACCCGAAGGCTTTGTAGACAAGGAGAATCCAAATCACGTCTACATTTTGGATAAAGCCTTATATGGGTTGAAACAAGCCCCGCGCGCTTGGTACGATGTTCTATCTCAATTTCTACTCGTCTCGGGCTTTGAAAAAGGTAAGGTTGATACGACTTTGTTTGTCAAACGTGAAGAAGGTGAGATGGTAATAGTACAAATATACGTAGATGATATTATATTCGGTGCTTCTAACCCTGGTTTATGTACATGGTTCTCTGATCTGATGACTACTAGATTTCAGATGAGTATGATGGGGGAGATTAACTTTTTCCTTGGATTACAGGTCAAACAATTTTCCACGGGGATATTCATCAACCATTCAAAGTATATATTTGACATTTTGAAGAAATTCAAAATGGAAAATTGTACTTCCATTGGAACACCGATGGCAACACAATCAAAGATAGGTCCGGATCCTCATGGTAAGGAAACTGATATACGACACTATCGAGGTATGGTCGGATCTTTAATGTACGTAACCGCTAGTCGCCCGGATATTATGTTCGCTACTTGTCTTTGTGCTAGATTTCAGGCGAATCCAAAGGAATCTCATGTTGGAGCCGTCAAACGTATCTTCCGTTATCTCAAAGGGACTCCCTACCTTGGTCTATGGTATCCTAAAGGCACAGGATTTGAACTTACAGCCTACTCCGACGCGGATCATGGTGGTAGTCTATTGGACCGGAAAAGCACATCCGGACACATCCAATTCTTGGGTGATAAGTTGGTAAGTTGGGCATCTAAGAAACAGAATTGCGTGTCACTCTCAACGGCGGAGGCAGAATATGTCGCGGCCGCTAGTTGTTGCTCGCAAGTTATTTGGATGAAAACCCAACTGACGGATTTTGCATGTAAGTATGAAAAGATTCCAATCTATTGTGACAGCAAATCCACAATAGTAATATCTGTGAATCCGGTTCAACACACGAAAACTAAGCACATCGAAGTACGGTATCATTTCATTAAAGATCATGTCGAAAAAGGTACAATTGAACTCTATTTTGTTTCTACTGAATTTCAACTAGCCGACTTGTTTACCAATGCTTTGGATGAGAAACGTTTCAACTTTCTCGTCTCAAAGCTAGGCATGTTGAATTTGAAAGTTTGATAAATCATAATCTTTACTCAATTGTTTGAAAATAATTCTTAGTCATTCAAATATTGATAAATTTGAGTGAAGAATACTTATTTTCATAATATTGAATAATCATTATAATTTGTTCAAATTTAAATTTCTTTCAGTAGTTTACAAGCTAGTTTTCAATTTTATTCTTTTTACCGTATTTGTTGTTCAATAAATATTACTTGTGCAGTTTTATGTGTGGTTCATGAGTTTAGGGGGAGCTAAATAATTGATGGTGAGCATGTTTTAAGGGGGAGCATAAAACAAAGAAAAGGTGTTCGATCTAAACAACAAAGGTATGTGTTCTAACTCAAATGATTTTCGCAAACCCTACTTGGTGAAAATAATTTTGTTAAATCTTATGCATCTTTGTAGGGGGAGCAAAAGATTTCTTTGAACACTGATAAGTTTTAAATCTGAAAAGTTTTTTAATCTGAAAAGTTCACATTTTGAAAACTTGAAAAAGTTCAAGTCTGGAAAGTAGTCGTACAAGAGGGATACGACAGTTACTGTTCATGCACGACTGTCGCATGACTCGTATACGACAGTTACTGTTCATACACGACTGTCGCATGACTCTTATACGATAGTTACTGTTCCAACACGACAGTCGCATAACTCTTGTCCGATTAGCAATCCTAGTCGTACGAGTTATGTACGACAGTTACTGTCCAGACACGACAGTCGCACGACTCTTATACGACTAGCAATCCTAGTCGTATCCGCACCATACGACAGTTGGTTCCACCTTAGTCGGTCACTGTTTCATACGACTAAGACGAGGTACTCGTAACCTGACACGTGTCGGTCAAACTTTGGACCAATCATTTCTTGACACGTGTCACTCTGACCTAAGATCTTTATATAGTGCGAATTTGAGAGTCTTTTCATTTTCCGACTGTTATTTCATCCGACTCTCTCACAATCTTAGTATTCGATTCTGAATCTTTTGTTGTTGTTTTGTTGATCTCGTGGATTAGAATCGATTCAGGTATCATCATTTATCATTAATCATCGCATTTCATCGTTTAATTCATCTGATTTGATTGATTGTTAGAAAAGTCAAAAAGGGGTTTTAGAAAACCCTTCGAATCGTGATTTGTATGTTAAAGTTAATAAGAAAAGAAGATAGATTAGCACTCCTGGTAGAAAACCGAACATAGGACACTAGTTTGACATGCTTTCATTGACAAATCTTAGGTTTTTGGGATTGACTGTTCATATTCGTTCGAACACTCATAATTGTCGCATGCTACTGTGTTCATCGATACTCATAACTGTCGCAAGAAACTGAAATTCATAACTGTCATACAAAGCTTGTCCGACAACTCTTGGTCGTACAACTTCATCCGACAGTTTGTGTCATGCGACTTGGTGTAGCATCCGACAGTAACCCATACTTAGGAAATGTTTGAAAAGTTTTTGGCGACAAAGTTTTTGGCGAAAAAGTACTGATATCCATATGGTCTTACACTGTCAATCATAGACCATGGCACATTTGCAAGAGCAGGGTGACGGTAATTCTTCTGATGAAAACACGGTGATTCCTTCTCATCGTTCTTCACATCCGTCAGTAAATGCCAGAAATTTAGATGATGAACTGATTCTACCAAAAGACAAAAAGGAGTTCAAGCCGAACAATTATACTCTAGATTTCAAAGTAAAGATGGATTATCAGCTGATTATGGAAATTATTCAACGTCATCCACTTCGCACTGCTCTTAAAAAGACTATTCAAGTTCGGGAGATTTATTTGCAACAAGTGTGGCATAATCTTCAGTATGTCACTCGAGAAGATTCATCTGGCTACTTTACTCTGAAAGTAGATCACTTTGAGGCCAAACTTACTTTGAAGAGGTTGAGAAGAGTTCTAGATCTTCCTTATTCTCCGAATTTTGAAGATATGATGTCTGAAGAAGACTTGTGCCGAGATATTATGCTGATGGGTTATAATGATCCACGTCCGCAATTTAGAGTGCTGACAAATACTTCAAAGTTGAAAATGAACTATCTACCGCCAATCTATTACACACTGTTTAGTGCTGTAAATAGATGTATGACTTCTAAACACACGGGAGTTGATACGGCAAGCATTTCAGTTATCAGAATGTTCCATGCCATTGTATTTGATCGGAAGATTGACTTTTCCGTTTCTATCTGGAATGATCTTATTGAGGTGGTTACTGATAAAACCAAGATTGGAAGAGCCAGATCTTTTGTACCGTTTCAAAGGTATCTTCAGCTCATTATACATTCTATCATGGAGACAAATACGCCAATACCCAGACGTGCCGGAGCAGCTCTTGGTCCTACAAATTACATGAAGTATCTCCGACTTCCGAAAGGTCTTTCTTTCCCTAATATTATGGTACTACCTGAAGCACTACTCTCATACGCTGGCCAAGAGTCACCATACTTGAGTGAGTATAGAGAAGAGAATGCACTTATGGCCCGGCCAGATCCGGTAGGGCCTACCCAAGGTACCAACCAATTAGGTGAGCGTGGTGAGGGTTCTAGTGTTAGAGAGAGAGTTCAGGATACTGGGGTACCTGAACAGGGTGTGTTGAGAGGTAAAAGCGATGTAAGGGGAAAAGGAGATGGGGGTGCTCTTGGTCAGTCGTCCAAATCTAAAAAGATGATTTACATCTTTGAGGACGATGATGAGGAAGATCTTGGTTCTGATGATACTGAGGAAGAATCTGAGGATATTGATGCAGATATTGATGATCCTGCTAATCTGGTTTATAGTTAAGATGATGATAATGCGAATGCTGATGATGAAAAAGAGGATGATAGTTCTGATGATGACAACGATGATAACAACAATGATCAAATCATGGAGAATATTGATACTGTAATTGAAAAGGTCGTCACTACTACTTCTGGTGGTGATGGAGGAGTCATAAGGGGAAATGAGGGAGTATTAGTTGAAACAGAAAAACAAGTGAGGTTGAGTGAGAAGGAAAGAAAAAAGATGGTGAGTGTGAGACAGGATCAATAAAAGTTTTAACTAATGATCCTCCCCAAACCGTGTCTAGCCGGGTAGCCACATCTACTGTCGGTGTGCGTTCGTCGCCACATGACATTGAAGAAGACATAGTCCACCCAGCTATGCAATGCACAACCCCACTCATCCACTCATCAACTTCTTCACAAGTTGATGTTTCATCTTCTCACAGGGGAATAGCACAAACACTATCGGCAACACACTCGATGTTGACTGGTATTGAAACAGGATGGCAACTGCCCCGGCCACCACCTTCATTTGTTCACAGATCGAGTCTAGAACCTTTCGATTTTACTTCCTTTCCTAGGACACGGAGACCGTTTGTCACTTCATCTATGGTGACACAAAATGTTGGTGTTATGCGTGACCCAACCGGAACGCCCCGAGTGTTGCCGCCATTTGTTGGTGCTTCACGAGGACCGGGCGGAAGTCCTACCAACGTCAACATTATGCCAGCGTTGAACGTAGGCCATACAGTCTCTAAGACTGCTATGCAAACCAGTAACCTTCGTGGTCTGGGTGTTACCTTGGAACAAGCGCGTGATATTCAGTCTTTGGTGGGTCCTCCTCCTCACAACTATGTATCTAAGAAGTTACTTGAAATGGCCATCCAGTCTCTCTCCAATACTCATAAAGGTCAGGTGTCCGAATTGACTGATATTGTTAAGAAACTGTCTGCCGAAGTACAACAGTTTGTTAAAGGAAAGTCTGTTGCTGATTTTTCATCCGCACCATCCGACGCTCAACCAGAATCTCAGCCGAACCCAAAGGTACATCAAACTCTACCTTTACACGAATTGAAATCCCAGTTACTAACCAGTTTACTAGAACAAGGCGATGCAAATACTCAAGAAGAAGTAGATATTCTTGGTCTACTTAGACGCCAAACCGAAATATAAGCCACTTTACCAAATTCACTTGATACCCTTCAAAAATCCATATCCAACCTAATCGATGCTATCTCTTCTGGCTTTACATCATTATCTAACCGAATCAAAGCGGTGGAAGAAAAGTGTGGAATTCAAGCCCAAACCACCAAACGGAGGCATGATGATCAAGATCCCGATCATGATCACCATGAGGGGGAGAGAAGTGTAAGACAAAGGGTTGAACAAGGCAGTGGTTCGGGTGTTCATGTTACTGAAAATGTGGAAATTACTGAGGAAACGGGTACCGATAATGTTGGTGTTACACAAGGGGTTCAAAGTGCTGATGTTGGTGATCTGGATGATATCAATCCTACGGTTGAAAAGCCTCAAGGATGTGATAACAGAACTGATGAAGAAATTATGGCTGATGATTTCTTACAGGATCTGATTTACATTGATTCGGATGAGGATCAAACTGTGGTAAAGATTAAAGAGGAGATGGATGATGTATTTGATGGTAGAAAAGTACAACCTGATTCTGATTCCGAGAAAGAAAGTAATCTACCTGATCCAATGATACAAATTCCGGTAATTCCTGATCTACCTGAAGGCAAAATCAGAGATGAAGTCTCCAAGGCAGAATTACGTAATCTACAGATGTTAATTGATAGAGAAGTTTTAATTGTCAGACGTGCTCATCGAACAAGAATCATTACTCCATTTCAAGAAGATATAAGGGGTGACTTGTTTGTGAAAAAGATTCAACCAATCGACAAGGTAAAGTTGTATTCTATTGAAAAACTTCCACGTCCAAAACAGATTGAATACTTGTATATGATGGGTGACAAAGATCAAAAGATCAGTGCAGTCAGAACATATAAAGAGATTGTTAAGCTTGTGAAGATAGAATCGGAGAAGATTCTAAAAGTCTTTTATCCGAGGTTCTACGTCCTCAGATCAGATGATAAAGAATGGAATTTCTGTGAAGCCGACTTCAAATCCCTAACCTGTGC
The DNA here is from genome assembly GCA_033807775.1 of Saussurea involucrata. Taxonomy (NCBI): domain Eukaryota; kingdom Viridiplantae; phylum Streptophyta; class Magnoliopsida; order Asterales; family Asteraceae; genus Saussurea; species Saussurea involucrata. The sequence continues at coordinate 106,881,406 of CM066318.1, forward strand.
AGATTTCTTCAGACTGTATGACATTCTGGTCCGGATGCCGAACAAAGATATTACCTATTCTGAAGCCTATCAAGCCCTAAAACGTTTCATGAAGAACCTGATCAAGCTTTCCTACCTAACCGATTTTCAGATGGCATTGGAAAGTAATCAAATCAGAGTCAACAAACGAAGGTCAAACAAAGGCTTACCCGACATGCAAGGTATTCCTCTATATACCGTGTTAGAAAAACCAGAATTTGGTGTTGTTTATCATAATGGGCAAAAGAAGAAGAAATTCTTGAGGTTCATTGAAGTCAATCTGTATTCTGATGGGACGCTCAGAATGATCAAGATTATGTTGAATGAAAGGCTAAGATTGGATGAACAAAGAAAGGTACCTCTGAAGGAGAAAGAGATAGTTCTGATTAACAATGCTGTGAAAGCCATTGAAGACAGAATTGATTATAGGGATTCACTCAGGAGATTTGAAATCATCTTTGGGATCAAAAAGAGATACATTCCACCGGAAGAACTTCATGGTTAAAGCTACTGGCTATAAAGAGATTGTTAAGCTTGTGAAGATAGAATCGGAGAAGATTCTAAAAGTCTTTTATCCGAGGTTCTACGTCCTCAGATCAGATGATAAAGAATGGAATTTCTGTGAAGCCGACTTCAAATCCCTAACCTGTGCAGATTTCTTCAGACTGTATGACATTCTTGCCCGGATGCCGAACAAAGATATTACCTATTCTGAAGCCTATCAAGCCCTAAAACGTTTCATGAAGAACCTGATCAAGCTTTCCTACCTAACCGATTTTCAGATGGCATTGGAAAGTAATCAAATCAGAGTCAACAAACGAAGGTCAAACAAAGGCTTACCCGACATGCAAGGTATTCCTCTATATACCGTGTTAGAAAAACCAGAATTTGGTGTTGTTTATCATAATGGGCAAAAGAAGAAGAAATTCTTGAGGTTCATTGAAGTCAATCTGTATTCTGATGGGACGCTCAGAATGATCAAGATTATGTTGAATGAAAGGCTAAGATTGGATTAACAAAGAAAGGTACCTCTGAAGGAGAAAGAGATAGTTCTGATTAACAATGCTGTGAAAGCCATTGAAGACAGAATTGATTATAGGGATTCACTCAGGAGATTTGAAATCATCTTTGGGATAAAAAATAGATACATTCCACCGGAAGAACTTCATCTTTGAGGGGCTATTTCTGTAAATGTGAGTCTAGGTATAAATAGCTTAGATTTACTCATTTTACATAACACTTGAAGTATTCATCCTTAGAAATCTCTGTGAGTTTCTCTCAACATTGTAATCTTTTGCATTTGATGATAATGAGAGATGGACAGAACTTTGAGTAGATCTTGATCAGATTACTTGAACATTGGGATTACAGTTTTCCCAATGGTGGATCGCAAATGTTCAAAAAACTATTGTAAGTTGTAAACAGGTTAGAAACTATACAGGAAAGAAAAGACACACCTTTGCGATACAAACATGATTAAAATCAAAAATGTATTTATCACTTAATAAATCCTGATCGATATCTTGTTTATATTAAAAAAATATTTTGAATTAATATGAATTCGAAAATCTTGTCTTTAGATAACTTTGTTTATTAATTGATATAAAATAATGGAAAAAAGGAAAGATGAATCATGCAACTGATTGGAGAGATAAGGGAAAAAAAGGAAAGTGAATATTATATTGAAGTTCCATTTTTACCCTCAATAAACCAATATGGCGTGTAACTAAACAAATTGGAAAGGAGCATTTTGATTGGTCGATTGTTGGTTAACATGGTTAGTACAAGTGGATTGGTTAGCAATTGAATGAATCTCTCTCTCTCTCTCTCTCTCTCTATATATATATATATATATATAGATAGATAGATAGATAGATAGATAGATAGATAGATTTAATAGTTTAATACACTAAGTAGTATTATTCTACTACTATTTTAACATTAAAGATGATTTTAGTGTGTGGTAGAAGTTAGTTTTTTTAGTGTTCAAATGACCCACTATTTTTAGTGTTATATTTTTAGTGGTTGATTTGGAGATGCCATGTGGTCATGAACCTCTTTAAAGATTCATGACTTTGCCACACCGTTTTTTATATATTTTATAAATCTTTCACTCCTAAGATCATCTCCAATGAGATAATTATATCTTACACTAAACACTAAATTTGGTGTAAATGACATTATTTACATCTCCAATGAGTCTCTATTTTTCACACTAATTTTAGTGTAAAGAATAGTATTACATTATATTTTGTGTAACACTATTCATTTACACTACTTTTGAAATTTAGTGTAATAAACAGTTTAACCATTGAAGATGCCCTAATCATGGACCCGTCAATGGTTTATATAATAGAAAACTATAATAAAAAACTAGTTATTATAATTACAAGATAATAGCTGATTAAAAATTACAACACTAAAAGTTGCAACAATTAGAAACCACGAAAAATAGATGGTACATTAATAAAAAAAACTATTAATTATAATAATAAATTGACAATATAAATATCAAATAAAATAAAACCAACAACAACAAATATCAAGTAAAACAAAACTCGCAATATTGTTATCGTACATTATTACAAGGGGTTGCTATTTGCATCCAAAAGTCAAAGTGCAAAATGCATTGAAAATTGATCCAATCATTATATATATTTTATTATTATTATTACTATTATTATTATTAACTCATTAACTCATTATAAAATATATATATATATATATTCTATTATTATTACTATTATTATTATAAGATATATATATATATATACATTTTCTTATCTCTTATAATAAAATATTTTATTATTATTACTATTATTATAGGGAAATTATAAATATATTAGGGTATTTTTTATTCCAAAATATTCAATATTAGGCTCATTTCGAAGGTATCGACGAGACGATTATAATGGTGTAACTTGTTAAAATTAAAATGTATTTTTAACGTATTTTAGTCAATATACGATTATATGTGTTAATATGATAAAAATGTAAAATGAAATATAGAAAACTAAAAGGTATAAAGTAAATAATTAAATAAGTCTAAGGGTATAAAATGTAAATTATATAATAATTAAATATAAAAAAGGAAATGATGTGAGTGAGATAGGCTTTCGTAGGGTGAGGGTGTAAGTGTCGATGGGTAGGGGTTCCTATGGGGTAGATTTAACACCATCCTGTGAGGAGTGATTTCTAAAAACCTGCTTTCTCTTCTTCTTTTCTCTCCTGCTTCCTCTTCTTCTTTTCTCTCCCTAAAAACCTCGAGTGATTTCTTCCAACATCTGTGAGTGATTTCTTCCAACATTTGTGAATGATTTCTTCCAACATCGACTAAATTCAAAGGTCATTCTATCCCAATTGATTCGATTGATGTATTTTGGAGGAAGCTTGATTTATCGTCGTGCCAATCCTTACAAGATGATGATATTGGTTGTAAAGATGAAGTCAAAAACTTTACCGAGGAATTTAAAAAACAATCGAGATCTGGTAAGTTTAGTTTTCTGAGGAAGATAAAAGAGATAGCGAATGCATAAAAAACATGGGTTCGAGAACATGCTGTTAACAAGACTACTCGTGGACGTCCCTCGTTAAAGGATAAACTTTCCAGAAAATCTCTTGTTGACCCGTCTTTTACAGCTCATGTTGAACCGTCTTTTACAGCTCATGGTGAACCGTCTTTTACGACTCAAGGACCCCTTAAACGTAGTTCTTCGAACGCATCAACATTTGTTAGACGCATACAAGACAGAATACATCGACATGTTTGGAAGTGAACATTGGAATACAACTTATAACACTTTAAACTTCTTTCGATCAGATCAAGGTGCACCATATGACCACTGGATGTCAATGCCTGAAATACCCGTCTTGATTGCTTGCAAATATAATGTGATATTACACGTTATGTCAATGACAGGCTGTTCGACGTACTTACCGCTTAGATCTACTCCGCCGGCGTGGTATCAACATGTTGTTTATACAATTGGGTATGTTAATGGTAACCATTATGTGAAACTAGTTTTAGCAGAAGGATACCCGTTTCCTACCATTACATCACATTTCTTCCGTTACAGTTATCCGTGTGCTGCTGCATGGGCTACCCCGTATACAGATCGAATACAGAAGTACAATCGTCTTTTACGTGTTAATTGTACTACAGATAATGTTATTTTAGAATAAGTAAAAATGTAATAAACATTATGTTATGCTTTATTTATATGTAAAATCTCAATGTTTATTTTTTATTTTTCTAATTATATAATTATTCAAAAAATATTTATTTATTTTTAAATATAAATTAAAAAGTAAAAAAAACTCAAAGTGTAAACCTTAAATTATAATAGACATAATAAAAAAATATAATATATAAAAAAATTATTTTTTTATTAATAGATATTATATAAATATAATATAAAAAAATAAAAATAACATTATTAATCTATATAACTTAAAATCAAAACAAAAAAAATAAAAAAAGACAACAAAAAGACAAAAAAACAAAAAAACAAAAAAAAAACTAATCATTAATCTTGACTTTTAGGTGCATTTAGCAACTTTTTGGATGTATTTAGCCTAACCTTATTATAAATATACTTTATTCATTAACATTGGAGTATTACCATTTAATACATAAAATTAAATTTGAAAAAAAGAAAAGAAAATTGAAGAGAGATGAAAACCACTTTTCCTCAAGAGCATGAAAAAGTTTAAACCGCTTCATAAACCCATGTATATGTGCCGTTATAGATGCTTTTAATACTGAATGTTAAAGAGGACCCATTTCTAATTCTAAAAATGATCGCCTCCCAATCCCAATAGTAGGCGTCCAAAGGAGAAAAAGTTGTTTGTTTATCTAGACGACGACGTTTTGTATGAATCTTGTAAACAATGAATCGATACCGATACCGATACCATGATGGAAAAAGGATTCTTTAACCTCCTTTTCAAATATAATACCTTTTAGAGCATCTTCAACAGTTTTCCTAAAAAAAATTCAAAATAGAGAACCAAAAGACAAAATTCTTACAAAAATTACATTCATCTCCAACAGATTCTCTATTTTGGAGAAAAAAAAATGATTATAATATTAAAATATTGCATTTATCTATTAAAATATTATTTCTCTCTCTAAATATTATTTTTCAAAGATTTCTATTGGTGTTCTCACAAAGTAATCATTTTTTTGGGTTAACTCCATATTTGGAGAAAAACTCCTTCTCTCTCATACTTTCTCCATTTTGAAGATATTTTTTGGGAAGCTGTTGGAGCAAAAAACACAACGCAAAATCCTCATATTCTTCATTTTCTCCAAAATGAAGAAGCTGTTTAAGATGCTCTTAATTCAGATAGTATATGAAAATCTTAATTAATATAATTGGTTCTTGTAATAGTTAGGAAAGCGGCTATCAAACACACACAAAAAAGGGAATCAAGAACATCATAAAAGACATAAAAATACTCTTAGGATAAGCAAGATATAATTTATTGTTGCATTATATTACGTTCTTGTTTTTAAAAATTTGTAGCTTTACAAACAATGTAACACCAAAAGTATATGAATTTTGGATTCTTCAAGGATATTATGGTCAATTTATATCACAACAACAACAACAAAATCAAAAGTTCTTCATTTTCGAAAGATCGAATCTTAAAAGTTGTTCTATGATCAGACATTTCACCTAACTGTATGACTGTTAACCTATTATATCGATCAATCCATATACGAATTTAAGCTTTTCTTACACAAAGATGACAATTATTTCATTTACTCAAAATATATCAATTTTTATTACATAATATATTACATAGCATTTAATTCATAACAACATATTATATATATATATATATATTACACAAATCATTTAAATTTAAAAGACAGAACATCTATGTAAAGTTTGGGGTGTGAAATGATGAATCAAAAAGTTGAGTGCAAGCTTATTCATCATTGAAATTAAAATTCTTATTTTTAACGCAAATTATAATATAAACTTTAAACTAAATAAATAATACAAAATAATTCTTTAATATTTTTTTGGACTTTAATTTATAAATATATAGTTGCATTAATTATTTTATTAATAGTTACATTAATTATTAAAATGAATATAAAGGGGTATAATAGGAAATGAAAAAAAGGGTACAAGTCGGTATCAAGGGGAATACCCCTCTTGTCTCCTCTGAAGTGGATCTTCGCACGTTATGATTGATAAAAGGACCGTATGTGTGGGTGAAACACTACAGACTTCAACCATATTTCTCTCTTTATAGTGAGAGAAACACACACTGAATATTCTAGAGAGAGAAACCACCACCACCACCACCACAACCGCCGCCGTGCCGGCGACGAACATCTCTCTTCTGCTTAATCTATATCTCATATACAGAGCTGTTGTAAACCTAAACTCAGGCCGAGCGCAAATCTGTTCAGATTCCAGTCGGAGTATGCACATTCACGTTTCTCGATGTAGTTATCGTCGTTTCATGTAGATTTCGTCTTCACGTTGCTGGACATCTAGTTTCAGACTCTGCGGAAAGAGACGTAGTAGATTTGATCTTGAGATTTTCCAGTATCTTAAGGCTTGCACGGATATCTATGCATATCTCATCTTATTACTTTTATCTATATGAATCGAGAACGTTTTCGCATCGAACTCTTTTGATCTCTTTCTCTATTTTTTTGCATCGCTTTTGGACAAGGATTATTGAATGTAGCTTTTTGAGGCGTTTTGTAATTTGAGTTATTTTGGCAAATTTATGTGATTGTGGAGTGTGAGGTAAGAATTTGATGAATCTATGAAGAAATCAAACTGGTTTAAGCAAATTTCAAACAGTGGGAAGCTGGAGAGGAGGCTATCTCTTGGGGAGTACAAGAGAGCGGTGTCATGGTCGAAGTATTTGGTATCGTCTGGAGGCGAGATAAAAGCGAAAGGGGAAGAAGAAGAAGAATTAGAATGGAGTGCTGATATGTCACAGCTGTTCATTGGCAATAAATTCGCTACGGGGAGGCACAGTAGGGTTTACAGAGGGGTTTATAAACAGAAAGATGTTGCGATTAAGCTTATTAGTCAACCTGAGGAAGATAGCGAATTGGCCTCTACGTTGGAAAAACAGTTCACTTCGGAGGTCGTCTTGCTTTTTCGTCTCCAACATCCTAACATCATCACTGTAAGTATACAATGATCTATTCTCATCGTTGTACCAAATACTTACATGTGATGTAAAACTCTGCGTTTATTAATTAATTTCCATTTTATGAAAGAATGGATAATAGAATTAAGGATAAGAATCTAACCATAACTATGAGCAGTTAGATTTAAAGAATCCCCATAAGTTTTGGTGATTATATCGTACAAGCATGTGAAGCGTGCTCACAATCTTATGAACAATAAATGGAAGTTTTAATTTCAGTTGTAATTGTTGGTGAAGGCCATAATCATTACTATAACTGGCTAGATGTCTAAGGATCTGCCATGTTACCCCTAAAGTTTTAGCTTTGAAGGCTTCACATGTTAGGTGATTATACCGTACAAGCATGTGAAGTTCCTGAGATGGCAGGATGAAATCTATTCGGGTACATGGATTATCTGAAATAGTAATAGAATGCAACATAACTTTTCAGACAGTACTAGCTGCATATTCTCAGGAAATGGACCACATTACCTTTTTCTCTAGCTTTGTATCATAGATTGCTATGTGGATATATAATTTCTGTTGCAGTTTCACTTTCTGGGTCATATTGATGAACTTCAATTAAGAATCTTTTTACCTTGCCCACTTATTAGATTAAACTTTTGATCAATTAAGAATCTTAATCTTGTAATTAGACTAAGATTGATGTATTTATAACAAGAATTTGTCTTCACACTTCACTAGAAAAATTTGGAAATGGAAAGTATGCAATATTCATCTCACAATGTTATGCTCCTGTGTTTTGTAACAAAAAAATCATTTAATTTGTTGTTTTGATGCAGCTGATTGCGGCTTGTAAGAAACCTCCTGTATTTTGTATAATCACGGAGTACTTGGCAGGTGGGTCCCTGAGGGCATACCTCCATCAGCAGGAGCCGTATTCAGTGCCACCCAACCTAGTTTTAAAGTTGGCACTTGACATTGCGTTGGGAATGCAATATCTTCATTCTCAGGGTATACTTCACAGGGATCTGAAATCTGAAAATCTACTGCTTGGTGAAGATATGTGTGTAAAAGTAGCGGATTTTGGCATCTCATGTTTAGAATCTCAGTGTGGTAGTGCAAAGGGATTTACAGGTACTTATCGTTGGATGGCACCAGAAATGATCAAAGAGAAGAAACATACAAAGAAAATTGATGTTTACAGTTTTGCCATTGTTTTGTGGGAGCTTATAACTGCATTGACACCATTCGAAGACATGACTCCTGAACAGGCTGCATTTGCAGTCTGCCAGAAGGTATTTTCATTAATCATTTTGTTTTAATTTATGGTGTACTCTATATCTAATACTTTTGCATATAGATTCCTGCCGTTACATATCTAGCGCAGTAGCGCTTGATAGATATCATTAAAAAGTAAAATACCACGTTACACTCCACTAGATAATCATAATTCTGGCCTTATGCCAATACCGGCCTAGGTCCTTGGGTTGGTCTAACAACATATGGATTTTATTTTTAGTGTAATGGAGTGAGAATTGAGAAACATGGGGATCATTTCCACTCATTTTTCTGAGCATGAAATACAGAAGCTGGGGAACTTATTCTAGTAAAGGATGCCATTAAGAATGTTTTTGGTGGAGAGCTGCATAGGAACAGATGAAATATATATTCGAGATTGTAGGTATAAAGAAAAAAGGCTACTAGAGATCAATATGATTGGCAGAGTGGGTATTAATCCTCCCACGATATTATTGATTTACACATTTTTATGAAATAAGGATACAATTTGTTTTCAGTTTTGGACCTTAAGCTCAACTTCTTCATCCTACCACTTGAATGGCCATTCTCTAGTTGTGTTGTATGAGGTAGTATTTTAGGAGATACTGCATGCAGGTTATCCAGATAGATTTTTTGCGTATTTGATGTGGGGGTTATTTGGTGTTTTCATTGCAATTCCTTTTTATCTATTTATTATGATATTCCCCGATTGCTTTCTTATGTTGAGATTTATTTAATTATTAGCATTTATGGAAGCTGTTGAAATAGTTGATATATGAAGTATGGTACCAGCTTAGGAAAAAACATAAATGTATATATAAACAATAAAACATATGGTGTGATTGAACATGAAACCAAGTGACAGACAAGAGGTTGGTTGTGGCCACAAACATTAATTGAGGAGAGCAAGTGTAATTTTTGAAATCTAAAATGAATTATAAAACCTGATTTACCTAGTTTTTTTTTGGAAGGGTGTCCTAGGCTATGCCTAGACTAATCCCTTGGCAAATTATGACTGTAAGACATCAATCCTGATTAAACCTCGGTGGCCACAATTGTTGTGTACGCCTGGGTTCGAACCTTGGGCAGATGGGATATTCCACCACATCCCCAAGGCCTTAACCAGTACGCCACAACCCTTGTGGTTACCTAGTTTAATTTGTGTTGATGTATATGATGTTTTAAGTTGAGGTTGAATGAATTTATGGATGGGAAAATGATAAGAGATGAATATATATATATATGTATGGGTGCAGAATGCTCGACCACCATTGCCGGGTACATGTCCAAGTGCATTTCGGCACCTGATACGTCGATGCTGGTCAAGCAAACCAGAGAAGCGACTGGGGTTTGATGAAATAGTGAGGATTCTGGAGAGATACAGAGCATGTGTTGAGGAAGATCCAGATTTCTTGAGGTGGTATGAACCTGGTAAGGGTGGAAGTTTGTTGGGTTGTTTGAGGAAAGGAAAGCAGCATGCATAGTGGATTAGGATTATGCTCTGTGTGTTCCTTTCTGTAAGATTACAATGGTTTTAAAAAACAACGGTTGGGATTGTTTGTTATTGGCTTATTATTCCCCCCTGCCCAAATTAGCTAGTGTGGGGATTTACAAAAAAAATATTACTACCAACTTATACAACATCATCTTTCTTGTCTTTGTTCTTTCTCTCCTGCTAGACTTTTTTTAGGATGTTAGATCTTGTTGATTTTTCTTACTGTTAGATCTTAATAAATGTTACAACCTATTTGACCTCTCTGGATTCTTCTGTTTGGATCCAGAATTCCAATTGGAGTATTGGTTCAAACCAACAGATTATGTTTGAACCAAAGCTTAATTAATTAAGCCAATATGGTGTTGGTGATTTTAGTGAATCATCAAGTTGTTTGGTGCAACTGGGTTAGTTAATAAGAGTACAAAGGGATTGTTAGTTAAGCTAAAATATGAGTCAGGAGGTGTGTAGTATATACTTGTATAACCATGATCACTGAATGTTGCCATATGGCGGTGTGTCAAGGGGTAGAGCCCTAAAAACCTAAATGAAATGTGAGAGGAGCCAACACTAATGATTTTAGGTGCTGTTCGGTTTATTTTCTGTTAAGACCTGTATGGATATAGTTGTCAATGTGTTAATTATTGTGTTGAATAAACAGTTTAAATGTTAAAAATGATCATTTTACCCTTTCGTTCTACATGAAACATTTTTTGATGAAATTTTACAAAACAACAAAATTTACAGCAAAATGCAGATTAAACAATAACAAAGAGATGGTAAAGCAATTTTTCTACAACAAATTTTTATATATCAATCTTGTTGCATAGTACAATAATAAAATCAAATAAAAATTCAAATAAAAAAAATAAAATCTATGAACCCTAAATAACAAAAACCCAAATTTATGAACCTTAAATAGAAAACTCAAAATACATGAACCCTAAAATAAAAAAATCCAAAATACATGAACCCTAAAATAAAAAACCCAATTTCATGTTGGTGGATGCATAAGAATGGAGACCGCCAATGATGCAAACTCAGGCGAGGTTTTTAAGAATATGAAGGAAATCAAGGAGGAATCCCGGAAGATGAAGAACAGATGTGGGAGGGGTCACGAATGGAGCCATGGATGAACCAGAAAGAAACATACAAGGGAGGATCACAAATTTTTATGTGATGGAAGCAAATCAGGGTGGGATCGTGCTTTTTGCAAAGGGTGTTCGTGTTTTTGTAAAGGGTAGTTTAAGAGATTATAATGGTTGAGTACAAAGGACTTTGGTTTTTTAGCTAACCGAATAAGCCGGTTCCGAACACATGGATATGGCTATGTGAATACAACCCATTAAGCCACAAACGAACAAGCCCTTAGCGTTTGATGTGGTGAGTGTTATTGATGATGCAATGGCACTTAACGTTGATGGTGTTCAGTGGTTACAAATTGGTGTCTTAGTGAACATATGTGGCACTATTGAGGCTTCATGATGGTGGGACTAACCATTAAAGTTGGTCAATGACAACGTTGATGATATCGGTTTTGTAGTACTAATTAGACTTAATCAGTAAGTTCATCCACTGATGCTCATTAGCAACCACACTCACTAATGACACCTGTTCATAGTTGCTATGAAACGATTTTTTAACCTCTTATAACTGTAAAAAAAAAAAAAAAAAACTTGGCAATAAATTTCATAAAATGCTACCTCAATATAAGTGATCCATTTTCAATTCTGATGTACAAACAGTTATAAATTCTATGTTTAGTACTCTTGATTTTTTGCTTAAATTGAGATACTGGTGATAATTTCATGCTAACCCAAACATTTAAGGGTCAACATATTACACAAGAAAAATGATACTTTTATCAAAGTCTTTTCCTGTGATTTCACGAAGCCTGTATCCAAATTCCCCAACATCCGGAATCACACATGATAGATCATTAAAAAGTCAAATGTTAAAAGTGTTGCCACTTGGCATCATGAATTATAATGGAAGGCATGATTTCTCTTTCAAATCAATGTAAACGGTCAATTTCGATTTCCATCATTAATGATGTTGCGTTCTGAATATGTATATTTTGCAATGTCCTCGGAGAAAAAAGAGTTAAGGTGAGAATCGTAAGAAGAAAAAATCTAGACGCATGATCACTTTTAATCTCAAAACAACCAATTAATTGCTCTCTAGAATAGAAAATTCTCGCTGGAACGCAATCCTAGGAGTACGGTTGTACATGTAATAAAATATTCTATAGGCGAAGGATCGTGTGAGAAGTTGAGTTAACGTGAGAAGCGTGAGAAGTGGATTTAACCCTTGATCACTTTTAATCTCAAGCCCATCCATGAATTGCGCTTGATACGAGGATTGATCCAGTGCATCTCGGTGCATCTCATCCTAATATGCATCTAATGGTTGATAACTGAAACACCCTAAAAACCACAGTAAATTTAAACCTTCACTTTACAAAGTCCACAACAGATTCTTCCAAAGCTTTCATACATAAATGGAAGATTAGTGACAAAGTTTATATTTACAACTGATCTATCATAAACAACCGACTAATCTAATTCATAACTAATAACATCAGATTATGCGGGTTGTCTATAATATCTCCAAAATAATCCTTGTTCTACTAAATTCTCCACCATAACTCCAAAAGTATAACTCTGGGACTTCTCGACCCTCATCCCTATTTATCCTTTCCCGAGCTAGTACCTGGTAAGAAAATTTAATTTGAAAAGATTAAGCTTTACGCCTAGTGAGAACATCCAGTTTTCAAATTAAAACTTTATAAGCTTTGAAAACCAATTTGTAAACAAAGCATATAATTTAACCGGTTCACAATATTTCTTACCGTACACATAACATCTTTCGATGACGGGAATCATACATGATTCCATGTGTATGACAAACACTGAGTAAGTCATAACATCATGTTTAAGAGCCCACTACGAATCTCCACGGATTCTAGATCATTGCTCATGTCCAAGAAATTACAATTAGTCCATGCCTATTTCTTGGAGAGGAAGTAGAGATTACAATTAAGCCATGCCTATCTCTTTCCTTCCAATAGAAATCGGGAATTACGATTAGTCCACGCCTATCCCACGATTTCACATTTTAATACGAAATGGGAATTACGATTAGTCCACGTCTATTCCTCATTTCAAGCAAACGGGAATTACAATTAGTCCACGCCTATTCCACATTTATCAAACACACAGGAATTACGATTAGCCAAGCCTATTCCACGTGTTCACATAATACTAGTGCATATGGATCCATTACACTTCTTAACATAGGTGCAAATTCACTCAATACACCTAAATACTCATATCATAAACTCAATCGGGTTATAATCATTCTAGTACTTGTTAAAATCACAATATGTTTTGTATTCGTAAAACGTTTGAACAGTACAATATTACCCAAAATATGCAAGAAACTTGTCCAGTAAACTAATCCAGAAACAAGTCCAGAAGCAGTCCGGAATTCTATCCGAAAACCAAATCCGAAACATTTATCCGGTAATATCCGGAAAACACAAGGATCCGGTAACATCCGGAAAAGTATTCGAACTCCAAGTCCGAAACCATCCGAGAAATCAAATCCGGTATCTTATCCGGAAACCATCCGGTATCCGGTACAACCCATCTGGACACCTATCCGGAATCCGGAATCATCCGGTATCCGAAACCAATTCGGAAAACATCCGAAATCCGGAACATCCCAGATTATTCATCTTCCGGATTTGTTCGGTGGTTCATTTGATTTCTACCCAGAATTCAATTAACCATTTCACAGAGATATCAAACAAGCTTAATAAACCCTTTTCTACTTTCAGATAAGTTTTATTAAAGAAAAGCAGGTAGATGAACTCACCTGGAAAATAGGAATCGAATACACAGTCAGCCAACTCAAAATCACTAAATCCAAGCTTTCACACCAACGAACAAGTACCGCAAGAAATCTGCAAATCGTCAATTTCCTTTCCTCTGCTTAGATCGACTTCAGAGATGAGAATTGAGATAAAATCTCAATTCTGAACCGACTCCCCCTTTTATACATGTTGAACTATCAACAAATGGCAGAACCAACCCCTTAAGATTTCACAATTTGACAAATAGCCCAAGACTTCGGTCAAACTCACTTTTGACTCTTTTGACATTTTGTTTAAAATAATATCATCTCATTATTTTAAACAATCTTCCAAAATAAAAGTACAATGATTATGGAAATTTTGAGGTGTTACAATAACCACTTCTCACATTTCTCACGTTAACTCAACTTCTCACCGGGACCAGTAATATACTAACAATTCAAGGTACTACCATAGTTTCGAAGTCCGTTTTTTCTCTTAGTGGCAAGATCATTTTAATGCGAAGGACAAGACTTAGCCTGGAGTCCATGGAGTGTTGTGTATGCTTAAAGGATTATTTGGAGAGGAACGAAAGAAATCAACACATGACATCACTAGAGATGGAGCTTAATGAAGTGGAAGAAGACTTGAAAGATATCGAATACCCCCAAAATCTAACAACGCCGCCAACTACCGATACTGACGGCACCTACTCAACATTAAACGATGGCGATGAACTTGATCTTCATGACCTTAACACCCTTGTTAACCTTGATGGAATACAAGTTTGAGGATTACATTGATGGAAGATTTAAAGATCATTTTTGTTACTTACGAATTAGATATTATAGTTATTTAAAAATGTAGACCGAATGCAAAAATTTATTAAAATGAAATTATAATCAAATGTATTATTAAGTGTATTTAATTGACCCAATTACATATTTTAATATGTATTTAAATAACATTTCTATATCCTAAAAAATCTTCAATTTTTTTATGCATTCAAAATTGATTTAAAAAAAACTTTGGACTGATTTGGGGCCGGTCCGGGAGTCCGGGACAGGGATCTTACAATACTTGGAGACTAGGCCATTGGTTTTTGGTCGGGACCGATTACGTCAGAATCGGTTACTATTGGGTCACCAAAGATTTGAAGATGACCTTCCGATTGCCTCCTTGTAGTTTAAAATAGAATAATTTTTGTGGTTCTTTGTAATAGTTTAGTCAAACTTTCAAAAGTGTTGGAACTTAGTGTAGATAGGAGATACCTTGTCCCACATAGGAGCCAATCCAAAGTTTAGAGCACTTAATAAACACCAACCATAGAGCATTAAATGAATCATTTAATTGCTTGGGCTTGGTGTGTGGTGTTCTTAGTGAGCTCTCTTTGACATAAATAAATAAATAAATAAATATATATTAAATGTCAAAGATTGGGCCTTGGGCCTTGAGTCGAGATTCATCGATTGTGGATGTGTGTTGCAGGAACGACAGAGGTCGGCCCGGGTAGCGGCGCGACCTGAACCACGCGAGTAGTCGCGTTTTCGTCGGTTACAAACAACAACCTATAAATACCCTCTATATCCCAATCGTTTTTTTTTATCAATTTCTGGGTTCTCTCTCTACCGATTCTCCATCACCATGCATAAGTAATTCGACAGATTCAAGTATCTCGCTTGAATAGATTGTTGTATCCTCAAGACAACGCCGATACATCGGGCGAAATTTTGTCTTAGGACACTGCACGACCGCATGCCTCAATCTCTATTCGTTTGTACGAGAATCTTCGATTTCAAGTAAGGTTTACAATTTATGTTGTTGATTTACGTTTGTATCAAAATATTTGTAAAGAATTCATTATTTTGTTTATTTTAATCTGTATATTTCTACACAATTCTCATTCGTGATTGATTAGTCCTAACAAAAAGTTTGGTGAAGTCGAAGATCAACTGAAATCAACCAGGAGTTTTTCTACCATTGCGGAATAAAGACATACTTCTCACATAAACTAAGCTACTCCCACCGAATTTCTTCTCTAGAAAATCGGTGGGCTTTCTGGCCGATCTCCTTAGCAGATTTCGGTAAAAACCTGACCGATGCATTTAACAAGATCGATGAAGTTTTCTTTTAGAAGTTTGCAGAGAAAATCATTTATTGAGAGACAAGATCTAATGTCAGGAAAAATGAACTATTTGTTTTTATTCCCATTTTTAGATAATGTCTCAATGAGGCGTGCTTATTCTTCCTAGTACTGGAAAAAGGTAGAAAATACATATCAACTTTTCAGAGTCAACTCCTATCTTTGTATCTCAAAGTGACAAGTGTCCTATGTATTAAATGCTTCCAGTATTATATAAAGGATGAAGACCTCTCCATGTAAACTGCGCTTTCTTGAAGATTTCTCAGTGCACAAGATATTCTGCTTTTCTCCTCCATTTGAACTAAATAGCTTTCAATCTTTGTGTATTTTAGAAGTTGTGTAGTTTTCTGTTTTACTTTGTGAAGATTGTTAGAATAGATTTTTTCTGTTCTTTCCGCAACAATCTAAAGTGTTCTAAGTGTAATTCTTGACTTTATAAATCAATAAATAATTAAATTAAGTGAAAATTTTGTGTATTATATTCAACCCCCTCTTCTACAATACATGTTCTTGTTCTTATTAGCCACCTGTGACTAACAGTTACGAAGAAGAAATCTGAGACCGAGATTCATTTGAGTTCGGTCCAACCTGAATCGATTTTTGACCATCTTTATGTCTAACTAGAACTAAAATTTTACAAAGAGTTGGCTTTGACATACATGTATTCACTAAAACATGCATTAATAAACTATATATCCCATACTTATTTAACCTTCGTATATCTGTTTTTTAATTGAATTCTCTAAATATATATATATATGTATATGTATATACAGTGGTGGATCCAGGATTTTTGTATAGTGGGGTCACTTTTAAGGTAGGTTAAAATCGTTCGATGTGTTTTAGCCTAATTCTACGGTTTCAAGAGATTTTTGAAGTTTTTCGGTTGATTTTGAGAGATTTTAAAGTTTTTTTTGTCGATTTCGAGGGACTTTCGTTTTTTGGTTAATTTTAAAAGACTTTTTTTGTTTTTTGATTGATTTTGAAGTACTTTCTTTGGGTTTTTAGCTAGTGGGGGGACATGCAAAAAATCACTGGGAGGAAACCATGCTATAACGCTAAAAACTAATTGTTTTTACACTAACAAAATCACATATTTTTATTTTAGTGGGGGGATGGGACCCCCCTTTTTGTAGCTGCATCCGCCACTGTATATATATGTGTGTATATATATATATATGGAAAAGATCAAGGAAGAACCTTGAAAAATAAAAGAACCGGAGAACCAAGACAAAACGGATGAAAAAGTATATCAAAATGAATGTCAAATTAAAGATAATAATGTAATCATTTTTTTGATGTAATTTGTTTCGCTCCAATTTTTGTTGTTTTCGTTGATTTTCGATTTTAAAAATTAGGAGAAAATGTTTTTATATTTTGAATAAAGTGGTTATAACCACCATTTTTATCTCATCCGTTGGATCATCTTAATCTAACAGTTCATGTGAGTTCTTCGGTTCTTTTATTTTTTAAGGTTCTCTCTCGATCTCATCCCTATATATATATATATATATATATATATATATATATATATATATATATGTAGGGGTGGTATTTTTTGCAAACCACCCCATTCTTAGACACTATAGAAACCATCTATAGACCATCTATTAATCAGATCAAAATATATCAACGTACAAGATTTAAGCGGTGGCAAATTCAGTAAATAATGACCTTTACACAATTAATTCCAGAAAGAAAATAGGCAAGTAGGGGCATTGTAGTCAAAACAAGAAGATTCCCCCACCCCCTTCTTCCTCTCGATTTCTGCCTGACCTCTCTCTACTCTCTTCTACCCATTCCAGAATCAGACCTCTCTCTACTCTCTTCTCTCGTCGATTTCAACCCAGCAGCAAGAAACAACCACCATCTTCACGACCTGCAATCTCTATCTCTCGATTTCCCTCTCTCTATCGGTCTTCAAATTCGCCGCCGCCGGCAACAAGCACCACCACCACCGCCGCTGCCCACCACAGGCACCACCACCACCGCCGCTGTCCACCACAGGCACCACCACCACCGCCGTTGTACATAAATCACGGGATCCTCAAGATTTTATCATCTCTCTCTCTCTCTCTCTCTCTTCATGATTTTGGGTTTCTCTTATTTTTGGTTTCAATGATTTAGGGTTTCTCTGATTTTGGTTTTAATGGAGTAAGGTTAACGATTTTTGGATTCATGATTTTGGGTTTCTCTAATTTTTGGATTCATGATTTTGTGTTCATAATATGAGTATTCATGATTTTGGATTCAATGATATTGGTGTTCATAATATGAGTATTCATGATTTTGTGTTCATAATATGAGTATTCATGATTTTCGGATTCATGAATCAATATTTCCAAACAAACATCCTATTAGTAAACAAAATTCAATGATATTAGCAAATCCCATTAATTTAGGCTTTAGATTTCATGTTTTTGGCCACCCAGATGAAAAAAGACGCTGATATTCAAGATGGGATATTAAAAAATCCCATTAATTTAGGAAATTAAAAAATTAAAAACGATTCTAAAAATATTAATAAAAAAAATGAATTTGTAAAATGACCTCCATACCCCTCCAGTTTGATATTAATTAATATTTAATTTTAATTAAAATTGTTAAAATGATTGGTTGAGAAGTGGTTTGCAGAGTTTTCACAAATGTACTGGTTTGTAAAAGAAACCTCCCCTATGTATGTATGTATGTATGTATGTATATGTATATATATATAATATATATATCTACTTTTCACGAAAAATATATTTAAAATTATTGAATGTTGATTGAAACAAGGAATAAATAACATCCTCTTCGTGTACCTACTATGCCAACCTAGACCACCTCATCTTTACTTAATGAAATTTCTCAAAATCATGTACTTTGGAATAATTTGTTTTAATTTATTTATATTTTACCAAGACAAAAATTAAATGATAAATTGATATGCTTCAAAGTCGACCATTTCTTTAAAAATAAATTCAACAACTCTTTTAATACGTGACAATATTTATAACGTATTTCCAAACTTTCTTTAAAATAGAGAATTAAATTTCAAAAAAATTAGATATAACGTACATAGATATAAACTAGCTTAAGCTTCCAACAAACTTATCCCTATCATGACAAAGACTCATCTTCAATGTTCAATCAAAATATATTGTAGATCATTTTCAAGATTTGATACGATGACATCATTAATTACATAATTTGATTTGTTTAACCTGTTTATTATGTGGTTTATTTATGTATTTAAGGAGCTCTTTGTTTACCTCTTAATAGTTCCATTAAGAGGCAACCTTTGAATCGCTATGAGGTAAATCATGTTTGGCAAAAAAAAATGTCTGCCTCTTAATGATTCTAAAACTCTCTGAATGATTTAGCATCGTGGGCCTCCCTTAACCATTCAGCACCCTGATTTCATTCTAAACAATTACCAAACAACCATATTTCATTTTACACTGTATCATAAAAGCCTCTTAATCATTCAGATAACTTAATCATTCTGCACCAAACCATTCAGCAACTGCCAAACAACCCCTGAGACCTATCACCTTTATTTATTTTTTATTGTTGCAACTGAAAAAATGATGATGATTTCAATTTTATATTATTTCACGGTATTTTAAATAATTCTTATATTTAATAAAAACTGCATCAAACTTTTTTCATATGTCATATGAAACTTAAATCCTGCAACTAAGACTTGTACTTGTGTCCAACGAAGGATGTACGTGACCTAGGACCGGTTTGCACAAATTGTTAAGAACTTCATACCTTTTCGATACATATTTTGCAATGGAAGCTTGCGAGCGTGGCAATGAAGATGGTAAATCACATTGGAAGAATTTTGGGCATTGATGACCTAGTTTATGCAACCTTGGATCGCATGCCTATGTCTCATAGAAGGTGTAGATTCTCGATGTTTAGACAAAAAGTTGATTACCGACAAATCACTTTCTCAATATTAGTAATCTAAATAATCCCAAAACCGTGGATGCAAACCAAAAGTGAAAGTCTATGATTTTTAGTTTCTCCGTTTCCAAGCACAATAATCAATCTTTAAGTATTGAGACTTCTCTCATAAATCTCCGCCACCAGTGGATTTCCCCAATTTGAGGAGTTGTTTGGTTTATGGAATTCAAAGAGATTTGATGTAATTGAAATGACAAATTACTTTGGCCAAATTCTTTAATGATGTTTGGTTCGAATAATGAATTGATTGGATCCCACCGAATTCCACGGTTGACGGATTGATCATTCCTTAGCATATGTGAATGATTTGAATTCTATTTTGGGGCAAATGTAACATAATTTATAATTTCCATGTAGACATACAAAAATAACCATTGCATTCAATTTAACCACAACTCCCTCCCCTCCCCGCCCTCACCACTCCCGCCAGCAACATATCTGCCACCACCACCACCATCAACTGATATTATCATTCCACCACCGCCTCCCCACATCCCCACCCTATCATCATCACCATGCCACTATTTTTTGTCGTCGCACCCCACCCCACCTACCCACCCCCAACACCATCACACCACTGTTATCGTCGTCACAACTGTCATCCCCACCCAGACAGATGCATATTTCTATTTTTTTTGCAAGATTCCATTACAATTTTCTGTCAACCAAGTGCATGGTCGAATTCCATCAAATTTCATTCAAATTCCTTCAAAGTCAAATTCTTATGTTGGATTCCAATTCCACCAAATTTCATTCCGTGAACCAAACGCTCCATGAGTTTCCACGTAAACCCGATGTTGTGCTCCATCTTTTTACCCTATCTTGCATCAAGTTTACTGCTTTACCGCTTGTTATGAAGTCTACATTGAAAATCCGATCTATCATTCTACATTACATACCTGAAAGTGTTCAGTGGTTTGATTTTTAAAATGTTGACTTTTTCTGCTTAGTTTGACTATTTTGATTAAAGTCAAATTAAGATCGAGTGGTTAATTATTTACAACCAATTGATAGACTATAAAACATAAATCAATAAACCAAGCTTAATTTTATCTTTAAAATATTGGTTTCTTGATTCTTTTCTTTAAAAAAATGATGAAAAATCTAAGATTGCTTAGGATTCCATTTCTTGTGTCAAAGAAGGAATGTCCACCACCAAGTGTTTGCACCGTTCCAAAGTAATCTTACAATTCGACTGTGACCCTGTGTCTAATTCTTTTTTTAACATTTTACCCAACAAAGAACCAACATGAACCCACTACCACAAAGGGGCATATCCGTCATTTCACACATCGCCAAATTCCTCTATATTAGCAATAGCAGGTGCAAACAAACAAAGAAGCATAAAAACAAGTGTGCAGTTGCCAGAAGAAAAACCTTCTGGGTTTGAAAAACAGAAAAAGAAAAAAAAACTTTCAAACATTTTCCCAGTTTTGTTCCCAAGCTCTCCTTCACAAATCACAATCCCCCTTTTGTCCTCTCTCTATCGCTTGTCTTGTCAACTCAACTTGGCAAAAGATACAACATTTCTTTATCATCAAAACCAGCTTCTTTATCTTTTTCTGTATATTATCCAGCAAAAGCTTAAATTTGCACAAAGTTTCTTCATGGGTTCTCACTAAGGTACGATCTTTTTCCCCAATTTTGTTTTTGGTTTTTGGTTCTTGATTAATTTCTTTCAGATAATCGGTTAAAAGAGGTCAACTGTGTTCCAATCTTTGTATGTTCTTTACTTTGTTTCATCTGGGTTTCTTGTTTCTCGATTGATTTCAGTTGGGAATTGAACAATGTTTAGGGTTTAGCGTATATGATTCCATAAGATCTGTATTATTATATGGGTCTATATAATATAACAGTATGTTTGTATTTTAATTAACTTGAAGCTTCTTTTACTTTTGAAAAGATCCAACTTTACTGGGTCTACTGTTCCCCCTTTGGAACTTTTTATGTGTACTTAGATTTTAATAACAATGGGTTCCTCTCTTTATGATCTGTTATCCACAACTTTTGGGGAATCAAAATTTATGCTATTATAACTCTATTTGCCCTTTTGGGTCAATTTCTCCCTTTTCCACTGTTTGTGATTTGTTATCATTTGATTGTCAAATCTATATCTTGAACAACTGTGGATGTTCAATCTTTAATCTTTAATTTTGCTATTTGGGTATTTTCTTGACAGAATTTATTCAGAATCAGAGCATTGATTTTGGTGGTATAGTGAAAAATGCCTGGGTTAGTTTTGGATGAAATTCATGAAGATAAGGTGATCGATGAAATGCCTGAGAATGGGAGTTTGTCGAAAACTAAGGATAATTTGGATTTGAGCAAGCTACCTGATGGTGCTGAGTCTGTTGATAATGTGGGTACTGAAAATAGTGCGAGTTTAGTGGTCGAGCCTTCAATCGAACAGTTATACGATAATGTGTGTGAGATGCAGAGTTCTGATCAGTCTCCATCTCGGCTTAGCTACGGATCCGATGGTGAAGAATCCCGGATTGATTCAGAGCTAAGGCACTTAGTGGGAGGGGAGTCGAAAGAAGTGGAGATCATCCAACAAGATGATGACATTTGTAAGGTCGAAGAGAAGGAAGAAAGCTCGAAATCTCTTTCATCAAAGAAATCCAAGAAAACTTCCGAATCACAGTTGGATTCAGAAGTGAATTCTGGATCAAATTCTAAGACCAAAACCCATCAAAAGAAGCCTCTAATCGAGAAGCAAAACGATAAGAACACCAAAAAACCAGTTCTTGCCGATAAAAACTTGGATCTTGGTCCATATTTGCTTAAACAAGCTCGTGATTTGATGGCTTCTGGTGATAACCCTCGAAAAGCACTCGATTTAGCTCTTCGTGCAACAAAATCGTTTGAGAAAATTGCTGACGGAAAACCCAGTTTAGATGTCGTTATGTGTTTACACGTAACCGCCGCCATTTACTGTAACTTAGGTCAGTACAACGAAGCCATTCCAATCCTCGAAAACTCCATTGCCGTTTCACTGATTGAAAAGGGTCAAGATCACGCGCTTGCTAAATTTGCGGGTTATATGCAGTTGGGCGATACTTACGCCATGTTGGGTCAACTCGAAAATTCATTGCAATGTTACACTTCGGGTTTGGAAGTACAACGCAAAACTTTGGGCGAAACTGACCCTAGAGTTGGTGAAACTTGTAGATATCTTGCTGAAGCTCATGTTCAAGCTTTGCAATTCGATGAGGCTGAGAATCTTTGCCAGCTGGCGCTTGAAATCCATCGTGAAAGTGGTTTGCCGACGGCTTCTTTAGAAGAAGCCGCCGATAGAAAACTTATGGGACTTATATGCGAAACAAAGGGCGATCACGAGGCTGCTTTAGAGCATCTGGTTTTGGCGAGTATGGCGATGGTGGCAAATGGGCAAGAAAACGAGGTTTCTTCAGTGGATTTAAGCATTGGAGATGCGTATTTATCGTTATCGCGATTTGATGAGGCTGTTCACGCTTATCAAAAGGCGCTTAATGCTCTAAAATCGTCGAAAGGTGAGAATCATCCAGCGGTTGCTTCGGTTTACGTTCGTTTGGCGGATTTATATAACAAGACTGGGAAATTAAGAGAGTCGAAAACGTATTGTGAAAACGCGCTTCGTATATATGAAAAGCCCGTTATGGGGATCCCTCAAGAGGAAATTGCGTGTGGTTTTACGGATGTTTCGGCGATCTATGAATCGATGGATGAGATTGATCATGGGCTTAAGTTGTTGCAGAAAGCGTTGAAGATATATAACGATGTTCCAGGTCAGCAAAATACGATTGCGGGGATTGAAGCACAGATGGGAGTGATGTATTATGTGTTGGGAAAATACGCTGAATCTTATGCTTGTTTTGAAAACGGCATAGGGAAGCTGCGTGCTAGTGGTGAGAAGAGATCGGCTTTTTTTGGTATCGCGCTCAACCAAATGGGACTCACTTGTGTGCAACTTTATGCCGTAAATGAAGCTCTAGACCTTTTTGAAGAAGCGAGAATCGTGTTGGAGCAGGAATGTGGCTCGTATCACCCCGATACTCTTGCAGTCTATAGCAATCTTGCTGCCACTTATGACGCTGTTGGCAGGTAATACCCTTGTAGAGATGAGGGATTTTTATATCTATATCTATATGTCTATATATCTATGAGAAAAGTTCAATTGAAAATTGATTTTCGGTTGTTAACTGAGTGACCAAGAGTGCGACATGTGTCCACATTCAGTATGAATAAAGAAGGTGCACGTTCATGCACTATTCATGATGAATAATACACGAATTCTTGATCTGTGTATTATTCATCATGAATGACCCGTGAAGGTGAGGACACGTGGCACACTCTTCTTTGTCCCTGGTTCACAACCGAAAATTGGTTTTCAATTGAACCCGCCCCTATATCTATTTATCTATATAGAGTCATTTCATACAAGAACAGTAGCTAAACATGATAATAAGAAAATGGTTGAATCACATGTGATTTTACACTAAAATCACGTGTAAAATCGCAAGTGATTCATGCAACTTTGCCCCCACATCCTTGCGTAGACCATTAGTGCAAAATCACACGTGATTTGGCCGTTTTCTTATTCTCTTATTTTGTTATTGTTCTTTTTGACTCTCTCTCTGTATATATATGTGTGTGTGCGTGTGTATATATATATATATGTGTATATATATCTGTGTGTGTTCGATAGTTTATGTCTAGCCTATAACACGCCCCGTCGAACAGAGGTGAAAGAGTAAACCTGGCTCTGATACCATATTAGTATAAGGGAAGGTTCGTACATATGTAGGTTTGATGGTCCGTTCTAACTAAATATGAGATTACAACACGCCTCCTTCAAACTTAGTTGAAAGAGTGTGTTGAGTAGGACGCTATGTTGTAAAGAGATGGAGGTTCCTACATATGTACAGGTTTGATGGTCCGTTTGTGACACTCCAACACATGCAAATCAATATCTTAAACCAATGACATATGTTTGCAAATTACCCTTTTAAATTAATGATATGTTTTTCTAAAAACCAGATTGGACGATGCAATTACAATCTTGGAACATATCGTTGTGATGAGGGAAGAAAAGCTCGGGACTGCACATCCGGATGTGGACGAGGAGAAGAGGCGGTTAGCAGAATTGCTAAAAGAGGCGGGGAAGGTTCGAACCAAAAAAACGAGATCATTGGAACACCTTCTTGATTCCAGTAATGGATCAACAACAAACGATAAGTAAGGTATGGTGATGAAGATGGTGCAAATAATAATGGTTAAAAAAAATATTGGGAAATAGGGTTTCTTTTCTAGTTATTCTCCATTTTTGCATTATTTGGTTGGTGTTGTATTTTTTTTATAAGTTATTTATTGTGTGAGGTGGGTTTGAACTCATTTGTACATTATTATTATTATACACCTTCAAGAAACTCATGCTGTCTTGTACTTTCATGTGATGCTCCGTCACGTGTGTCTTTTTTGAGCATTGGAGGATGGAGGATGGAAGTTATAAAAAAGTCTATATAAAAACTAGCTAATGCCACCGTGCTTTGATAAAGATTATTATTAATAAAATAATTGATTTATAAGTCATCTTACTTAAAAATAAAGAAAAACTATATATTTTATTAAAATAAGTATTGATTTATAACCATTGTTAGTTTACTAAAAGAAAAGAAATATAAACATCGAAGATAAAACAATTTATAAGTTTTAATTTATCACCATTGTTAACTTACTAAGAAAAAAAATAGACATTATTAATATTATGTTTTGATTTATAAGTATTGTTAACTTACACAAAAAGTGTAAATAAATAAAAATATACCATATTAAAAATATTTTTGATATATAAGCATTGTTGGCTTACTAAAAGAAAACAAATAAATAAAAAATAACGTCTATTAAAATAAGTATTGATTTATAAGTATTGTTATCTAACTTAATAAAATAACTTAGGCATTGTTTGGCAAAAAAAAGCTAGCTTATTTTTCTGGTACATGTTTGGATGACCATAAGATAGCTTTTCAAAACGCTACTTTTACTAGCGTTTCATGAGCTTATGGAGCTTTTGATTTTTTTCTTCCAAAAATACCCTCATTAATATTAATTATTATTTATTAACTATTTTTTTAATATGTCCTTTTTGGTCATTTAAATGCTTATAAGCTACTTTTTGCCAAACGTGACTTTTATCATCAGCTAGCTTATCAGCTACCAGCTAGCTTATAAGTCAACAGCTAGCTTATCAGCTACCAGCTAGCTTATCAGCTACCAGCTAGCTTATCAGCTACCAGCTAGCTTATAAGTCATAAGCTAGCTTATCAGTTAGTTTGCCAAACATAGCCTTAATATAATATTTAGTTCATCTAACCTTACTAAATAAAATATAAATAAATAAACACAATAAAAATAATAATAATAAAATAACCATCGTTATAACATAATGATTATAATTTTAAAAAATTTGTGAATGTTGAATTTATTAAAGGGAAATTAATTAAAATACCCCAAGTTTGAAGTTGACTTACCAAAATACCCTAAAAAATTAATTTCTTACCAAAATGCCCTTTTTCCCCGCGATAAGATCCTGCGATCGCGGGCAGGGACCAATTGTGTAAATTTTTGCAAGATATATTTACACTTTCAGTCCCTGGCCCCCGCGATCGAGGCCCGCGATGGCTCTATCGAGGCCCGCGATGGCCCGCTATGGGGACTGAAAGTGTAAATAATCTTGCAAAAATTTACACTTTCAGTCCCTGCCTGCTATAGAGGGCTCCCTCCGCGGAAAAAAGGGCATTTTGGTAAGAAATTAATTTTTTGGGGTATTTTGGTAGCTCACTTTCAAACTTGGGGTATTTTAATTAATTTCCCTTTATTTTAAATTATGGTCTAATTAAGTAAAATCAATAAAAAAATATAGAAAATGAAAGGTTAAAGACATTTAATAATACATTTTTTATTTAAAAAATGCTAAATTCTCACAAAATTTTAAGGCCTCAATGGTGGTCTCTCCTTAACCCTCTCTCCTACATTCTCATTTATACATATATATTGATTGATAATGATCGTTTTTATAACAAATATTTTTTTTGCAGGTCTTATTTATGTTTTAAACATTAATTTTTGTATAAAAAACTATTACAATGATATATATATATATATATATATATATGGGGATGAGTTCAAACGAGAACGCTAACTATTTAAAAAAATACGAAAAAATACGAGAACAACCGGTATAGTACAAAATCATATGTGATTTTACACGTGATTTGCAGTTCTTGTGTTTTCTTAAATAGTTAACGTCTAGTTTGAACCTTCTTCTATATATATATATATATATATATATATATCAAACATGAGAAGCGTGAGAAGTGTCTCCCATGAGCCGTTGATCACTTTTGATCAAATGTCTCCCATGAATTGTGGCTTAAAAGTGAATTGATCTGATGCATCTCAATATCTCATCCTAATGTGCGTTCATTTATCATCCAACGATTGATAATCACTTCTCACGCTTCTCACGTTAACCTTGTCTTCTCGCTAGGGGTGTATGCGGGTTGGGTTGGGCGGTTTTTGGCATTTTTACAACCCAACCCAATTATGGCGGTTTGAAAAATCTCAACCCAACCCAACCCATTCAAAAGTATAACCCAACTCAACCCTTGCGGGTTGGATTGGGTTGACGGGTTAGAAATAAGCACAAAGTTCACGATTAAATACGAAAAATAAAACTAAATATACCTAACAAAGTTATTGGTAGTAGGATAGCTAAACAATTCTTTTGCTATGATAATCATAGTCTTTTCCACAATAATTACAAACACGTATAGAGTCCTTTTATGAAAAATGATCTGAAGAGTAATCGAATTAAATTGGGAATGGGGAGTTGGGGATGACGAACAAGGGAGCAAGTGAGCAACAAGTCCGAGTCGTGTAAAATTTCCTTGACTTTGGTTGATTGAGTTTGGGCTTTGGGCTTAAAAGTTAAGTTGGACTAATAATACATGTAGTTAGTTTTTGGTATATTAGCGAAAACTATATATATATATATATATATATATATTCACTTAATTTTTTACTGTAATTTATAATGATGCAAATACAATATATATAAATATAATTTTATTAAAATATTAAATATTAGCGGCGGGTTTGGCAGGTTGGGTTGGGTTGGGTTGAGTTTTTCCAACCCAATTTCAACCCTTATAATTAGCGGTTTGGCGGCTCGGCGGCTCGGCGGGTTGGGTTTAATTGGGTTGTTAGCGGGTTGGGTTGGTCGGGTTTCGCGGGTTAACGGTTTTTTGTACACCCCTACTTCTCTCCGAAACCCAATCCTATATCATAATATATATATAAACTATTAAAATATCATGTTAGTCCCAGATGGCTAAAACAAGTATTGTAGAAGGGGGGTTGAATACAATACTCAAAATTTTCACAATTTTAATTCTATTATTGAAAATCTTTCAACAAGAATTACACATAGAAAACTTAAGACTGTTGCGGAAAAGAACAGATAAACTATTATAACAATCTTACACAAAGTATACTAACAAAACAACTAAGAACACTTAGAACAAAGCTATAAAGTTTTTAAGCAAAATGGAGATTTCTTGCACTGAGAGAGAAGTCCAGAAAGCGTAGTTTGCATGGAGCCTTCTACTTCCTTTTATAGTGAATATACAAGTACTGTGCATTAAATGCTCAGGACACTTGTCATAAGGAGATTGGATAGAAGGTGCAGTACTCTGAAAAGTTGATGTTTCCAAATCACCTTTTTTCCTTGGAACCAGGAAGAAAGCCCATGCTGATTTAGACGTCATCTAAAAGTGGAGAGTACTAACTTGACATTTTTACCAACCACTGGATTATTGCCAAACCTGAAGGATCTTCTTGATGTGTTTTCCAAGACAATTTTATCGATGATGTTCCACCGATATGACTGTCATTGGTCTTTAAAAATCAACTGCAAGAAAATCTATTTACACGAAGATCCCACCGATTTGAGTATCCTCATCGGTGGGATGAAGTCCACCGATTTTGAGTATCTTTATCGGTGGGATGATGTCCACCGATTCCTGAGGACAACATCGGTGGGATTAAATCCACCGATTCTTGAAGACACCATCGGTGGTGAGGAAGTCCACCGATGTGTGATCGATGGACAATAACTTGTATATATCTTGAGAAGAGTCTTCTTGATTCCGCACAGAGAATCTCTTCAAGCTAGGTTTCGGTTGATCTTCGACTTCACCGAACAGTTGCTATCTTGTACAATTTATTTAAAGAACCTTGTCAAAATATTCTAAGTAGAAATATAGGGAAAACATCGGTGAGTCAATTTCAAAACTTTGATGACCCAACAATCTCCCCCTATTTGAATTTAAGCTCTATCCTTAGAATATTTAAGAGTAATAAAATGTAAATTTTTTTTAACCTTTTTACTCTTTTTGGGTTCTTTTCACATAGACCATTCTTTTTGTTATTTTGATCTATTTTTCTTTTGTATGAGTATGTATGCTATTTACAGTATTTACAAGTAAAAGTAAAGTGAAGTTATGTGCAGAAAGAAAATTCAAAAAGACAAGTACTTGTATTTGGATAAGTTTTTCTCGTACATTTGACAAAGGAGAAA
Source organism: Saussurea involucrata (assembly GCA_033807775.1). NCBI lineage: Eukaryota > Viridiplantae > Streptophyta > Magnoliopsida > Asterales > Asteraceae > Saussurea > Saussurea involucrata. The sequence continues at coordinate 106,910,903 of CM066318.1, forward strand.
CAAACTTTTACAAGTACCACATAGAAAGATGAAGATCTATTTCTTGGAAGTTTGTCGGCGCTTGATCTCATCTAACACATTTCGGTAGAATTTTTGAGCTTCGGGGATGTAGGGAAAAAGACTGGAGATACCTTCAAGGAACAGAGTATCGGCGATGGAGATTTGTGCAAATCTAAAAAAGGCCCGATGACCAAAACCATCATTGAAGAATAACCCTGGAATCGGTGAGAGGCTCAAAGTCGTAGTGGGATAAGACACAGATGTAGGGATGGACAAATTCAGGTTGCTTATGTTAGGAATTTTCCCTTCAGTTGCCATTTCCTTGAACACCTTATCGGTAGGATTCTTGACTTTGGGAAGAATGATTTCTTCTTTCATCGATTGAAGTTTTGATCTTTCATCGGTGGAAAGAGTGATGTTGTGTTTTCTTTTAATCTCTTTCATCTTTTCCATCAATCCATCAATGTATTTGACAAATATGTCTTTCTTTGGGTTTGCACTTCTGACCAAGTGTCGAGAGATCTCATACCATTCGGGGAGACCGAAATGTTTGAGATGAACATCTCTCACACTTTTCATTGATCCATCTTCTCTATCGATGATCAGCCTGATATCCTTTGGGTTGGTTCTGGAGGTAGCAATTTTGACGTTTGAGATCGGGGAGCTGTTGATTCGGTGGTGCATGGTCTTTTTGTACCAACTGATCTCTTCATTCCTTTCTTTTTCAATTTCACTCAGTACCGATTTTTGGGTGGAAAGTGCATCGGCAGACTTGACTTTGAGGGCCTCTTCTTTTGCAACTTCCAAAGAGAGAGCCTTGGAATCATCTAAGGCTTTTTGAGCTAATCTGGCTTCCTCGATCTCCTGAGGAGTCAGCCCGAGATTGGATTCTTGAGATTGCTGAGAAGGAGGCTTTAGCTTCAAGGTTTGTGCATCGGCAGGTCGAGTTCCATATTTTGCCAATTCTTTGCTTTTCTTTTCTTCTTCGGCCAACTGTTCAGCTGTGAGAGTTTCTTTACCTTTGTCTTTGGGAGTTTTGGATTTTTGCTCCCCCTTAGAAGATGCATGGATTTCTCCCCCTCAACAGCTGCATGTGGGATTTCCACCGATGGAGATTTCGGTGGTGTGAAGATAAATTCGGTGGTACCTGTATGTTTTGGAGGAGAGGTTTTCGGTGAAGGCATTCCTGAAGCTTCGGTGGCTTGTGATGATTTTTCGGTGGAAGGTGTAGGCATGTTGCTGATAGTTCTTTTAATAGAAGGTAATTTTGGTTGACTTGCAGATTTCACCCCCTCAGCAGCAGCCGGAATCTTAAAACCCAACTGAGTGAACACACTGTCAAACTTGGAGTGAAGATGAGCCATACTCTAAGTGGTGTCATCGGAGATCAGTGTAAAATCACCCAATTCCATTTCCCATTGGGCTTTCTCCTGCATGTTGTCAGTTTTGGTGTGAAGATTGTTGAGAGAATTTACTATGCTCTGTTTAAGATCTTGATGAGACTTTGCTTCTTGAATGAGTTTCTGGAGTTCAGTATCCTTGACGAGAGAGGATGCCTTGAAGGTACCAAACGAGATAGCAAGATCCCCATGAGAAGTTGTCAAGGATTCCACCTTTGAAGATAAGGAAACAATGGAATTGTGGACAGGCTGAAGAGCAGTTGCAAGTGCATCGGCGAGTATCTGTGGCAACTGAGACTCGATCACGGAGATTCTTGAGTTTACATGTGTAGTCATGGAAATAGTTGATTCCTTGAAGGATTCAAGCTTAGTGCTGACGAGCCGACATTGATGAGCACATTCCTGAATATCAGCATGGAATGCAGAGTATGGCCTAATGCTTGAAGAGGTAACACCACCGAATTCCGGGAGACGGAATGGTAGTCGTAGTCGATCTTCTTCGGGAGTGATAGTGGGGAGAAAATTCGCCAACACATCGGGATAGAGAATTTTCGGTGGAGGGGGTGTTGGTTCTTTCGGTGGAGATGGAGATCGTCGGGGTGTGGGTTCTTTCGGTGGAGATGGAGAACGTCGGGGTGAAACTTGCTTTGGGGACTCGGTGGGGTTTTCTTCGGTGGACGGGATGGTTCGGGGAGAACCAGTGTCACTCAAAAGAAATTCAAAGAAGTCATGTGGGGGGGGGGGGGATTCGGTGGGGGGGAACCCTGATCGGGTTGTGAGATGTCATCGATCATAAACTGATCGGGTGAAAGGCTGTGTAGTGAAAAATCGGAGCCTTCGAGCGGAGAGACCCCGAAGTCATCTCCTCCACCCAAAGAAGTGCGTGGGGAGGTAAAGTGTGGTTCCTCCAAATGTACAACCGAGGTCTGTAGAGAGACAACGGAGGAGTCAGTGGGGTTAAAAACGGATTCCCTTGGCCCGGAGAGTTGAAGTTCAACAACTGGCGATTTTTGAGAATCGTCAGTTGGCTTAGTTGGTGGGGCCGAAAGCTTTCGAGACCTCTTTAAAGGAGATCTCAAAGGGGATGAAGAGTGCCTCCGCTTGTGAGATGGGATGTGAACCGGGGAAGCCTCCGAGGGATCTCTCGGTGGCGTGGTTCGAGAAGCGGGTGCGGAGGTGTCGGTGGCCTTTCGTTGTTTCTTTTGAGTGCCACCCGACTTAACTCGGGAACGGGGAGAAGGGACCACTACAGTTGGAGTGATTTCGGGAATTTCCGGGTGTTGAAATCCGGGGATTTCCGCATCACCCCAATGTAGATCGGGAGAGAGAGCAAAAGTGATCATACCTTGTCTTAAAGGGCGATCGGTGGCGAGAGGTCCAACATTGAGAGTTTTAACCCCGACTATTGGAGAAGTCCAATCATAGGCAAATCGGGGAGAAGGAGATTTTCGGTCGACCTCCAAAGCCTTTCCAAGCTTGTGCTGAATAATCATGGAGATGAAGCGCGGGTAGGCAACGTAACACTTCTTGGGGTGCTTAATCACTTCAGTGAGTTCAGTGAAGAAGTATTGCGCAAAGTCCACATGTCTTTGGAAAATTAGTGCATGAACTAGCTTAGTGATGTAGGACGAGGATTGATCATGCCCACTTGTCTTTCTAGAGAGACAATGGATCACATGAGCAAAGAAGAAGTTCCAAACACCACCCATTTTGTTGCGAGTGAGAGTACCTGGACCTTTTGAGGATTTGGAGACTTTGTCATCAGATTGGTGCACATAGCCAATGGCACTAATAACTTGTTCAAGAAAGTTATTGACGTGCATGTCTACATAAGAGGAGAAGGCATCAATCTTGAGGGCACGACGAACGTCATCAACACCAAAAGTGAGATCGTGATCACCTTCCTCGTCAGTGAGAATGGATGCATGGATGGCTTCGTTAGATGGGTCGTACACACAGGTGAGCTAAAAGTTGCCAATGAGCATCTTGCTCATTTTTGGATTGCAAGAAAAAGCATGGAGGAGAGGAGATCGAGTTAAGAAGTTGACGATGGTGTTGAACTCTGGATGTGCGGGATCGGATTCGAACCGTGCGACGTGGTTGCAGGGGTTGAATATGAGGTCATCAAAGCATGTTGGTATCTTGGTGGGTGCCATTGTTACAGGTGAGAAGAGAGAAGATGAATAGGGTTCGAATGAGGAAGGCGATGGGTTTTATTTATAAGGGAAAGGAACAGGGTTATGGAATCAAAAAGGAGAGGGAACGGTTATGAGGGAGGGTTAAATAAAATAAACAAATTTAAAAAAATAATGATGAGGGATTTGGGGATGTGTGGTAAAAAACGGCTTGGAATGGGAAGGGTCAGCCATCACACTGACACTTAGGGTTTCTTTTAGGCTCATGGTTGCATAGGGAAACGTACGAGATAAGCTTAAAATTATTCGGTAAATATTTCGGTGGAACAAGAGACATCGGTGGTAGAAATCTTACCGATGAATTTCAGCGTAGATCGGTGTATATGTCGGTGGTGAGATGAGGAACCAATCGTCGGTGGAGATTACCGAATAGGATTTTGGTGTTGAGCAGGGCCACCGATGAAGAAGTTCTACCGAAGAGAATTTAGAGAGAATCGGTGTAATATCGAGAATCGGTGTAACACATAGCCATCGATGTGAAAATCCAAGAGGTGTCGGTGGAAGAAACCTTACTGATGAGAGAGAATTGCAACGGAGATCGGTGACGTCGGTGGAAAAGGTTCAGGTGAATTTCGGTGAAGAGCAAGGTCACCGATGGAGATTGACCTAGAAGGTCGTTGTCGGTGAAGAGTTTGATCACCGAAAGCAATTAACACCGAAGGACATTACCACCGAAAAGGCAAATCCCAAATTTTTTTTTTGGTTGGTGAAGTCACCTACTAAAGGTTGCACATTCCAAGTTCACTTATCAGAAAATTGAACCTGGCTTCATCCAAGGGTTTGGTGAACAAGTCTGCAAGCTGAAGATCTGTAGGAATGAAGTGCAGCTCAATGTCACCTTTGGAAATGTGATCCCTGATGAAATGATATCTTATGTCTATGTGCTTTGATCTTGAGTGCAAGACAGGATTATTTGCAATGGCAATTGCACTAGAGTTATCATATAGAATGGGAACTTTGGAGTAGTTTTGATTGTAGTCCTTCAACTGATTTTTCATCCACAGGATCTGAGCACAGCAGCTTCCAGCAGCTACATATTCAGCCTCAGCAGTAGAGGTTGACACAGAGTTTTGTTTCTTGCTGGACCAACTTACTAATTTGCCACCAAGGAGTTGGCAGCTACCTGTGGTACTTTTTCTATCAATCTTGGAACCTGCATAATCTGAATCTGAATCTGAATACCCAATTAGTTCAAAGCCTGAGTCTTTGGGATACCAAAGACCCAGGTGCATGGTACCTTTTAGATACCTGAAAATCCGTTTAACAGCATCCAAATGAGATTTCTTTGGATTGGCTTGATAACGGGCACAAAGACAGGTAGCAAACATAATATCCGGTCTGCTAGCAGTTAAGTAAAGGAGAGAACCAATCATACCCCGATAATGGGTAACATCCACAGATTCACCATTTAAATCCGCATCAAGTTTCAAAGGTGGTGCCATGGGAGTTTTCATAGGAGAGCTGTCTAAAAAGTTGAATTTCTTCAGAAGGTCATGATTATATTTACTTTGATTTATAAAAATTCCTTCTGAAGATTGTTTGACCTGAAGGCCCAAAAAGAATGTAAGCTCTCTCGCATCATGCTCATCTCATATTCACTCATCATGAGAGAAGCAAACTCATCATGAGAGAAGCAAACTCATCACAAAGTGATTCATCAGTGGCACCAAAGATGATGTCATCCACATAGATTTGAACAAGAATAAGATTACCTGAGGTGTGCTTGAGAAAAAGAGTGTTGTCAATAGTACCTCTAGAGCATCCATTTTTCAAGAGAAAGACAGCAAGTGTGTCATACCAAGCACGTGGAGATTGCTTGAGCCCATATAGAGCTTTGTCAAGTCTGTACACATAGTCTGGATGAGCTGGGTCTTCAAAGCCAGGTGGCTGTTTCACATAGACTTCCTCTGCAAGTTCCCCATTGAGGAAAGCACTTTTGACATCCATTTGAAAGACCCTAAAATTTCGGTGGGCAGCATGAGCCAAGAAAAGTTCGTATGGCTTCAAGTCTTGCAACCGGGGCAAAAGTTTCATCATAATCAATGCCTTCTTCCTGTCGGTATCTTTGAACAACCAATTTGGCCTTATTTCTGATAACTGTACCATCTTCATCCATCTTGTTCCTGAAGATCCATTTGGTTCCAATGATTGTTTTCTTTCGGGGTCTAGGAACCAATCTCCAAACTTTTTTTCTCTCAAATTGAGAAAGCTCTTCTTGCATGGCAGTGATCCAACAAGGATCTGCAAGAGCTTCATCAATCTTCTTGGGTTCAAAAAGAGAAAGAAAGTTCACATAGAGACAAATATTTCCAACTCCTCTGCGAGTTTGGACACCTACTTGTTGATCACCAATGATTTGATCTATGGGGTGATCTTTGGTCCATTTTGTGGCAGGAGGTAGAGGTAGTGGAACATTTTGAAGAAATCGGTGGAGTGGGATCAGAGGATCGGTGGAAAGCAGTATTATCGGTGGAGGGCATAGGATCGGTGGAGGGTATTATGTCGGTGGGAGAATTAAAATCGGTGGAAGGATGCACTATGGAAGATGACCCAACTTGGTTATTTGATGGGTTCAAAGGAATGAAAGATGCTTCGGTGGAGTTAACTATGGGAGCATCACCTATGCATGAGGAAATCCACCTGTGCAATTCATCATCATCATTTGAAAGAGATGATGATCTTAGGTTATCAAATTTGACATGGATAGACTCATCAATGCATTTTCTCCTGAGATTGAACACACGATATGCTTTGGAGGATAAAGAGTATCCAACAAAAATACCTTCATCAGCTTTGGGATCAAACTTCCCAAGATTGTCACGATCATTTAGAATAAAGCACACACAGCCAAAAACATGAAGAAAGCCAATATTTGGTTTTCTGCCATGGAAAACTTCATATGGGGTCTTATCATGTCTTTTGGAAATCACAGACCTATTTTGGGTAAAGCAAGCAGTATTAATAGCTTCAGCCCAAAAATAGGTGGGAAGATTTGATTCACTTAGCATAGATCTAGCAGCCTCACATAGAGTTCTGTTTTTCCTTTCCACCACACCATTTTGCTGAGGAGTTCTGACATCAGAGAAATTTTGAGAAATTCCTTTCTCATTAAAGAAGTCTTCAAGAGCACTGTTTCTGAATTCAGTACCATTGTCACTTCTCACCGATCTTACAAGCTGTCCATTTAGAACTTCATTTTTCTTGACAAAGTTGACGATATCTTCAGTTGCATCACTTTTATACCTGAGAAAAGATACCCAAGTGTATCTAGTAAATTCATCAACAATAACAAGAATGTACCTTTTGCCACCAAGACTAGGAGTGCTGACTGGTCCACATAGATCCATGTGTAACATCTGGAGAGGAAGAGTGATGGAGGAGCATTGCTTGGTCTTGAAGGATGTTTTGGCGAGCTTCCCTTTTTCACATGCATCACACAGCTTTTCTTTGACAAAGTTCAACTTTGGCATGCCAGTCACCAGTTCTTTGTTTGAGATTTTATGGAGTGTTTTGAAGTTCAGATGAGATAGACGTTTATGCCACAGCCAGTTCCTTTTGGCTGTGTCGTCTGACACAAAGCAGACATTGGATGAATTGTTACTTAATCCCATATCAATGATATAGACATTTTCCATCCTTTTTCCAGATAACACCACATTGAAGTTCTTGTCCACAACAGTACAGATACAAAGTTCAAAGATAACTTTATATCCAAGATCACACAGGTGGCTAATGCTGAGAAGATTATGCATGAGACCTTCAACAAGTGCCACTTTGTTGAAAGTGACAGATCCATTAGTGAGAGTTCCATATCCTTTGGTATAACCTTTAGAGTTGTCACCAAAAGTTACAGATGGACCTTTTCCAGACACATAGTTGATGAGAAGAGATTTATTCCCAGTCATGTGGCGTGAGCACCCACTATCCAGATACCATATTTGATGGTGCTCAAAAGCCTGCTTGCACACACAGATTAGTTCTTAGGTACCCATTTGGTGGTGGGTCCTTTTGGGTTAGAAGAGGAAGAGTCCTTAGGTTTGATTCTTTCAATTCTTTCCTTTGGACAATCCTTTGCAAGATGAAAAGTGTCACCACAGTTATAACACTTTCTGTAAACAAAAATCTTTTTGGGTTTTTGAAAATTTTCTTTTCCTTTTCTCATGACATTAACTTGAACGTTTTTAGGACCAAAGGATGAGGAGTGAGAAGGAAATCTTAAAGTCCCATCACTTGAGGTGGAAGCAAACTTGGAAAGATCTCTTGAAGAATTTTTGAAATGATTTTTCCTAAGCTCCACCGATTTCTCTTTTGAGTTTGTAAGTCTTACAGATATGGGAAGAAAATCGGTGGGAGAGTTACATATCGATGGAGAATTTACTTCGGTGGAATTGGATTTAACTCTTTTGACAGACGTTGGTTTTGAAAGATCAGACGGAGGGACATATTCATCAATCGCTAAATTTTTTAAAAGATCATGGATGGTTTTTGAAAAATCATTGGAGTCCTCTTTTTCCATGTTTTGAACAGATGAAGATTCTTTAGCTTTTATGAACATTCCAAACTTTAAAGCTTCACCTAGATCTAAAGAGTTTAAGGAAATAGAGTCGAAAGAACTTGAGTCTGAAGCATCATCCCATACACTAGAGGTAGGCTCCAGAGTTTGAGAAGAGGCGTCAGAGATGGTCTTTCCATAGCCTAAGCCAAATTTATTGTTAACAGAAATTTGATCTTTAAAGATTTGCTCAAGATTCTTTGAAGAACTTGTCCATTTCTCAATCGTCTCTTGTTCTCTCTTTAGTTTCTTAAAAAGTTTGTTTTTCTCTTTTGAAATCACATGATTCATGGTTTTCAAGTCTTCAAGCTCAGCTTTGATTTCTTCAAACTTTTCAAGTTTAGACAAGCATATTTTAAGTTGAGATGTGAGATTTTTAACTTGTTCAGATTTTCTTTTCTTGCCATCCTTCATGGAGTAAAAATCTCTAGTTAAGGATTCATAAGCATCAATCTTTTCAATATCAGTCATATCATTAAAGGGATGTACCTGAGAGTATGATGTCGAGCACCCAGTTGACACCAAAGCCATTGGAGAGGTTGCTTTTTCAGAATCTTCCACATCTTCTGAGATGGCCATGAAGCACTTGTTGGGAGAGTTGTTGTCACTGTCAGAAGTCTCTTCTTCCCAATCATGTATTTCGGCCATGAGACCCTTTCCTTTCTTAAGGAGACCTTCATTTCTTTCCTTTTTCTTTCTTGTATTTGGCTTTGTACTTCTCAGCCCTTTCTTGAAGATCTTTGGATGAAGATTGGTTATCTTTCTTGGCAAGATTTGATTTGAAAGAGTTATTTGTAAGGCCCGTATCCCGGTACGTATTTTCTTATTATTAATCTTTTATTTAAGCTATTACTTAACGTGGTGACCGTTAGCGGGATTAGACGTTTTGGACCTAACTGATTAATATGTCAAATCTCTTGGTGGGTTGCGAGAAGAGATTAGTTGAGGGGCCAAAAGTGGCAAGGGGGCCGAAGATATGCTAGGGATCGGCCAAAGGACCGACCCCCTCCCCTTCCCCCTTGTTTTTCATGTTAGCAACCCACCAAAAACCCTAAGTCATCCTCCCCTTCTCCTTTGTGGTTGCCATCGCCGAGAGAGAGCGGTTGTCGAGAAGAGAGAGAGAGTGACGCCGTGAGAGAGAGAGAGAGGGAACATCCGGTAGAGAGACCGCCGCCGCCGTCGTCACCGTTTCTGCCGGAAAAAGGGTGGAGGAGAAGTCACGTCGAGGTAGTTCCGTTTTCCCTTTCTTTTCGTTGTTGGTTTCGTTGTCGAAATTCCATGAACCACCACCACCACCGCCGCAGCCATGGCTGCCGGCGATGTGGCCGCCGCCGTACGCCGCCGCTGTGTCGGCAGGGGGTGTACGGGTGTGTGTGTGTGTGTGCGGGTGTGTGTGTGGGTAAGTCAGGGTGTGCGAATTGGTGTGGTTTCGCCAGAAGTTATTAACCGTACCGCCGCCGCCAACGGCCGCCACTACCGGAGGTGGCAGTGGGTGGTGCACGGCTGTTGTCCAGCCTAGGTTAGCCTTTATTCAGTAGCTAGTATGCCTTCCGGGTCCGTTTGGGTTAAGCCATGACTTAATGGATTAATAATCAATAGTTATCATTTCATGTGAATTGTATAGTTTCTGCCACTGTTTTGTAAAAGCCGTAACTTATTCTAGGAACATCAGATCGGGGTGAAACCAGAGCCAAAATTTCCCATTTTGAGTCTAGTAACTTTTATATGTTTTGTGGAAAAGTTCGGACCATATCTAGTGTCAAATCGTCGTTTTGTACTGACAAGCCCTGTTTTTCGCTGTTCTGCGAATCGCTTTTGTAAAATTCATATAGGATGATAGGAACATCGTTAGAATGCGTGCGATATGTCCCTGGAACCCTAAGACGTGGGACTTTGTGATTATGGAATTTGATTTCTGGAATTATCAGTTTAAAAGGGGTTAAACAGGTTCCGAACAGACCTGTGTTTTTAGATTAAAAGCTGGAATGTTTAGTTTTGGTAAGTTAGTAATCGTAGTTTGGGTTGGGACTTCCTTTGACGTTTGATAACACGTATCTAGGTGGAAAAAGGTGAGGGAAGTTGCCCGATTGGTGTTGCTGATTTCGAAGGCTTGCATTACTTTAAGGTGAGTTCTCTCACTGCGTAGAGTAGGAGTTACATATATGTTGTGTTTAGTTGGCGTGTTATCGTATGCTTACGTGAACTAGTTGTGGTGTGATAACTAGTTGTAAATTATTATATTATGTGAAGTGAACGTGTTTGTGTACACCTCGGTGGGACTGAGGGGCTCGATGGGACCGAGGGCTCGGTGGGACTGAGCTAGTACGAGTATCAAATATTGTGAACTCGGTGGGACCGAGGGCTCGGTGGGACTGAGCTAGTACGGGTATCAAATATTGTGAACTCGGTGGGACCGAGAGCTCGGTGGGACTGAGCTAGTACGGGTATCAAATATTGTGAATTCGGTGGGACCGAGGGCTCGGTGGGACCGAGGTATGTGATTACATGTTTAAACTTTGATATGTTATTATACTTGTAATTGCGGTGTTGTTTGCCTACTTGCGAGTAGAGGCGATATATGTGTGATTGCTACCTGCGTAGGTGGTAGAATTCACTAAGCTTCGTGCTTACCCCTTCCCAATATCTTATGATGTCAGGTGCGAGTAGCAGTCGAGCGTGACGGTACACACTAGCGCAAGGCGGAGGTTGTTCAAGTTTCACTTTTAAATGTCGGGATTTAATTTTATAATTTTTCCGCTGCATGAATTTTATTTGACGGTTTAAATTAACGACGTTTAGTTTTATTTGTAATGGGATTTGTTAATTTATGGTTGGACTATAATGAAATGCATTATTTTAAAATTTTAAATTCCTTGTAATTTTTGGGACGTTACAACTTGGTATCAGAGCACAGCTTGAGTGAATCAAACACATCTCGGTGTGTTTGGTCTCAAGTTGCGGTTGTGAAATTTTTAAATACTTTTACTAAAATCTTTTAAAATAAAAGAAAAAGGGAAAACCCGTTTGAGAAACGGTGATCGAGGGCGCAGTGTGTACAGTCAGCCGACGCTAAGTGGGAAGGTACAGTACTTAGTGTTTTTATCGCTTTCTAGATCATAGAGTATGCATGCTAGATTGCTGGTGTGGATTACATGGTACTGTATGTTTGTTGCTTGCTAATAGGAATTCATGCTAGCCTTGATAGGTTGTTACGTGAATGCACTATAGGTTGTATGTAGTAGGAACCGAATAGCCTTAGAATGCTTGATTTAGTTCTATTGCGCATCTCTTGTTTGAGTCCAACTGTTCTAGGATAGAATATCTTATTCGAACGTCTATCTGGTTTTACACTGTATACGACTGTGCATTCGCGAGGCGACTCGTCAGGGTTAGTGGGGATTCTATCCTAGCAAGGGTAGTGGGGTGATATGATTTTTCCTAGGGAGCTAGGAAGAGTGTATGCATATGCTGGTACGGGCATATGGGTTTATTCGTTGGTAAGAAACTACTTGGACACTCCTGGTCAGGACTTGAAACGAGTAAGGATAGGTGTGAAGAGTAGTAGTAGAGCTCCTACTATCTGAAGCACAGGATCCGTGCTCGAGTCGGGGAAAGTCACGGGGAACCCGAGGAGTTGAGCGTGAGCATAGATAGCAGGATTTATTGTCCTGAGAACTTAAAGATTCGCTTCGCGGTGAATCTGTTACGAGACGGAGCGAAAGACTGGTGTGCTACTGCTTTGACGCTTAACGGGCGCACTACTTTGACCTGGGAGGAGTTCGTCGTATGTTTCGTGTAGAGCATGTGCCTCTAGTGGAGATGGAAAGGAGTGCCAAAGAGTTCTTGGAGCTCTCTCAGACTGCGGAGGCCATAAAGGAGGTGAACCGAAAGTTCACGGAAATGACATTATTCTGTCCTTAGCATGCTGCTTCTGAGGACATGAAGATGACGCGGTACAAGGATATGTTACGTACCGAGATCAGGGAGTTCGTGAGTACTGCGCAGTATGCTTCACTTGCTGCGGTGATGGAGGCGGCCCGAGGTAGAGTTCATCAACTGAGAGTGGATGAGGCACAAGCTACGCATACAGTGGTGACAGGTACGTTCTTAGTTAATTCGGTGCCTGCAGTAGTGATGTTTGATAGCGGGGCTACTCATTCGTTTGTCGCACTTTTAGCGAGAGTTTGGGCCGAATTGTAGGACGGTTAAGGTGTCCCCTAGTAGTTGAGGTGGCTGATGATAGGACCTTGACGGTCACGGATGTGTTTCGGGGATGCACACTGGAAATCTCGGGTGTGAGGTTTCCCATCGACCTGATTCCGATTGCTATGCGTGAGCTATGTGTGATTGTGGGCATGGATTGGATGGATACGTTTGATGCGGAGATTGTTTGTCGTCACAAACAAGTGCGAGTTCGAACCCCAAGCGGGGGAGAACTATTGGTCCAGGGAGACTCGCCTAGACGGACTTCGGCGATATGTTCAGCTGCGAGGGCTCGGAGATACCTTCAGCATAGTGGGCAGGGATACTTGGCGTACGTGATAGACACGTGTGTTGACGAAGTGAAGAAGACCGCCGAGGATGTGCCAGTCGTGAGGGAGTTTGCCGATGTGTTTCCCGATGATTTGCCGGGGATACCTCCCGAACGACAGGTAGAGTTTCGGATAGATCTGATTCCGGGTGCTGCTCCGGTGGCCAAGGCGCCCTATCGCCTGGATCCACCAGAAATGAAAGAGCTGTACGCCCAGTTGCAGGAACTTCTCGAAAAGGAGTTCATTAAACCAAGACGTTCTCCGTGGGGAGCTCCTATCTTATTCGTGAAGAAGAAGGACGGGTCTCAGCGGATGTGCATAGACTATCGGGAGCTGAATAAGCTTACGGTAAAGAATCGCTATCCTTTGCCAAGGATTGACGATTTGTTCGACCAGCTTCAGGGAGCCTCGTGGTTCTCTAAGATTGATTTGAGGTCGGGATACCATCAGATGCGGGTAAGGAGTGAGGATACGGAGAAGACGGCCTTCCGCACGTGATATAGCCATTACGAGTTTGTGGTGATGCCTTTTGGACTTACTAATGCACCTGCAGCGTTCATGGACCTCATGAACCGAGTGTGTAGTCCGATGTTGGACCGATCGGTGATTGTGTTCATCGACGATATCCTGGTGTATTCGAAGTCAAAGGAAGAGCACGAGACGCATCTTCGAGAGGTTTTGGAGGTTTTGAGGTGAGAGAAGTTGTACGCTAAGTTTTCCAAGTGCGAATTCTGGTTACGAGAGGTCCAATTCTTAGGACATGTCGTGGATCAGGATGGTATTATGGTCGACCCAGCAAAGATTTCAGCGGTGATGCGGTGGGAGGTGCCGAAGACTCCCACCGAGGTGCGAAGTTTTCTAGGGTTGGCGGGATATTACCGAAGGTTTATCCAAGATTTCTCCAAGATCGCGTTGCCTATGACACGATTGACGAAGAAATCTGCGGCTTTCAGTTGGGGTGAAGAACAACAGAGGGCCTTTGAAGAACTACGTAGGCAGTTATGCGAGGCTCCTTTGTTAACTTTGCCCGAGTGCATGGAGGACTTGGTGGTGTACTGTGACGCCTCACACCAAGGTTTGGGTGCCGTGCTTATGCAGCGCGGCAAGGTCATAGCCTACGCTTCGAGGCAGCTGAAGCCTCATGAAGCGAACTACCCGACTCATGACCTGGAGTTGGAGGCGGTGGTGTTTGCCCTAAAAATTTGGAGGCACTATCTCTATGGCGTCAAGTGTACAATCTACACTGATCATAAGAGCCTCAAGTACTTGATGGATCAGCAGAACCTCAATATGCGTCAGCGAAGGTGGCTCGATGTGGTTAAAGATTATGATTGCGAGATACTTTACCACCCGGGAAAAGCTAATGTGGTCGCGGACGCACTTAGCCGACATCCGGTCGGTGAACCATTGAGGGGTTTGTGTCAGCGATTGACAGTGGTTACACCTATCCTGGAGTCGATAGGAAGCGCTCAGGAGGTGGCCGTTTTGGAGGAAAATGCAAAACGTGAAGGAGTTTCGGGGGAAATCCCGAATTTTGTCCGTGATAGTCGAGGGTTGTTGATTCGGCACGGTAGAGTTTGGGTTCCATTCACCGGTGGGAAGCGACAGATGCTATTGTACGAGGCGCATAAGTCCAAGTTTTCGATTCACACGGGAGCTACAAAGATGTATAGAGACTTGCGAGAAGATTATTGGTGGCCCGACATGAAACAGGATGTTGCCAAATGTGTTGAGGTATGCATGACCTGTCGGAAAGTCAAGGCGGAACATCAACGACCGCATGGGAAGTTACAACCATTGGAAATTCCGGTGTGGAAGTGGGAGCAGATCACGATGGATTTCATCACTAAACTTCCCAGGACTCAGCGAGGGAATGATGCTATCTGGGTAATAGTGGATCGTCTGACTAAGAGCGCTCACTTCTTGGCGATCAAAGAGAGCTCATCGGCGGAGAAGCTCGTGGAGATTTTTATCCAGGAGATTGTGACTAGGCACGGGGTGCCAGTCTCGATTGTCTCGGATCGAGATACTCGTTTTACTTCCCGGTTTTGGGAGAGGTTTCAGAGTGAGATGGGCACACGATTGCATTTTAGCACAACTTTTCATCCACAGACTGATGGACAGAGTGAGCGTACTATTCAGACACTCGAGGACATGCTGCGAGCATGTGTTATTGACTTTGGGGGTAGCTGGGATCAGTATCTTCCATTAGCCGAGTTCTCCTACAACAACAGCTTCCATTCCAGTATCGGCATGCCGCCGTACGAGATGTTGTATGGGAGGAAGTGCCGGACGCCCATTTGCTGAGGAGAGGTTGGTCACCGTGTATTAGGGAGCACCGAAGTCGTGTTGAAGACGACTGAGATGATTCAGTTGGTACGAGATCGGTTAGTTACTGCCCAGAGTCGGCAAAAGAGCTACGCCGATAAGAGGCGGTCGGATTTAGAGTTTCAGGTCGGGGAGTATGTTCTTCTGAAGATGTCACCCTGGAAAGGGGTAATTCGGTTCCGCAAGCGGGGAAAGTTAGGACCCCGTTACATCGGACCTTACAAGATTATCGCTCGTGTGGGGAAGGTAGCTTACCGTTTAGAGTTACCAGATGAGCTGAGCTTGATTCACAACACCTTTCACGTTTCCCAATTACGGAAGTGTGTAGTGGACGAGTTTGCAGTGATTCCTCTCGAGGACATCCAGATTGATGAGAGGCTCAACTACGTGGAGAAACCAATAGCTATCATCGAGAGGAAGACGAAAAACCTGCGCAACAAGATCATTGGACTGGTGAAAGTTCAGTGGCAACACCGGAAGGGTTCAGAGTGGACGTGGGAGCCCGAAGCGGAGTTGCGCGAGAGTTATCCCGAGTTATTTGTCGGTCGAGACTTCGAGGACGAAGTCTAATCCAAGTGGGGGAGAGTTGTAAAGCCCGTATCCCGGTACGTATTTTCTTATTATTAATCTTTTATTTAAGCTATTACTTAACGTGGTGACCGTTAGCGGGATTAGACGTTTTGGACCTAACTGATTAATATGTCAAATCTCTTGTTGGGTTGCGAGAAGAGATTAGTTGAGGGGCCAAAAGTGGCAAGGGGACCGAAGATATGCTAGGGATCGGCCAAAGGACCGACCCCCTCCCCTTCCCCCTTGTTTTTCATGTTAGCAACCCACCAAAAACCCTAAGTCATCCTCCCCTTCTCCTTTGTGGTTGCCATCGCCGAGAGAGAGAGAGAGAGAAAGAGAGAGAGAGAGAGAGCGGCTGTCGAGAATAGAGAGAGTGACGCTGTGAGAGAGAGAGAGGGAACAACCGGGAGAGAGACCGCCGCCGCCGTCATCACCGTTTCTGCCGGAAAAAGGGTGGAGGAGAAGTCACGTCGAGGTAGTTCCGTTTTCCCTTTCTTTTCGTTGTTGGTTTCGTTGTCGGAATGCCATGAACCACCACCACCGCCGCCGCAGCCATGGCTGCCGGCGATGTGGCCGCTGCCGTACGCCGCCGCTGTGTCGGCAGGGGGTGTACGGGTGTGTGTGTGTGTATGTGTGCGGGTGTGTGTGTGGGTAAGTCGGGGTGTGCGAATTGGTGTGGTTTCGCCGGAAGTTATTAACCGTACCGCCGCCGCCGCCAACGGCCGCCACTACCGGAGGTGGCAGTGGGTGGTGCACGGCTGTTGTCCAGCCTAGGTTAACCTTTATTCAGTAGCTAGTATGCCTTCCGGGTCCATTTGGGTTAAGCCATGACTTAATGGATTAATAATCAATAGTTATCATTTCATGTGAATTGTATAGTTTCTGCCACTGTTTTGTAAAAGCCGTAACTTATTCTAGGAACATCGGATCGGGGTGAAACCAGTGCCAAAATTTCCCATTTTGAGTCTAGTAACTTTATATGTTTTGTGGAAAAGTACGGACCATAGATAGTATCAAATCGTCGTTTTGTACTGACAAGTCCTGTTTTTCGCTGTTCTGCGAATCGCTTTTGTAAAATTCATATAGGATGATAGGAACATCGTTAGAACGCGTGCGATATGTCTCTGGAACCCTAAGACGTGGGACTTTGTGATTATGGAATTTGATTTCTGGAATTATTAGTTTAAAAGGGGTTAAACAGGTCCCGAACAGACCTGTGTTTTTAGATTAAAAGCTGGAATGTTTAGTTTTGGTAAGTTAGTAATCGTAGTTTGGGTTGGGACTTCCTTTGACGTTTGATAACACGTATCTAGGTGGAAAAAGGTGAGGGAAGTTGCCCGGTTGGTGTTGCTGATTTTGAAGGCTTGCATTACTTTATGGTGAGTTCTCTCACTGCGTAGAGTAGGAGTTACATATATGTTGTGTTTAGTTGGCGTGTTATCGTATGCTTACGTGAACTAGTTGTGGTGTGATAACTAGTTGTAAATTATTATATTATGTGAAATGAACGTGTTTGTGTACACCTCGGTGGGACTGAGGGGCTCGGTGGGACCGAGGGCTCGGTGGGACTGAGCTAGTACGGGTATCAAATATTGTGAACTCGGTGGGACCGAGGTATGTGATTACATGTTTAAACTTTGATATGTTATTATACTTGTAATTGCGGTGTTGTTTGCCTACTTGCGAGTAGGGGCGATATATGTGTTATTGCTACCTGCGTAGGTGGTAGAATTCACTAAGCTTCGTGCTTACCCCTTCCCAATATCTTATGATGTCAGGTGCGAGTAGCAGTCGAGCGTGACGGTACACACTAGCGCAAGGCGAAGGCTGTTCAAGTTTCACTTTTAAATGTCGGGATTTAATTTTATAATTTTTCCGCTGCATGAATTTTATTTGACGGTTTAAATTAACGACGTTTAGTTTTATTTGTAATGTGATTTGTTAATTTATGGTTGGACTATAATGAAATGCATTATTTTAAAAATTTAAATTCCTTGTAATTTTTGGGACGTTACATTATTTATGGATTTTTCATACTTGGAAGAGAACTTGTCTGACGATGAATTTCTAGAGTTCATCACACGCTTACTTCTACACTCAGCTGCAAAATGTCATTTCTGTTAGGTCTTATTATTTGTGGAATTAGAAGTTCAGGGACTAGATTTGTCATATCTTGTAAATACCTTATAGGTATAAATAGTTTGCGTTTAACCTTGTTTAGGGTTAATGATCATTATTATTATTTGCAAAACCTTTGTACGGTGACAGTCTGCCACTGAATCTTATTCATTCGATCTATCAATACAAGTGAGATTTATGGCCGGCTATTACTGATTGTGTTGATTAATTGTTGATTGCTTATGTATCTGGGATCCACAATTGGTATCAGAGCAGAAGGACGTTGATTCAAAGGTATTTTTTTATTTTTCTTTGATCATTCATCGCACGCACTGTGTTCATCTCAAGAATTTGATTGCTTCGATTTTGGTGTTAAAACCTAAAATTGAGGCTAGATAAATTCTTCTCATAAGTTTTCTAAGATATACATGTGTTTTCAAATCGTCTGTTTGAGTAAAAATCCCTGAGTTTTTAAAATTCTTGATCTGTTTGGTGTTTGCTCCCTGTTCGTGAGAATTATTAATTTTTCTTGTCAAAAGTGCTAGTTGATTCGTTTTAGTATTGTTTTCGTGAGTTTTTTGTTTAGTTTCCGTGTTAGTACTAAGTTCTTGCAGATTATCTCTCATCAAGACTGCAGAAATTCATCGAACCGGGTAAGTTTTTCTTGTTTCTGATTTGGTTTCGAAGTCCCGGTGCTGATAACTCCCGGTAGTGACTATTTCCGATACTGATATCTCCCGGTAGTATTAACTCCCGGTGTAGTCATCTCCCGGTAGTGATAACTCCCGGTACTGCCAACTTCCGGTACTATTATCTCCCGGTACTTCAACTTCCGGTACTATTATCTCCCGGTACTTCAACTTTCGGTACTATCATCTCCCGGTACTTTTCTGTCTTCCAGTATAACTCTTCTAGACACTCTGTTAGGATTTGCATTAGAATTTGCGTTAGGTTTCTCAAAATCCTTTGAATCACATCACGTCCTACGATCACCACTGCAATCTCAATGGCTGCACAAGACGCACTCGCTATCGGATCTGAGTTCAAGCCTCCTGTTCTATATCGCGGGAATATAATGTATGGAAAGACATATTTTTGTGCTTCATTCAAACCAAGCCACTTTACGAGGAGATTCTTCGCTCGCTCAAGGAGGGCCCCACTGTTCAACCATTAATGGATGTTCCTGCTATTGAAGGTGGACCTCCTGCCCACAAAGTGCCCAAACCGTATGACAAACTGACGGTTGAAGAGAAACGTAAAGCCGATGGTGACACGTTGGCGAAAACTTATCTGGTATACAGTCTTCCCAACAACATCTATTGTAGCATCGACAGCTACAAGGACACGGCCAAAGGAATGTGGGATTAGCTAGCCAAGATAATGCATGGCAGTCGAGAAGGAAATCAGATGAAGATCACGAATTGCTTCACTAGGTATGAATCCTTCAAAGCTAAAAGAGGCGAATCACTAACTGAGACATATGAACGCTTCTGTACTCTTCTGAATGATTTGCACAAGAACAATATCTCCAAGTCCAATTTAGAATGCAACATCAAGTTTCTAAAAAACCTTCAACCTGAATGGAAGGGCTTTGTTCAACACGTCCGCCACAATCGCTCGCTAGAGAATGTTCTGCTGCACGAGATATACGAGATGTTACTTCAAGATGAAGATGATGTTACTGAGTTGATGGGAGATAACAAGTCTAAAGAGAAGATAAAGGAAGATCCTCTTGCCTTAATATCACACAAGAAGGAAAAACAGTCTTCATGCAGTTCTCATCGAGAAGAAGCTCCGAGTGAATCCGAACATGAAGATGACGAACCAGAAAGTGATTATGATCTTGAGCTTGATAGCATCAAGAAAGCTGTCGCCTTGTTAACCCGGGAGTACGCACGGAAAAAGTTCTTCAAGAAGCCAACGAATAACAACCAGCGATACTCCACTAACTCCAAGCGACGGGATTACAAGGACAAGAATGATGGGAAACGCAAGAATGATGATGGAAGAAAGAGAAATGACGATGGGAAGCGAACTGAAGGAAAGTCTGATGATCGAGAAGATGATGAACCTGTGAAATGCTACAACTGCGGGAGGCGAGGTCATTTCGCCAAAGATTGCCGGAAGCCTGTAGTACGTAATGCTGAGTACTACAAGAACAAAATGCTTCTAGCATGGCAGAAAGAGGCAGGTCAAGCTTTGATGGCGGAAGACGATCACTGGCTGCTCAAGACTGATGATGAGCATGAAGATGCAGAAGCTCATATGTGTTACACTGGTCTGAATCCGGAAGATACTGATTCCGAAGATGACTCTTCCGACGATAAGAAAGACAAACACGAGTGCCAGATATGTGGTTCTTCTAATGCTAACTTGTTAAATCAAATGCATGAAATGGTGCGCACTTTAGATTCGTTTAAAAATAAGGTTAAGACCAAAGACGCCCACATCTCTAAGCTAGAAGCCGAGGTTAAGTTAAAATATGATACCATAGGCAGACTAGCGATTGAAAAGGCTGAGGACAAATGTGTGATAGATAATTATCAAACTGAGTGCTCGGCCTATTCAGAAAGAGCTAAACTTCTCGAGACCCAAATATCTGAATATACTCAAAAGTTAGAGAAATCTCAGGAGGAATTTTATAAAAGCATTTTAGTTCAAGATAATGTTTTAAAAGAAAATGAAAAATTGACCACTAAGCTTAAGGAACTTGAATCCAAACTTTATAAACTTGGTCAATCTGAACAAACCATCCACTTGAACAAGCCCACGGAGTTCAGATATTACAACTCACTTTGGGGCCTCGGATATGATAATCCATGCTACCTAAAGAAGGTTTTGTCTAAGGTTCCCACTCTTTATGAATTTGATTTCATGGGCTTAGACAAGATATATCCAGAGTACAAAATCAAGTGGACTAAGGCATCTAAGGAAGATGAGGAGTTTGAGGATTTTAAAAGAAAATCTGCCATACCTCTACCTCCAATAGAGGCAAAACCTAAAACGGATAATTCTTCTTCGGAAAATAACACGAAATCGGATGATGAGCCGCCTAGGAAGAACATAAATGTACAAATTCCTTTCGTATACGAAACGCTTAATGCATCGTATTTAAAAAGCAAAATTCCTTATCTCCCCAATGATTATTTTGACATCTGCTCTCTTGCCAAAACGGTTGAGACTCCGCCTCCTGTTCCGGCATCCGCAGATGAAGACTCTAATGATCAAACAGAGTTGAAACGTTATGTTCCACCTCTGATTTTGGAAAACATTATTTTTAAACTGGAAGAGTCAATTGTGAGAGATAAGGTCAGATATGAAACCGAAAGGATTGTACTTTTAGACTCTATGGAAAAGCTCAAACAGAATAAACCCGACACACTACCCGAATCTGAACGAGAGTCCTATCGAACCGAGATTGATAAGTTGACGTCTCAACTGGCTGTTTTGGCATATGAAGCCTTAACGCTGAGAATGGCTAAGGGGAACTCTGTGGATACCCCAATGACGCCGGTCACTCCTGAAACAATCTCGTTTGATGATGCTCAGATCTTTTCGGATAGTTCGTCATGCAAAGCCTTTATGGGAGTGTCTGATGACACCATCACTAAAGATTTGAGCGTTAAGGATAAAGGTGAGGCCATCGAACCCGATTTTGTTCAAAAGGATCTTTTACCAATTTTTGACAATCCGTTTGCGGATAACTCCTTATCTGACTCTGATGGAGACACTTCACCTGATTCTGCAAGAAGATTTTCTGAGTTTATGAACTCCACTCCTTTTCATGACGATGATTTAGCTAAATTTGACTTCGATCCTAAGCTTCCTAGTCACTCCAAATTTTTAGATAAATTGCCCGAACCGGCTAATTTTGAAAAGGGCGAATGTTCGAATTCGAAAACTGTTTCCAAGACCACTTCAAAAACCAAATCTAAACGTCGGTCTAAGAAACGTGCTACAACCGATAAAGGCTCGTCTAAACAACCCATTTTCTCAAACTTCTCTAACGCTCAAACTAATGTAATTTCAGATAGTACGGGTCGAGGGAAAGCGGCTCGAAGAGAGTGGGTAGAGAAGAATGCTAAGATGCGCCCTGAGAAGAACAAGTCATTTACTTCTGTTTTGAATAATAGGAATAATAACGACAAACATGAATTTGGCTGGAACAATTCTGTTGAACATGGTTTTAAATTTCCTGTTAAACTTGACAATGTTCATCAATTGATTGGTTTTTCGCGTAATTATGTTTGTTGTTCTGTTTGTGGTGTGAATGACTTGACTGACTCTCGATATGCAAATGATTGGGTTGGCTCATATCATATTTTTAATTCTAATAGTTCACGCAAACCCAAACCAAAAAGACCCAGCTCTAGACGGGTCTCTAACAAAGATGCTGCACCTAACACCCAAGGACCCACTTCCAGATGGGTACCTAAACGTGTTTAATCTCTGTTTTGCAGCCCGGTCATGTGTGGTTTCTCGACTCTGGATGCTCCAAGCACATGACTGGTAAAAGGGAGCTACTCACCAACTTCAAGGAGGAGTACTGCGGTGATGTTCGGTTTGGAAACGATAATGTGGCCTCGATCATGGGCTACGGCGACCTAGTTCAGGACAAACTCACGATCAAACGGGTGTCCTACGTAGACGGCCTTGGTCACAACCTTTTCAGCATCGGCCAGTTTTGTGACAAGGATCTTGAAGTGCGATTCAAGGCGAAGAGATGCAGTATTCTAGCTGACGATGGGACGTAAATTCTTGCTGGTACTCGACGGACGAACTTGTACACCATCAATCTCGCCACAGTCAAAACCGATAAAGCAGTTTGCCTGATGTCCAAAGCTACTACTCAACAGAACTGGCTATGGCATCGACGGCTATCGCATCTCAACTTCAAGAACATCAATAAACTGGTGCTGGGTAGACTAGTCAAGGGTATGCCAGAACTACAATTCGCGAAAGAACATCTCTGCTCTGCATGCGAGATGGGTAAGATGAAGAAGGTGTCTCACAAGCCAAAACCGGTTCCAAGCACGTCACGACCCTTAGAGCTGATCCACATGGATCTCTGCGGCCCTATGCGCGTTCAAAACATAAGTCACAAGAAGTACGTATTAGTGATGGTGGACGACTATTCAAGGTACACCTGGGTCAAGTTCCTTCGTTCAAAGGACGAGACGCCCGAGGTTATAATTAACCACCTCAAGGGAGTTCAAAACAACCTTCAGCTGACCGTAGTCACGATTCGCACGGACAACGGAACGGAATTCAAGAATCGTACCATCAGCGATTTTCTCACTTCGGCGGGGATTTCGCACACCTTCTCGGCAGCAAGGACTCCACAACAAAACGGCGTGGTGGAACGTCGTAACCGCACTTTGGTAGAAGTGGCGCGTTCCATACTGACTCAGTATGTACTTCCTATGTTTCTATGGGCCGAAGCTATCGCAACGGCGTGCTACACTCAAAATAGATCCATCATCCACAAGCGCTTCAACAAGACGCCTTATGAGGTCATCAATAAGCGCACCCCCAACATCGGATACTTTCATGCGTTTGGGTGCAAATGCTTCGTTCTGAACGATAAGGATGATCTCGGCAAGCTCAAGCCGAAGGCGGACGAGGGGATCTTCATTGGTTACTCGACATCTTCCAAAGCATACCGCGTCTATAATAAGAGGACCAAGAGTGTGATCGAGAGTATTAATGTGACCTTCGACGAATTGGTCGACCTGGCTTCTAGACATAACAGTTCGGAACCCGCGCTTACTGGAGTGCTGGCTTCAGATCTCTCTAGATCGGAACCCAAGCACACAACAGTAGATCCTTTCGTCGTCCAATACGTCGAAGTCACAACCTTCTGAGTTAGATCTTTTGTTTCAAGATTTTTATACTGATTTATTTTTTCCCCCAGTATCTACTGATGCTTCTTTGAATGCAGATGGAACTATAGTGGTGTCGACCGACATTTCCGGCCCTCCTCCAACCCCCAATGATACATCCTCGGAGGACTCACCTACTTCACCTATAATTGCGCCGACGTCACCTCCCTCATCAGTGGTTCCAACCACTCCTTCCCATGGAGCAAGCAACGGCTCAGACGATACTGCCACATCTTCATCCACCGCTGCTGTATCTCAACCTGCGGCCGCTCCAAGACTTCATACGGTTCCATCCCTTGAAGCTGTTCAGAATCTACCCCTTGGGTCCTACATCGATGCGGATAATTCAGAACCTCTTTCGGATCCTCTACCCCACACGAGGAAATGGACTCGAGCGCACCCCTCGGAACAAATTATTGGCAATCCGACCGCTCCAGTTCAGACTCGAGCTACCACGGAAGCTGAAGATGACGCTGCACCTGCATTGCTGAGCACTACTCAAAATCGTGCGGCAACCGGGAACGAGTGCCTTTTCTCTGTTTTCTTGAGCACTGTCGAACCGACATCAGTGAAAGATGCTTTACACGACCCTGACTGGATAATGTCCATGCAAGAAGAGCTCAACGAATTCGAGAGTCTCAAAGTTTGGCGTCTGGTCCCTCGCCCGAAGGACCGAACCATCATTGGCACGAAATGGATTTTCAAGAACAAAAAGGACGAGAATGGTGTCGTGGTCCGAAACAAGGCACGTTTGGTCGCTAAGGGGTATCGACAACAAGAGCGGATCGACTACAAAGAGACGTTTGCACCAGTGGCCCGAATCGAAGCCATTCGGATGTTTCTCGCGTACGCCGCCCACAAAATCTTCACGGTATATCAAATGGATGTGAAGATGGCATTTCTGAATGGAGATCTAAAAGAAGAGGTGTATGTCTCCCAGCCAGAAGGTTTCGTAGATCCGGATCACCCGAACCATGTGTATCGACTCGACAAAGCGTTATACGGACTAAAACAAGCACCGAGAGCCTGGTACGATAAACTGTCAACTTTTCTTCTGATTTCCAGCTTCTCGAAAGGTAAGATCGACACAACTCTTTTCATAAAGAGGGAAGGTGAGCACATTCTTTTAGTTCAGGTCTATGTCGATGACATTATCCTCGGTTCCTCTTGCCCACAATACTGTCGCAACTTTTCATTCCTCATGAAAAAGCATTTTAAAATGAGTATGATGGGACAGATAAATTTCTTTCTCAGTCTTCAAGTTCAACAACTGTCGACCGGGATATTCATCAATCAATCTAAGTACATCGCGGATATTCTTCGGAAATTCAAGATGGAACAGTGCTCACCCATGCGTACTCCTATGTCCCCCGATACGAAGTTACACGCTGATCCTAACGGAAAGGCTGTTAACACTACTACCTATCGAGGAATGATTGGTTCGCTGATGTATTTGATGGCAAGTCGACCGGACATAATGTTTTCCACTTTTCTGTGTGCTAAGTTTCAGTCTAATCCTAAAGAGTCTCACATGATAGCAGTCAAGCGTATAATTCGTTACTTGAAATGTACTGCTAATCTTGGCCTTTGGTACCCGAAGGATACAGGTTTCGAGCTTACAACGTATTCTGATGCTGATCATGCGGGAAGCATGCTCGACCGGAAAAGAACGACAGGACACATTCAGTTCCTAGGCGACAAGCTAGTTAGCTGGGCCTCAAAGAAGCAGACTTGCGTCTCCACCTCCACGGCGGAAGCGGAGTACGTAGCCGCGGCCAGCTGCTGTTCCCAAGTGATTTGGATGCGGACTCAACTGAAGGATTACGGGTACAACTACTCGAACATCCCCATCTATTGCGACTCCAAAAGTGCTATCGCCATCACAAGTAATCCGGTGCAGCATACAAAGACGAAACATATAGACGTGCGCTACCACTTCATCAAAGACCATGTGGAGAAAGTTACCGTGGAACTCTACTTTGTGTGTACGGAAAACCAACTGGCAGATTTGTTTACCAAGGCGTTGGACGAAAAACGGTTTTTCGCTCTAGTGTCCAAGCTTGGTATGCTTAATCTGAAAGTTTGAGTCTCAGTTGTACTGGTTTCACCTTTTCCACACAACGAGATAACTGTATCTCTTGAAGTTACACTTGTCTCGCAGCGTGGCTTAGGTGTTTCAAGCACATCGGTGACTCGTTTTCTGTATATTCATGTGTAGCGTTTCCTTCCTGTTTTCCAGTCTTCCGTGTGTCTTTAATTTTTTTTTCTTCGTCTTGTCTTTGTTATTCCCGTGCTTCTAACTGTGTGTTTTCAAGCTGATTCCTCGAATGCCTAGTTCCAAAGGTACATATTCTATCTTTGTGAGGAAAAGATATTTTTTTGAGAAATCGAGGGGGAGAAATATCTGTTTGCCAAGTCTAGGGGGAGTTTTGTCATTTTGTCAAAGTTTTTTTTGTAGTTAGTTTTTCTTTGAATTATGTGTTTTCGTCTCTTTATTTTTTTTAAATAAAAGAAAATATAAAAAGCAGAAAAATATAAAAAGAAAAAAAAGAGGGGAATGTTATTTTTGAAGAGTTGAGGGGGAGCGATGTCTGTTTGAAAATCTGAGGGGGAGAAGTGAATTTTTTTTTGTTTTTCTTTTTGGAATTTTTTAAGTTAATTAGCTGTTGGATTAAATGGAACCGGGGGAGTTACGGGACCCGGTACCGAGTTCACCCGGTATCGGACCGGGGTATATAAACAAAGGTCTTGGACTCATTCATCTTTTCAAAAACTCCCGCACTCTCACTCCCGCACTACTCCCGGTATCCAGCTTCTCCCATTCTTGCTCCGATCCTCACCAAACTTCAGGTACGCACCCTAATCTCTACTCTTATCGCGATTACAACTTAAACATCGATTTGTGGAGCACCAAACTCGATCGATTTCATCGATCTCCATCGAAGCCGCCGCTGTTAGGGTTTTCGAACCCTTCAGTGCGCGGATTCGATTCTCATTTGACTCTGTTGTTCGATTTTATTCAATCTAGAGTGTAATGCGTAGATTAGATTGTGTTTGAATGGATTTGGGATCTTAATTTTGCTCAAAGGTATCTGGATTTCGCGATTCAACGGAGTCCCGGTAGTCTCGACTCCCGGTAGTCTCGACTCCCGGTAGTCTCCCGGTTGTTCCATGTCCCGGTAATCTCAAGTCCCGGTGCTTTATGTTTTCTTGAAGTTCCGGTAGTTTGACTCCCGGTGCTATTAAGTCTAGAATTCCCTAATTCCAAGTACTGATCATTGCAAGCTCCATAGTGACAGCACTCATTTGCCATTCTGCACCTTAAATGTTCTATCATGCTTTCATTAAACTCGGATCCTACAAGATTCGAGTTGTGATCGGTCTTGAACTGTGCCGACTCTCGGTGTTCCAAATCCGCGAATACGGGCCTCGAGTCTGGGTTATATGTCACACAATGTGCTCGTTACTGACTATCAAGACGTTTTTACAGGTACATGGCGCAACCAAATCCGAATCCACCCCAAGCTGACGCTCCATTACTCCCTGAAGGTCCAAACCTTCCTCTCGTTGCAAACAACTATCACCTGGTTCCGACGAATTTTAACTGCCAATGCCCCGTCATAGTGGAGATTCTGAAGCGCCATGCGCTTAACCAAGCTTTAACGGCTCATCCTTCGGTTCCAGCCGTCTACGTACATCAGCTTTGGCGGTCCCTCGAACTAATCGCTCGCGGCCAACACTTTGCACTTCGCGCTCGTATCGGCGATTCAGAATTCACTATCACGGTCCAGACCTTCCGAACCATCCTTGGCCTACATGCCGCGAATGCAGTTCCAGCTCAAGAAGCATTCGACGGGCAAGTCACTGATGTAGTACTGTGCCGAGACATTCAGGCTCTCGGATATCGAGGTGGCCTTCATCAACCTTCGAGCTTCACTCGAACTCACCTCCAGCCTGTCTGGTACACTCTGTTTACCATCTTGAACAGGTGTCTCTCAGCTGTGACGAAAGGAATTGATCGTACTTCGGTCAACATGCTACGCTTATTTCATGCGGTCATCTACAGTCGCAATGTTGACTTCGCGGCTATACTATGGACGGAACTTGTGGCTCAAGTGCAAAAGAAGATTGACGGCAATAGACGACTCTCATTTCTCCCGTATCCACGCTTTCTTCAAATGATTGTCGCACATTACATGGAAACCGATCTCACCATCCCTCGCCGCGATGATCACGAGGTACTTCTCTCTACCCGCATGACACGCATTCAAAACATTCACATTTTAGAAGGAGTTGTTTCTATGGTTATTCCTGCTGACTTACCAGCGATCGCGGACCAAACAGCACTAAGTGTGATAGCTTATAGGACTGAGAACAACCTAGTCGCTCCTATGGACCAGCCAGATCCGGCTGGACCTGCCCAAGGAGCGCGACCTGAGCGACATGAGGGTCCACGTATGCGAGGACGAGGGGTCCGACAAGCAGGGGCTGTCAGACGGGGCGAGCAGAGAGAAAATATTGTAAGGGGTTCAGGCGTGGGTAGTGCCGGGAGGTCCTCACGCGATGCTAGTACGTCTCGACCTAGACCACGTACACCACCTTCACCCGGAGTTGAAGGTTCAGCCCTACACGATGTGGAGGTGGAAGGAGTTTCTCGCGTACGCACAGCCGAAGAGGCAGCCTCCTCTTCCAGCTCCGAATCCGGTTCATCCTCTGGAACAGCTGTCGGCACCGCCTCTGGCTCCGAATCGGAATCCGAATCCGAGTCTCAATCAGGCTCGGCTTCCGGTGACGAAGAAGGGTCTGAGGAATCCGATAGTGAGGAAACCGAATTAGACGATGATGATGATGACGCATCTAACCCCCAAGCCATTATTGGAGAGACAAGGAGAGTGGAGGGAGTTTTAGTTGAAAAAGAAATCGAAAGTGAGCCTGTATGTGAAAGGAGGAGTAAGCAAAAGAACGAGCGTGAGCGTGTGACGGGGCAATCTTCCCAGGTTGCGCCCAACCAGCCTATATCTAGCCAGGCAGCCACATCTACTATCCCTTTACATTCGTTGCACAGGGATATTGAAGAAGACGTCGTGGGCCTAGCGACGCAATCGCACAACCCCCCTAGCCACTCCGTTTCCTCTCAAAAGGATCCGGTTTCAACTTCACACGGGGATCAAGCACAAATTCCACCGGTCTCTCATTCGGAGAGTTCTGGTGTTGAAACTAGAGACCAGACTCCCCCGGTCTCGCCTTCTTTGGATGCACACTTGAGTCTAGATCCCTTTGATATTGACATTCCTTTGGCTAGGACACCGGTTCGGCTAACGTCGAGAGTCTTCGTGCCTCGACCGGAACGCCCGGAGCGACTCTACCTTTTGGTAGTTCGCAAGGACAGGGCGGAAGACCTACCACGGCTATCATCACGCCAACCGTGAATGTAGGCGGTACTGCGGTGCAATCCGCCGCAGCTACTACAACGGAATGGCTAAGTGCCACCGGTGTTACTTTCCCGAAGTTTGTCTCCAAGGAATATGTGGACGGCGCCTTAAAGGCTGTCCAATCTGAGATTATGAAGAATGTGTCCGAGGATCTGGCGTTTATTCGCAGGTTTGTCACAGGTAAAGGCGTGGCTTCGTCAGCTCCTCCCCCGACTCCCCAGAGCAGACTATTACAGCCGTCATCCACTCCGAATGTCCAAAATATGTCTGTTGATGATCTCAAAGCCGCCCTACTGGACAAGCTGTTGACCGACTCCAACATTTCCGCCTCAGCTGATGCAGATTTAGTGAGCATTCTCCGGTCGCAAACCCAACCACCACCCCCTATCACACCGACCGACTCGATTATAGCTCAACTATCCAAAGTCACGAAGGCCCTCGAAAAGCTAACCGAGAGGGTCGCCAGCCTTGAAGACACCTGTAAAGGTCAGGTCCAGAGTTCAAAACGAAGACATGATGATCCGGATGACCGTGATCAACATGAGGGGGAGAAGAGAATGAGACTGACCGAGCTGTCATCTGCGGCGACAGACTCTACAACGGTAACTCCAACTGAACCACATCAACAACAACCGTCAGAGTCCGAAATGGTTCAGGACATGGAGATTTCATCACCGGTCAGAGATAACCTAGAAGAGTCAGCAGACCCGACGGTTGAAAAGCCCGAAGGTCCAACGGAAGACACTTTAATGCTGACAGTTCCGGAGCGGCCTGTCCTAGAGCTGATTGATGAGGACTCGGTCGGCGATCCGGAACTTGAATCTGATTGGAGGCAAAGAGCAATTGTAGCAATTCAGTCTGAAACTGATGCCTTATGGGATATGCAGGGCGACGATGACTTAATGACAGATCTTGACTATGACCAACTTCTTCTTCAGAGTGAACAGGTATCTACCGCTCCGGCTGATCTTACTGATACTGCAGGTTCATCAGAAATTATTGTGCCAATTCCAGAAGCGGTTCTACCCAACATCCTCAACCAGCTCATTGGGAAAGGTTCCGTATTTTAGTACCGTATCTGGAAGAATCTCAAAAGAAAATATTCGCTCACTGGATAAGGCCTCTCGACCCAGTCCAGTGTCATGGGGTCTCGTTCATGAATGAAGCGATCAGGTCTCAGTACATAGAAGTTATGAAAAGAGGCCGAATGAAACACGAGGTCCACTCAAAGCACATAATCACGAAAATCGTGGAAATTGATTCAGACAGGATCGTGGAAGTCGTTTTCCCGACCTTTACAGTGAAAAGGGATGACGGAAATATATGGAATTTCTCGGAGTCAGACTTCAAACACCTTCATCTGAGAGACTTTCCAGTTCTGCTCAAAGAATTGAAGACTCGCACTATCCGGCCTCTACCTTACACCAAAGCCCTCGATGCAATAAAAAGATATATGAAGTGCACGATCACATTATCCTACATCGAAGACTTTCAGTTGGGACTCGAAAGTAATCAGAAAAAGATCAACATCTTAAAGCCCAATCTGAACCTTCCTGAAGACACACAGGTACACTCTTTACTATCTAAACCAGAAACAGGGTTCGTGTATCTGAACGGAAAAGGGGAGAAACGTTTCATCAGAAGAAGTGAAGTGCATAAATTTAGCGAGGGAACTTTGTTGAAAATCCAATCTGAGCTGAAGAAGATAATTGAAGAAGAAGTCAGGAATGCTCCTCCAGAGCAGTATGTCAATCATCGCGAGTACCTTGCCAAAGATCTTCTCAAAGCCATAGAAGACCGGCTTGAATTCCGAAGCTGCATCAGATACTTTGAAGTACTCGTTGCAATCCGAAAGCGCTATGTTCCAGACTGGCGTGATCGCGAACTTCTATTCCAAGGGGGAGAATGTTAGGTCTTATTATTTGTGGAATTAGAAGTTCAGGGACTAGATTTGTCATATCTTGTAAATACCTTATAGGTATAAATAGTTTGCATTTAACCTTGTTTAGGGTTAATGATCATTATTATTATTTGCAAAACCTTTGTACGGTGACAGTCTGCCACTGAATCTTATTCATTCGATCTATCAATACAAGTGAGATTTATGGCTGGCTATTACTGATTGTGTTGATTAATTGTTGATTGCTTATGTATCTGGGATCCACACTTTCTTTCCACAATTAAAACATTCCTCATTTGTTTTATCAGTTGAGGAAACGTTTGTAGAGGAGAAGGCTTTTCTGAAAGATTTGGATTTGTTTGGAAAGCGATATTTGTTTTTGAAACCAGCTAACATGGTTAATTCATCAGACAACCTTTTGACAGACATTTCTTCACCTTCATCATCAGCATCACTTAGATATGTCTCCGATTGGTGAGAAGAGTTGCTTTGGCTTTCATTTTCAGAATCTGATGACGGATAGGTGATGCATGGAATACTTTGAGATTTCTTGGAATCTTCACTAACAAGAGCAAAAGAAGTTCCCTTTATATCTTTGATGAAAGATTTCCTTTGTAACTTGGTTTGTTCAAAGTTGAAGAGAGTTCCATATAAAGCAGTTAAAGGCATGTACTCAAGGTCCTTGGAAGTTTTGATACAAGTACACATGTTTTCCCAAAATTCTGGGAGACAATCCATGAACTTGTTTAAAACTTCCTCATTATCATAGACTCTGCCTAGTAACTTCAGATCATTCAGAAGAGAGTTAAAACGATTATAATTGCTAGGAAGAGATTCACCTTTTTCATGAGTGAAAAGTTCATACTTTCTTATGAGGGAAATCTTTTTGCATTTCTTCACTTCCTCTGTACCTTCATACAGAACACATAGTGTGGTCCACATCTCTTCAGCAGTTTCAAAGTTAACTAGAGAATGATAGACTTCATCAGGAAGTGAGAGGGCAATGATTGCTCTAAGCTTTGAATCAAGAGTAACAAGACGTTTTTCTTCATCAGTATATTTCTTTGGATTTTTTAGAATATAACGTCCAGTACCTTTAGCTTTCTCTTTGTCGGAAGGCTCAGAATCATCGGAGTCACTAGAGACTTCATTTTCAGTGGTTTCCTTACCAGACCTCTGCGTTTCATAGTGTAACACCCGGAAAATCCTTGTAAGTAATAATAGTCCTAATATTTCTTTATATTTTGACTTCTTAGATTATAATTGATTTCCTAAGTAATTTCCGAGATTTTTACTTGTTATTTGAGAACTTCCGATAGAAATCTGTAAGTTTATTCCTTAAGGAAATTAACGAAAAATAGATGATAAAGTTAAATATTAGATTTTATGGATTAATTGGATGGGTAATTTGAATACGAGTCCAACGGTACTTTCCGGGGTAAAAACGGAGTTTTAACGAAGAAGTTACGGCTAAATTAGTGGAAATTGAGAAGACTAGCAAACAGAAGCTGGCGCCGATGGTGGCGCCGATGCATCGGCGCGGGTGATCGGCGCCGAGCACCTGACGTGCTAAAAGGGGGTTAAACCCACCTCTTGGTCCTTAGTCATTCATCCTTTCATCTTAGAACTCTAAAATCAGACTTTGCTCTCTACTTCTCGGACGAAATTTCCATCCAATCTTAAGGTAAACTCATATCTCTCAATCCTAATCCAATTCAAACAATTATTAGATGAATCTTACTAATTAAACTTCATTTAGGGCTTGGCATCATTCATCTTTCTTATTGGAGTGATTAAGTTCAAATCATCAAGTTAGGGTTATTTCAATTGAAGATTAGAGGTGAGTAACTTGTATCTAATTAATTGTATTACACCTTATTATCATTCTTTATCTTGATTTTGTTATTGTTAATGAGAAATCTTGGTTAATAAGCTCTTAATGGATAAGAGGGAAACAAGAAGAGTTCAAGTAAGTTATGATGGATTAATTGTGTTCTATAATTTAGAATGTCATGGTAAATGTTAGTATTAAAGGTTTAGGTTTGATTATACATAATTGCTATGTGATTATGTTGATGGCTTAATTTACGTCTTAATGAAGTAATGATGGCTTAATGGTCAATATGGGCCTATTATTGAATTCTAAATATGGATGTTATTATTGATATTATATGGAATATGATTTATTACATATGGATGTATATGAACTACATGGAAGTAGTATTGATCATGTTAAATGGTTGGACCATTGTTATGTGTTAAGTATGCTTTGAATATTATTTTGGATTAATATATTTGGTATTCACATAATTGGAGGAGCACCTAGTAGGCATTGGAGGATATATTCTTACACACCGTGGGGTAAGTGTAATTGATTCATACCTTCGGATACCGTGGGGTTTTCCGTTGTGTCATGCCTTGTGACAATACCGTGGGGTACCGATCAAGGTATATCTTCCATTATGATGTAACTGGGTAGCAATATGGGCCTTCTCCATGGAATCCAATTTGTGAATGTATCGAATTGTTAGTCCTACATGCTATGATTATGCTCTATGTGCTATGTGTAAACCTCACTTAGGCTTTAAAAAGCCTAAGACTTGTTATGTGTTTTATGTGTTACAGATATTAGTGGTTCCGGACACAAGAAGGTTTAGACCAGGGTTGTGAACATGGGATCATTGTTGGAAAAGCTAAAGATTAGAAGATTAATGATAGAACTTTCCGACACCTTTTGTAATCTGATTTCTATAGTAGAGATTAGATAAGCTAGTGGTCCATTAGTAGTTATAATTATCTAAATCTTTGTATTAATGGTTATGAAATGATAATTATGTATACTTTTACTTTAGAAATGCGTACCACTCTTCCGTTTTATGGAAGTTTTTGTTAACCCCTGTTTTGGGGTGTTACACATAGCGAGCCCAGACTCTAGGGATAATGGGTCCCTCTTTGAGAATGGTTGGATATCTAGTATCCACTCCTTCCATGAATAGCATCATACGACTTTTCCAAAGAGAAAAGTTGTTAGGGTTAAACTTAGGAGGTTTGGTAATGGAACCATTTTCAGCAAAGTTGTTTTGAAAAGAGTTTTCAACAGTTGAAGATGATGAGGCAGTCATCGCAGATCAAGTTTATGAGTTAAACTTTTCTGCTTTGATACCACTTGTTAGTCCCAGATGGCTAAAACATGTATTGTAGAAGGGGGTGGGGGTGGGGGGGGGGGGGGGGTTGAATACAATACTCAAAATTTTCACAATTTTAATTCTATTATTGAAAATCTTTCAACAAGAATTACACATAGAAAACTTAAGACTGTTGCGGAAAAGAACAGATAAACTATTCTAACAATCTTACACAAAGTATACTAACAAAACAACTAAGAACACTTAGAACAAAGCTATAAAGTTTTTAAGCAAAATGGAGATTTCTTGCACTGAGAGAGAAGTCCAGAAAGCGTAGTTTGCATGGAGCCTTCTACTTCCTTTTATAGTGAAGATACAAGTACTGTGCATTAAATGCTCAGGACACTTGTCATAAGGAGATTGGATAGAAGGTGTAGTACTCTGAAAAGTTGATGTTTCCAAATCACCTTTTTCCTTGGAACCAGGAAGAAAGCCCATGCTGATTTAGACGTCATCTAAAAGTGGAGAGTACTAAGTTGATATTTTTACCAACCACTGGATTATTGCCAAACTTGGAGGATCTTCTTGATGTGTTTTCCAATACAATTTAATCGATGATGTTCCACCGATATGACTGTCATTGGTCTTTAAAAATCAACTGCAAGAAAATCTATTTACACGAAGATCCCACCGATTTGAGTATCCTCATCGGTGGGATGAAGTCCACCGATTTTGAGTATCTTTATCGGTGGGATGATGTCCACCGATTCCTGAGGACAACATCGGTGGGATTAAATCCACCGATTCTTGAAGACACCATCGGTGGTGAGGAAGTCCACCGATGTGTGATCGATGGACAATAACTTGTATATATCTTGAGAAGAGTCTTCTTGATTCCGCACAGAGAATCTCTTCAAGCTAGGTTTCGGTTGATCTTCGACTTCACCGAACAGTTGCTATCTTGTACAAGTTATTTAAAGAACCTTGTCAAAATATTCTAAGTAGAAATATAGGGAAAACATCGGTGAGTCAATTTCAAAACTTTGATGACCCAACATATCACTTTAAATAAAATTCAAGATAAGAATTAAGGCTCTTGTACTTGAACTTCAAGGATACAAGTGTCTTGTAAGAACTCCATCTTATAGTAGTTCTTATAAGAGCATGCATAGTAATGGTTCTTATAAATATTTAACTTAATAAAAGGTAACACGAAATAAATAAGTAATATAGATAAAAACTTGTATAAAAAAGCTACCAACAACAAATTCAAAATTAATAATATATTTTAATAATTTTTAAAATTAAAATTAATATCAATTTATATATTTGATAATTATGTTTACAGATTAACTAAAACAAAATATAAATAAAATGATTTAAAAAAATAATGGAACAAGCAAAAAAACAAGAAGTGATTTCTTGTTACATATGACTGGATAAGTACCTAGGGACACTGTAACCTTCCAAATATGCAGTAGAAAGAGATCTCCAAACAACATAATTAAACTCTAATAATCCTTAAATTAAATCAAATGACTTAGTTTGAACATTAATTAAGTTGATGCCTCGAAAGATAAAAGTCAAAAATCAACCCAACTTTAAATCCTAAATTCAATCTAGTTCCAAAACTAAATTTAACTTCAAATGAATGAATAAAAGTCCTCAAAAGCAAATGGTCTTCTCTCACAAAGCCTCTGATTTTCCCTAGCTAGATACTTGCTGGAAGAAAAAACACAACGTGAGCCAAATACCCAGTATGGATTAAGATTACAACATAAACAAAGCATAACATAATTAAAAGATCAGATTCAAATGAGATGGAATGTTAGGTCTAGAGTTTTGTCAAAAACACAAGTGTTGAGTTCTGAGTAAGAAGACTAAAGAAGACTCAGAAGACTCAGAAGTTCTGAGTAGAAGACTCAGAAGTTCTGAGTGAGAAATCTCAAAAAGATTCTAAGTGTTGGATTCTGACTAGAAGGTTCAGAGTTCTGAGTAGGAGACTCAGAACTTCTGACTATGAAGACAAATGTTCTGAAGCGCTTATTCAGAAGTATGTTCAGAATTCATATCTTGGGATATTATCTGTTATATTCAGTTACTAATTAGGACACGTGTAATTGTTCTATTAGTCTGTTTCTCATATGTACTGTAGCTTTAGCTATTATCTACAGTATATATAGGAGTTAGCAACTGTAGCTAACTGAATTTTTTTGGCTAACCTTTTGGATAACTCTTTACGCATAAATTGTTAGATCTATTGAGAGAGAAATTCATTGTAATATCTTTAATAGATCATATGACCAGTTGCTATTAATACGATCTTAATTGTTCATATTTGATTGTAAGAGTGTAACCTGGACTTTCAATTTTCCCTAGCTAGATACTTACTGGAAGAAAAAACACAACGTGAGCCAAATACCCAGTATGGATTAAGATTACAACATAAACAAAGCATAACATAATTAAAAGATCAGATTCAAATGAGATGGAAGATAAAGTTTCAAAGTTTCTCCAATACATAATCACCACCAAACTCCAAGGAGTTGAAGGCCCCATATAGCATTCGGGGAAAAGATGATATCCTCCTTTGGTTTTGGACTTCACCTGGATTCAGAGCATTTGCATGGATACTAAGGAGATAATGAAGTTCGATGGCTTAGATTGGATACAAAATCAAAGGGTTGCTATTAATTCTAGTAAAATTTTGAAACATCCACCCTATTTTCGTTTCGTATGGATTCTGGAGTAATACGTTTGAGTTGAATGTAATTATTTTTTTTGAGATTTTGAGTATCTATTCTCTATTTTGGAGAAATTTTAGATAATTTGTTGAAGATGCTCTAACTGCACCCATATATATTACTAAATCTATACTTACTAATTTTCTTCTCACAAACATCAACATACAGACTAATTTTTTGTATTCTTAATGTATAATTTAACCTAATTTTAACTTAAAACACCCTTAAAAATGGGTGATATAAAAAGAGTTTTCCTTTTTCTTTTTTAATGATGTGTGTAAAAATCAACTTTTGATGTGTGTATGCATTTCTTATGATATATTTTTGGCCCGTTTTTTCATTTAATGTTTTTATTCTTTACAATTTGAAAATAATTGAAGATATGACAACATTATCATGTCGAGAAATGTACTGGACCCATTAGATGTAAAAAGAAGAACTGTGATAAACAACTTGTAAAAAGATTAAACTATTAATTAAAGACCATAAAGTCAAGTAGTAAAATGTCTTGTAAATATGTTATCTAAGTTATGCAATAAGTATTCAAGTAAGAACTCTTAGATTTGAAGAGTATAAATCAGATTTAGTAAGAATTATGATTTGTTAAGAATTTTTGTTTGAAAACATATCTAATTTTAAGTGAAACAACAAAATATGATGTGAGTTTCATGTTTATAGCAAGAGTGCAAAACTATGGTTTTAAAGCGTCAAATTAAATACATTTTATGTATTTTATTCTTTTTAATGTCTTTTTATCTTTTTATCCATACTATATGATAAAATATTTATGAAAAACTCTTACCCTTAAAGCTTCATGTACCGTTATGTAATGTTAATTACTTAAAATCTCTTAAAAACAACTAATGAAGGTTTATGTACCGCTTTTAATGCTAATTACTTGATTAATATTTATCTCTAACAACCTTCAAATTCTTAAATCGTGGACTCTTATTAATTAATCCTTATCTCTAACCCTTTTCAAATCCTCAAATCATGAACTTCTTAAAAAACGTCATTCTTTAAATAAATTTATTAAAAACCATGACCGTTTTTCTCAAAACTACACATTAAAATAAATTAGAACATTAAAATTGGGATATATCGCGCTGCATTGCACGAGTAAACTTCTAGTATAGTCTAAATGTATTAAACTTTAGGAGACTTTAGGTGTTATTAAGGGGCCGGCCCAAGAAATTAGTTTACATGTATTAATTTTCCATATACTAAAAAAATCAAAAAAGAAAATTAACACACTTAACTATTTATGTTCATATTCTATTTTAATTTTCTTTTAATAACGAGAAATTATATTATTTTTTGATTTTTTTCATCCTACTAAATTTATCATCATATGTAACGTGTATCAAAAATAGTTTTTTTTATCCAACTTTTATTTTTCAAACATAAACGTAAAAACGCCATGAACCTTAAAAACCATATTAATCTAACGACTTTTAGATCAACTAAAATCATGTTAAAAAATCGTAAATAATCTGTTATCAAAGTTTTATAAAGGTCTTATAATTTATATTTATTACTGAAGTGAGATAGATGCCACAAGTCATGTTCAATTGAGAACCGTATCTTCATAACAAATAAAAAAACCATCAGATACATGATGCATGTCCGAGACATTTTTAAGATCGGGAAGGAAATAAATGTTGTCTTATAAGATGGACTTGATACTCCCTATCAAACGTGTTTTAAAACCGTGAGTCCAAATGTATGGATAAAACGGAGAATATCTGATACGGTTGGTCGAAGATGTTATAACATTCATTATGAATATTGTAAAAGTTTACGTATTATTCATGGTGAATATGAACCAAAGAATAGAGGCGGGCCGAGGGATTACAAATTAATGGGCCGTTGTAAATTTGTTCTTTGGGCCTTTCTATAATATTGGGCTTGGCTATTGGGCCTTAAGTTCAGGCAAAAACATAAAAAATGTGGAGACTAGAGAGGGCATTGTCCGATTAAAGCAATTTACAGAAATTCGCCGGCGCCGGGAAATTAGTCTCATCTCCAACGACCTCTGCCTTTTCTCCGGTTCTGCAAGTGGGAGTCAAAACAATGGAAACGAAGCTGTCTTCCACTTCATCCTCAAAGTTTGTCGATCAATTAGTTGTAAGCATACCTTCGCCTGCTTATTTTCATCTTCTTTGCATTACTTGTTGTCCTTCTCGTGTGTGTAAAGGCGTTTTGTGTTTTTTTGGTGATTTAGGTTCCAGGAGATGTGATATTGGACCTCTCAAGTATGGCCAATCAAACTATCAAGCTTGGAGGCGGCCTTCGTCAGGTCTGTATTTCATCATAGGGTTTATTGTTTCACATACTATCTAACTGTTTCTTAAGTCTTCAAATTTACCTCCATTTGTAGAAATGTGTTGCACTTTGATTAACTTTGTCAAACCTAATGAAGTCTGAACTAAGAAAATACTGTTTTATGCCGAGTTACTACTATAAGTAACAACAGATATAGTGGAATACTCCCATTTATGGAAAGATACGGGAAAATTTTAGTTTGGAACCTATTCTTTTGTTGATTTGTTCCTATTTAATTTTATGTAAAGATGTCATTTCTATAGATGTTTGACATTTGGTTGAGATAAGAAGTTTTGACTTTTTTTTACTGTTAGGATGGTGATTCCATTTCTGTAATGAAAGCCAGGATGTTGAGATTTACGAAGCCAAACAAATACTGGGTTGAGAGCTCCCACAAGAGGGTAAGATTATTGTTTTATGGTCAATTTGCTTGTTAAGATTCAGTTTCAGGTTTTATTTGCCCAATATATTTATCCTTCTTAAGCACTGCAGCTGCATTGTGATTTATGGTACCTTACAGACTTTCTAAATTAGTTATTGCAAACTCTTTGAATATGTATCTACGCAGTTTGCTTTCAGTGATTCTCATGAAAGAAACCTCAAGAATTCATGATGAAACTATATGTTGTTTGCAAAACCATTTGTATCTAAGATCAAGGTTGTCAAATTATTTTAAAATGTACATGTTTTTCACATTTGATATTTCTATAATTCTATCTAATGTCATCTTTGTAATAAGATTAGGACCCCTTCCCATTATGTCATCTCTGGTATTCAGTTATTTGAATGTATATGTCGATTTCTTGCATTTTTTAGCTCTGCAAATGTGATACAAGAAAGCCTTGACGACTAACAAGTTAACATGATTTATGGGTCATTTGTAGTATGTACCTAGTGATGGGGATAATGTTCTTGGAGTGGTGGTGGATACTAAACCAGAAGTAAGTTTCTTTGACAATTTACAATGGTACTTAGACTTCAATTTTTGTTCTTCATTATAATGATTTATTAATTTTTGTTTTCTTTTTTGTTTTTTATTTGTGTAATTTCAGAACTTCCTTGTGGACATTAAAGGACCTGCATTGGCATTTCTACCTGTTTTGGCATTTGAAGGAGGAACTAGGAGGAACATACCAAAGTTTGAGGTATAAGACTTTCTTGCCATCGATGGTATTTCCACATTTATTAATTTCTACTCTCTATTTCTTTCTACCACATTATTATTTTTGGTTTATTCTTTGCTATTGAACTGCATTTGGCGGAACTTTTCATTTGGCTTAGATGTTGCATTGCAGGTGGGCACTTTGTTATATGTTCGTGTGGTCAATGCAAATACCGGCATGAACCCTGAGTTATCGTGCATGGATGGTTAGTCATGTTTTTGCTTGTGTCATATCTTTTATAAAGTATTAGAATTGATCTCTATTCTATAATCCCCAATACCGCAAGTCAAGAATCACCACACTTTCATTGTAGCCGGTGGCAAAGCAGCGGAATATGGCGTACTTAAAGAGGGCTATATGTTTGAATCATCCACTGGACTCTCTACAATGTATGATCTGTTTCAACTTCTTGAATAATTAATTTTGGAGTTTTTTAAAAGCGGACTACTCAGAGCCAAACTTTACACTTGCCAAAAGAAGAGCTAAACTTTACGATCTTTCCAGGCTGCTGAGTTCTCCACCTTATCCAGTTCTTGAAGACCTTGGGAAGAAGCTCTCCTTTGAGATAGTTGTTGGCATAAATGGCCGTTTTTGGGTATGCTTCTTTATAAATTAAGACACCCACTTTTGCAAACATCAATATAAAATGATATTATTTTTCATACTTGTGTTGTTAACATGTTTTGAAATTGGTATAGGTGAATGCATCACAATCATCAACAGTAATTCTTGTTGGAAATGCTATACAAAAATCAGAATCACTGAGTATGGTACAACAGAAGATTTATGTAGAGAAATTGCTTAAGAGTATTCAGTGATCAAGTAAGCTCAATTTGCCATGTTACCGTAACTTCATATATCCTGATATGAACACATCAAGATCGAATGCAGTTAAATTATATATCTTCTTTTTTGTTCTTTTAGTACTTGCAACTATGCCCGTAGTTTCAACAGGATTAACCAATACAAGTCTATTGATCATAGCATAGAAAGCGAACACACAAGTTTAATCATTCATCTGCACATTGTGCTTATTCTTGGCCCAAACGTAAAATGGAGAAATATGATAAGAACTACACGTTGTAAATCCCTTGAACTTGATTATGCTTATATGTCGTCTTTTGGTTTTACCAAGATCTCAAACTTTCCAAGGGCGAAATCATAGTAGACACCAAATAGTTTGATATACTTTTTATCTAGTACTCCAGATCGAACATAGGGGTAGGATAGTAAATTCGCCCGTGATTTCATCACCGACTCCTGCCATGTACAACATACAAGGCACGCAGTACAAATTGATTAAGATTGGATTGGAGAAATTAGTGGTTAATTGATTTACCTTCTCAACAAGTGTTGCGGGTTGTTTACCTGAAGCGAATGGTCTTTTTTCACATTATCCTTGGCAGGCTGAGCAATGCTAACCCAATCATCTATGAAGTTACTACAAAAACATTCCCACAATGCACATAAATAATTGATCTGATTTCACCATGTGTTTTGTTGGTAGAGAATGCAAAGGAATTCAGTTTCGTTTCTATCAACTTTCAGTCTGGTTTGCCGATTGCAGCTTTGGATTTGAAATGCAAGTATTAATAAATGAACAGGTTTATCATGTAAAATCTTATTTCGTTTATAAATACGTATTTGAAAATTAATTATAAAAAGTTTAAAATTACTTTTTGTTAAAACTATTTATCATTTGGAATTATATAAATATATGGGCAAGGGTTTTTGGTCACAAACATTTTTGAATAGAAGGTAATTAAATTTTAGCCATGTTATCTATTCTTAAGGAATTTGGTCAATGTAATTGATAATTCTGATCCAATTGAATGAATTCTCAAACCAAACACTTACTAAGATATTTAACAAGAAATATTATATTTGTTTTTAGACAAATGAATTAATAAGGATGAAATAGACTTACTCGAAAGATTTTTTGTCTGGAAGAGATATCAGTCGTTTGATTCCATCACATCGACTGTGTCCAAAGGCCACAATAAACTCAACCTGTAACAAGTGTTTTCCTTCACATAGTGTTGAGTAGGGTGTTCATCGGTTGACATCCAATGGATGTGAGGGGAACTGAACCGATCCAATCATCCATTGGTTGTTGGATTTTTCCAGTCGAACCGATTTAATCATCCATTGGATGTTGGATTTTTGCAATCCAATGGATGATTGATCGGTTCGGTTCCATCCATTGGATATCCTTATTAGATATCCATTGGATCTAATTGGATCTATCCGACATCCAATGGATTATCAGATCGGATCGGATCCATTCTATGTGTTAGTTTAATCCATTTTTATAAGAATGAAAGAAATTGATTAATCCCCTTTAATATGTGTTAAAACCAACACAAGTGAGGCTCAAAATTCAAAAACCAACACAAAACAAATTCATATTAAGCATATCGCAAACAAATTAATTGGATGATAGTCGGATGGATAACTGGATGGTTAATTGGATGATAGTTATGTGCACATATAACTGACCGATCCAAATAGGATGTTGAAATTTTCAATCCGATCCAACCCCATATAATCATTGGTGCTTCATCCCATATAATCAACCTAGTCTTCTTTATTAACTTGGCAACGTCACTGCCTGGCTTTATGTAACAAAGATAATCTTCGTTAAGAATTAGAGGAATTTGAAAACGAGAGTGTGTTGTCCTACCTCCTGTAAGAAGTAAAGAAGCAATACCACTCGAAGCAACGTTTAAAACAATTTCTCCTCTAGATCTTATTGATGCAGATAATGTCTTGCATAGAAATGTTTTACCTGTTCCGCCATAACCATATACAAAAAACACACCTCCTTGGTTATTTTGAACCGCTGTGATGATATCGTCATAAACACCTCGTTGCTCGTTTGTTAAAGCACCTAGAAGTTGACGAAACTCATTTTGTAGATTAGCTATGTCATAATCTAGCTCCTCCGTAATCAAACGATTGTTTGAAGACTCAACAGAATCATCATCAGGGTAAGGCATAGTGGTGAATTTTTTTAGGCTGGAATTGTTACGAAGTAAAATCTTTTCAATCTCAAACAATGTCAAGTTTTTGACTTGATCATCATTAAGGGATAAACCTGTAACATATATAATAAAAATGTTAAACAACCATAACATAGAAATAATAACTGAAAAAATATTTAAGAAAGAAAATAATGTTTAAAAAATAAAAAAACAATAAATTGGTCCGTATTTAAATAATAACTGTATAAATACCTAAATAGATAATTAACATACATGGAGACTTTAGTTCAATTCGTTGATTGTAAAGAATCCCATCTGCCAAGTATTGCCATGTTTTTTGCCAAACAAATTCAGGTCTAGACACACTATTTGAAGTCAGCATGGTTGCAAATAAAGACCGTAGATAAAAACTAGAACCGGTTACACTTGCTTCTTCAATGGCATCAACATATTCCTTGTCGTCATCTAAAAGCCCAATAGCATAACATGCATCTCTAAAAGTAGGAAATATATCTCCATTTACTGTACGAATGTCTTCGAATGATTTAGGACCTCTGACTTTATTCAGAAGAATTCTTAAATAATACGTTTCACCAAGAGCAGGAGAAACTGAATGAATTCTTCCAATTGAAAAGCCTTTTTTCCTTTGATCCCAACGTCGCTCTTCCAGTTTTCACACAAACTATGTAGGGAATTCAACATAAGTAAGTTTTCATGCTTCTTCGTAAAGTACATTACACTTCATCCAAGCTAAGAACATTGAAGACGCCACAGAAGTTTTGTTTATGACATTTTCAATATCATCTTCAGCACCAAAAACGACTTGTTGTTGTCCAAGAAGATGGAAAGGAAGCCTCAAAACAGAAGGAGTCCTGTAATGAACATCATACCCAAATATACGCCAAGAAGCTTCACATGCAGATACATATCTACAGTCATAATATTCCTTTATTTCATCAACGGAATTATTATTATCTTCTTAATTACTGCTTTCTACAACCGCAACAGTAGCTCTATTCGGACCCTTGTTGATATATTTGAACAAATATTTTATAGAAGAAGCCTGATTGCACCACTCAACATTAATGTGTGCCTGATATCTTTTCAAAAGATATTTGTTATAAGCAACAACATTTCTGTTATCTAACAATCTGTTGATAACTGATATTATGTAGTTCAATTAAAATTAGAGGAAATAATATAATCATAGAAAGTATAAATAATTAAATATACTATACTAAAATATTTGCATATTTATATTTTTGAAAAAGGTTCGAACTCATAATCCAAAAGTCAGTTGATAAGTGATATCTTTTTTTTCCAAGTAATTAAACCTCTTATGATAATTCTAAGGTTGTTTCGTTGACATAATGGATATTGATAGAATTGTAATTCGTCGAAGGAATTCGACTTTGAAGTAAAAATTGATATGAAATTGCAAAAAGAAAATCACGACAATTTAGTGATTATTTGTATCAAATCCCATACTAATTTCAACAAATCTCATACTAATCACGACAC
The DNA here is from genome assembly GCA_033807775.1 of Saussurea involucrata. NCBI lineage: Eukaryota > Viridiplantae > Streptophyta > Magnoliopsida > Asterales > Asteraceae > Saussurea > Saussurea involucrata. Next base: position 106,955,674 of record CM066318.1, read on the forward strand.
ATTAATTCGTATATATTTATGATATTTAATAATATAATTAAATCAAAATATATTCAATATTGGGCTCATTTCGAAGGTATTGACGAAGCGATTACAATGGTATAATTTGTAAAAAATAGAAATATTTTTAATGCATTTTAGTTCATATACATTATTTATGTTTATATGATAAGAGTCTAAAATGAAAAATAAAAAAGTAAGGGATTAAAAGTAAGCTACATACCTAATTATAAGGGTAGTAAATGTAACGTATAAATTAAAAAAATTGAATTAATGAGAGATTTAAGGAGGAGTGAATGTGGGTGTGCTAATTGAACTTATAATGTAAACTGCGTCCAGATACATGTTTAGGCAGGAAAATACTGAAGTCGGCTCACCAGAATACGACACGTGGCATGCTAGTTACTTATTTATTATATGTATAGATTAGATAGGAATACAAACAAATTGATAAAATGACCTTGAGAGACAAAACTGCATATTCAATAATAGCACCAATACTGGAGTACCTATTCTACAAGGCAAATATAACAATTACTAACATCAGTAATATTTCAATCTTCTAGTAAAAGGGTATGCCATCATTCTCTGGGGTGTCCCAATTATATTAGTTCCATAACCATTATAAGGTAGGTAAATCTTATATTCTAGGAACATGCGAATGAAGGGTGCCTGAACTCCAAACCCAAGCTTGTCACTCATCCTGTCTGCAAAGATGCGCTTTCCTATTTGTTAGGGTAAAATAGTGGAACATAACATACAATCTTTTAATCAAGTACCATCGTATTAAGTTAGACTTGACAAACGTGTCGTGTCGGGTTCAAAGTTAAACGGGTTGAGAGTGTCTAACCCTACAACGACCCGTTTATTAAACGAGTCAGAAAATTCCAACCCTAACCCGACCCGTCTAACCCGTTTATAAAACTAAAAAGCAAAAATCAAAAATTCACAAAAAAATTACAAATCCAAAACTCAAATGAAAGCATTAGAAATCTGAATTTTATGATTAAAACTTATATGTTCTAACCAAATCCAAAACATCAAAAATCCAAAGAATTAAAAAGAAAACTTAATATATATATAAAAATCAAATACAAACCATGTATTTTATGATTAAAACTTATAGGGTCATTTTCAGGGTTGAAATTTTGACCGTGTCCTTACCCGTTTAATTTTCGTGTCGTGTCGTGTCAACCCGTTTACTTAAACGAGTTGAAATGTATCACCCAATTCCGTTTATTTCGTGTCGAGTTACCGTGTCGTGTCAGTTTTTGTCAGGTCTATATTAAATAGTTTTTCATATTTATAATAACCTCAACAAAAATATAAAACTTAAAAAAATCAATATATCAATGATCCCTAAAATTAAACGCTAAAACTAATAAAAGAAAAGATGTCAAATGAAAATGAAAATGGAGATTGATAAATTGATGGATTGTTTTTGACACCTTATTAAATGCACACACCAAGTTGGTAATATTACAGACCACGTAAGCTTCACCGGTTCCTAGGGTGACGATATTTGTAGGGCCAGCTCGGGAATCCGAGCAACCAAACATAAGAAACTGCAACAACTTAGTTATTATTTAAAATGAGAAAGTTTAAGGGTTTTTTTCATTTAAAGTGAAAAGTTTTAATGGTTTTTTCATTAAAAAAATAGTTGAAGGACTTAATCATTCAAAATAAGAAAGTTTAATGGTTTTTTCATTCAAAAATATAGTTTAGGGACTTAACCATTCAAAATAAGATAGTTTATTGGGTTTAGAGTAAATTACGTTTTTCGTCCCTGTGGTTTGTTGAAAATTTTCTTTTTAGTCACTGGTCTTTATTTATTACACTTATAGTCACTATGGTTTGACATTTATTTCATTTTTCGTCCCTAAGACCAACATACATTAAAAATGTGCATTAAAGAAAGGGACATATTGGTCATTGTACCATTTTTGTGTTCTTCTAGTTTCTTATTGAGATTTTTTTTGTCTTTTTATCTGAAGTTCTATCTCCTCTCTCATTTATCTTCTTTCTCCACAATACACACATGGTAACTCCCACCTATCTCCGGTGTGAAGACCTTACAAATGGACAGACACATCTTGATCATCTCTATCTCTGTGTAGCTTGTTTCAAACACACACTCATTGATTAGCTCCACCGATCATCTTCATCTATGTGTCATTGCATCTCCACCTTTGGTGTGTGTATGCATGTTTGGTTCGAGAGACAGTAACAGACTAACAGTGTATGTGTGTGTGTGTGTTTGTTTTGCAGACATAAAGTGTTTTAAGAACCGCAGAGTGTGTTGGTGCGTTTCGCTGATCACAGATCCAGAAAAGAACTAAATCATAGATCTTTTAAATCGTCTTCCATCCCTTTACTGTATGAAACCCATTACTATGGAGAGCAGGTTTTATGGTTTCCCTCCCTACACGGTTGTACGCCAGCACCACCAAGATCTAAACAAAAAAAAGTTGAGACCTTTGGAATAATTTTACTGTGTTTTACTGTGATTCATTGTTAATCAAACCGCAATTCCTGAACCTTAACCCGTTAACCGTCGGTCTCCTCCACCTTCGACCACCAAGCAGAAAGAAAACCCACAACCAACTTTGTGAAAAAAATTATGTTAAGGCGAAATCATAGTGTGTAGACGAAGTGATAAAAAAACTGTTAAGGCGAAATCATACGGGGTGAAGGAGGGGAAGTCGAAGGTTGTCGGAGACGAGGGGCTTTCCCCGTCTCCTCTAACGCCGGTGACACTCTCTGTCTATATACACACACACACACACACAAACACACACACACACATATATATATATATATATATATATGTGTGTATGTGTGTGTGTGTGTGTGTGTGTGTGTGTGTGTACACCTGCAGATACAAAGTAGAGATGATCTGTAAATTTATATGTACACCTACACATACATGTATATATATATATATATATGTGTGTGTGTATGTATGTAGGATGTGTGTGTATATTTTCTAAAGAGATGAGAAGGAGGGATGTAGTAGGCGGAAAAAGACAAAGAAATATTAATGAAAACAAAACTGAAAAAGAAAAAAAAAGAAAAGACCATAATGCCCTTAATTTAATTGGTATTCATTAAAATCGGGTAGCTTCAGGGACAAAAAAAGAAATAAAATATAAACCACAATGACTATCCATGTAATAAATAAAGACCAGGGACAAAAATCGAAATTTTCAACAAACCACAGGGACGAAAAACGTAATTTACTCTTGGGTTTATTTGAACTTTTCCCTATTTATAAATATACATAAAAATGTTTTTGACTTTTTTTAATTGAAAATAACGTACACATATCTTAGTTAGGCCACCCGTAGCGCCCTCAGGTACGCAGGCGAGTTCGACCGAGGTGGCAATCGGGTTAGTGGGTAAGGGGGTACCGGGGGGGGGGGGGGGGGGGGGGGAGGGAGGGTAGGGAGCGGGTAAGGGGAGCGGGTTCATGAACCCGATGAAGATTTTTTTTATAATTGAAACTGAATGTATTTAGCGGGTAGTGGGTTCAGCGGGTAGGGTGGGTAGGCGGTACTCCACTTTAGGGTAAGGAGGGTAGGAAAGAGAAAAACTGATGTGACGCTGAGGTGGCAATTGGGTTCAGTGGGTTCATTGGATAGCGGTACTCATGGTCTTATAGCATGATTGAATTTCACTTTAAAATTTAATATTGATATAATTACCTTGGGTTCTTGTTTCTCTGCCAGTTGACGGTAATAACCAGGACGTTTACTGCAAATTATAATATAATAAAATGGACTGTAGTAAGAATTAATTTACGCAACTAGATTATTTTAAATTCCATTTCACTCATGTTAAAGATAGACAATAAGAATCTGACTGTAATTAGAGGAGGTTTGATAGCTTACTCGTAATCAGTACTCTTGAAGAATTCAAATCCTCTTTTGATTCGCTCAATGGGGTCAAAATAGGACTTTTTGAGATCGGTTTGAGTTTCGTTTTCTACTTCATTTTCTTTTCTACAATTCAAACACATATTGTAACACCCCATATTTCTCCTCTTAGTAGAATTTTGAATTAAATGGAAGTTTGGGGGCAAATTAGTGAAACTTGAAAGTTTTGTGCAGTAGTGGGATTTAAGGTTTGTAAATAGAGTGAGGAAACCCTTTCTTCCTCATTTGGCGGCTACACTTTGGAGAGAAGGGCTGAAGGAGAATTGGAACTCTTGTGGAGAAGGAAACAAGAAGGTAGAATCAAGAAAAGGAAAGAGCTCAATTCTTAGGTATAATTTATTTTCTCCATCTTCATCTCCTTGGGTTTTTGGGTAGAAAATTGAATGGAAACTTGTTTTCATCTTCTTGCTAATCTATGGATTGATTTCTAATGGAAATGAAGTAGTTGCTCAACTATGTTGGTTTTCAAATCACATTTTAGGAAACTACATCATTCCATGAAGAAATGTGAGTTTTAGTCATAAATGGATTTTGGGGTTTTGAATGAATGATTCATGGATATGATTTTGGGATTGATTCCCTATGAGTTTTGATCAAATCAGTAAGAAACTTCATCATAATTGCTTGGTAATCTACATTTTTCTATGGATTGAGTTTTGGGGTTTTAAATCATGAGTCAATGGTTGGGTTTTGGATGGTTTTGGTTAGATTAAATGATGTTTTGATGCTTGGTAATTGTGGGGAAAGGTTTAGAACATTCATTATTTCATTTTGGAGGCTTAAAATCGATTTGGGATGAGTTGGGGTTGAGAAAGTGTGAAATTTCGGACTAAAAGTGGTGTACAGAATTGAGAGGGACAAAACAGGTAGTTGCGCGGTTTGTCCCGCGGTTTGCAAACCGCGTGACAAGTGGCGCAAGCCCCTGTTTTGTGCACCTTGTTCGATTCGCTTCGTGTTTCGGGTCTAGAATCGAGGCATCGTCTGGGGGTTTGTCTTAGGGGCTTAGTAGGGATGTTTTGGGAATGTAATTAGACGGTTAACACCATTCTTATGACGTCCAATTCAGGTGTTCGGTTTGAGCTAAAGTGTGTACCGGAGCGTGTGTCGATGTGCTAAGGCTAAGGTGAGTTCCCTTATCTCTTTTGGTGCAAATGAAATGTTTTGCTAAAATTTTCGTACCTGAACTTGGTTTGAGCACGAGGGCATGATTTTATACTATGAAAGCTTTGTTATTTCACAATGTGGAACTGTTTATAAAATACACGCATGTTATGATTATGTTTATAAACGCGCATGTTTGGCTTATGTGATATTATCCGTTATGTGGCATGACGTGTGGAGTCGGGCACACAGTGGGAGTAGTGTACATTGGGATATCATGTCCCTTGGGAGTTGATTAGTTACCTCGTACATTTGGAATTCGTTTTCGATGTATGTGGAGATGGGGAGTCTGCTTGGGCCCCGATGGTGAGAGGGGAGTCTGCTTGGGCCCCGATCGTGGAGATTACCATGTGGCGGAGGATGTATACGAACACTGTGCAAATGCCCATATGTGACGTGATTTGGTCGAATTATTTGATGGGCCTTTATGGCGATTTGCATTTATATTTTTAAATGCTTTGTTAAACTGTTTCGGGAGGGAATTCACTAGACCTCATGGTCTAACCCTCGCTTTTCAAAAACTAAAACTATTTTCAGGTGATTGTCGTGTTTGGGGTTCATCTGGTGATGATGAAAGGTTGTGGCGTCGTAGAAGAGCTAGAGTCTAGTGAAGACTTGTAGATTACCGTCGGGCTTCCCGTAGCATCTCAGTTGTGAAGGTGTTTCCGCTGTGAGTTTAGAGTAGAACTTATGTAAATTATTTGTGTTGGGACCGTTTTTTGGTTGTAATATTGTTTAATGTTATTTTATGGAAATTGGGTCATTACAAATGGTATCAGAGCTACTAGTTTAAGGGATTTAGGTGACCGGATGGGCCTAAACCTAAACTGTGGAGTAGAGTGGGACACAATTGAGATATAGGAAGCCATTAGGAAAGACTTTAATCGTGGGATATCTTGACAATGGTAGTGAGAACCCTCATGTAAGGTAAATTCAAATCGCATCTGGCCAATGCTATTATGAATTTACAGGTGCATGGGTGTACTCAATCGCTATTGTCGGGATGAGTGGTGAGTGTGACAGTATGTAGAAGGTTCTAACCTTGTATTTGATAGCAAGGAGTTGATGTGTCTTGGGAGATCCCTTAGGAAATGATGTTTGTAACTTCTAGAAGAAGTGTTGTCTAGAATGTTAATGAGCTGCTTAGAGGTAAACTCTCTGGGATAGGAAGTGAGAATTATGTTGGCATCTTGAATACCTTCAATTCAAGATCGAGTGAGGGAATCTAGTCTTGGATTCCTTAGTCAAACGGTTTAGTGGCAAGATTAATGATTGCAAGAGATCAGTGTTGTTTTGAAGTATGTATAAGAGTAGAAGGTGAGATAAGTGGCTAATTGTTAAACCATGTTGAGTGGTCGATCAGGTGGGCTATGAAATACTTGTACATCAAGTTGTAGTAAAAGTAAGAAAGCGGTTGTCGGTCATAGTATGGTGTCAGTGAAGAGTTGAAGTGAGTGCAACGGTTGACTTGGTTAGAGTGAATTAAAGAAAAAAAATTGGGTCGTTAGTATGTTATTTTATGGAAATTGGGTCGTTACACATATGTTTCATTACCATTAGTAAAAAAATTAAAGAAAACTGAATTGTAACCACTTGATATTTCTGTTGATGTAGTTGCCTCTTCATTCACCATACTCGAGTGTTATTGGTGTTCCTGCAACTTTTGTAGAAAATACATAATCAAATGACATAAATAGAGACTAATTGATACAAAAAGATCATTGATGTACAAGATAAACATTATCATATATGAATGAATACAATGCGACTAAACAGGCTTTATTGTTGCTGACTACATGGAAAAAGGAGAGAATCCAATGGGAGGTGATGGATGGTCGTCGATGGGCCAAGGTGGACTTGCACGATACAAGTCTCGTCACATTTCTTTATTTTTAAAATTCAAACATAAATTTTCGTTTTTCATAATTTGCAATTATACACTTGTATGTTGTAGTTTTTTTTCGCATCAATAAATGTAACATCACAAAATCCAAAGCAAAAGACTGATTCTATAACGTCAAGTTCGACTTAATACTCTGTTGGAAGATCAGAAGTTACAACTTGAGGCTAGTAAAGATCAATTTTTTTGTTTTATATCAATGTAGTATGAGTTGTTACAATAAATATTTCAAATATTAAATTGAATCAAATGGAAGCCTCCTCTTAAAACATAAATTCTGAAAACTACATCCTATTCACTTACAAATATAATCGAATTAATGAAATAAATGGATACTTGTGTGTGACACATACAAAATATACATATAAACACACTTAAAATCTTGCACACGATAATTATTTGGATCAATTTTTATAAAAGAATTATCAATGAAAAGCAAGCAAATTAAATACCTCAATTATATTTGTAAACAATGTTTGAAAAGTGAGTCTTTGGGGTGTTATACTGAACTCTTATCCGATAAATACTTGTCGGGCCATTTATCTAATCAGATGAAAATGGTAAGGGGTCGATAATTTTACTCGATAATAGCAATGATAACAATGGAGAGTCTTACCCGATAAGCGTTTACTGGGTAAATTGTTGCACACAATACCATTTTGATGGACTATAATCTTACTCGATAAAATATGTTAAGAGTTCTAAATCTTACTGGTAAAGTAAGTTAGAGTGTTGAATCTTACGATAAACATTTATCAGGTAAACGTTTGGATAAACTGCACTTAAGGGTGTGTTTGGTATACTGGATAGAACAAAACAGAACAGGGATCTATGTCCCACGTTTTGTAGGAATTTTATGTGAAACAGACAGGAACAGAGTGAACAGCCTGCTTCACCCCATGGAACAAGCTGAAACAGACTTATGTTTTACCAATATAACCTCAAAATAAAATCTAATTCATTTCTAAAACATCAAATACATGTTCTATTTTATATTTTATTTATTGTATTTTATCTAATGTTATCTGTTATGTTCTGTCCAGTTCTGTCTACCAAACGCTGACAACTGTTCTGTCCCGTCCAATTTCTATCTTATCCTGTCATATTCTGTTCTATCCTGCCTACTTACCAAACGCATCCTAAAAGATTGATTTTAAAAACAGAAAATGGGATGTATTTATAGACCTAATTTCCTCATAATCAGTATGGGTGAAAAGTGTGTGTGAGATGGTTTTCACATGTTTGCATAAATTATTCGATGTCTAAAACTCATTATTTGTAGGATTTAATTATAAAATATATTTAATTTTTACAACTTTTTTCAAATAAAATTTCCAACATTTTTAATAACACGATTTTAATTTAATACAGGGAAATTAATCAAAATAGCTATTTTGTGCTTGGTGGTTTAACTTCTTAGTCACAATTCTTCCAAATTTACCAAAATAATACCAGACCCACAATATATAGGTCCGTAATTGCGGACCTAACTCAAAAACACAAAAAATACGAATCCGATTGATTTTTCTTTAATTTTTTTACTTAGATCCACAATTACACACTCAGGTCTGCAATATACAAATTTTTAAAAGAAAAATCGATTAAATTCGTATTTTTGGTGTTGTTGAACTCAGTGGCGGAGCCAGGATTTGGTACGAGGGGGAACATAAAATAAATAGATATTAATTTCATGAAAACGGTAAAAATTACGATACTATATTGATTAGATATTGACCTCTACAACATATGACTCAACCAAATGAAGATGATGAAGACTTGACCAAGACGTGCACTAAATAGTAAATAGTTTTCAAAAGATCTTCTCTAATCATAAAGAAAATAGGGTAATTCGGTGGTATACAATATGTATTTGTTTGTTCGTACTTCGTCTAAACACCTATGCATTCTATTAGGTTTTCCAATTGGACGATACATTAATCCAACTAGCAACATATTTTGATTGTTTACGCCATCCACAAAAGCGAATTACGCAGATCTAAGGAGGGAATCCGATCTAAACTAATACTATCGGGCCTATTAGGTTATTAGAATAATCATCTCGCTCGTTTTTTCAAGATGAAAATTTTAGATGGAACAAACATTGAATAAATAAATCAGGTTAACTGCAATATGTGAATGATAGATTTGGAGAGGCAGGGATCATTGAGCCAAAGACTTGAACAAGTCAAGAAGCATGCAGAGATCGTGAGCGAACTGTGAAAGTTTGACGAGGAAGCCCAACCTAGCTAAAAGTATAAACTAATAAACTATCAAACGTGTTAGGTTAAAAGGCTAGTCATCTCACTTTTTTATCTCATTCTTTTATGACGGAATTTTAAATGAAATAATGTTTTTTCTAAAATGGATTAAATTGTCATATTTGGTTTTAGACGATTAAGGATCATTTTTCAAAGTTGACCAAAATACAAGGGCTTTAATTTAATAATCATTACTTTTTTCTTGTGTATATCTATATATAAAATATTTCTATATAAGAGTGCCTTAATACATCAATTTTGCTGTAGAAAATAACAGGGGAAGCTGCTTCCCCTTGCTACAAGATAACTCTCTCATTAGCTTTGCAATTACATACCTATACCTATATATTACGGATCTAATATTATTTTAATAAATATAAAATAGATGCGACTAAAAGGTTAAAACAGTAACCCAAAATAACTATTTTAATTAATTTTTCGTGTGAAAGATACATCAATTATTTTTCATGCATACTTAAGAAATAAATAACAAAAGTGAAATAATTCGTACAAACAATATGTATTTCATAATGAAATATTATTTTTAAATTTATGTTGTCTATCTAAACGTCTTGTCAAAATGTCATAAGCTCTAGTTATTAATATCTTGTAACATGCCTAATTTTTAGGTAACTACAATTTCAAGTTAGTATACAAATTGATCTTTTAAGAGAAATAGAGGAAATATGATATTGGTCTTAAATCCTAGGTTTTATAGTCTTGTTGGATGGAGAATTCAAATACGAGTCCAAATGTTCTTTTCGAATCAAAATCTGAGCTAAAACGAAAAAGTTATGTAGTAACCGTGTCCAAATAATAAGAGTTTCAAGCCTTGTGGTGGAAATGTAATAAGATGGAAGTTGAGGGGCTATTTGTTAAAAAATGGGATGAGGTATATAAGGGCACAAAACCCTAGAAACATTCCATTTTTGGCTGAAAATCTGTGTGTGTCGGTTGTGTTCTTGGAGAAAAAGAAAGAGAGAAGGGTTTTGGGGCTCTTGTGGATTTTGGGAGAAGAAGGAACTTGGTGCTTGGAAAATCAGAAGAAGGATTGTTGTGGAATTCGAATTTGCAGCAAGGAGTCAGCAGGTAAACTCTCAATCCATCCCTTCTCTTGAATCAGATTGGTGAATGTTGAGTATTGAGAAGTTTTGTTGATAAAAGTTATGCCAAAGCTCTTGTGGAAGGTTTAAACTCCTCTTGTATATGTTTTTATGGATGTATATTGTGGGGTTTGGTTCTAGTACGTTTTTGGTAGTTGTTATTGCCTAATCGTTGCTTTGGCGGAGCTCAGGACGGGATTTTGAGTGAAAAACTCGAACAGCGCCCGTCCGGAAACCTTCAGTAGAAGAAGGTGTCCGGGTAAGCACCCGGAGGGTTTAGTATCCGGATAGAGGTGTTGTCCGGGTGGGTAGGTTGTCCGGATAGGCGTGTTGTCCGGATGGACCTGTTGTCCGGATAGGTGAGTTGTCCGGACAATTGCTGCGTCCGGATAAGTTGGATGGTTTAGCTTATACTTTTGCCTCTGCGTTCAGGGAAGTCGTTTGGGAGTCGGGATCAGCTTAGAGGAGGGAAGTAAGAGCATCATGTGAGTTCTTTTTAACTAAGCTTGATGGTACTTGTTGTTACTCGTACATGCATGCTTATTTAAGGTATGTTGCATATGAAATTCTTATGCATGATGTGATATATATATATATATATGGGAGGGTGTGTTCCATATGATGCGGTGGTTATAATTGTGTATGGGAGGTGTGTCCCATATGCACGAGGTGCTATACATGGGGGGGTGTCCCATATGCACGAGGTGCTATACATGGGGGTGTGTCCCATATGCACGATGTGTTATACATGGGGGGGGGGTGTCCCATGTGAGATGGTACGATGTACATGGGGGGTGTGTCCCATGCGGCGGGGTATGCTATATATGAGGGGTGTGGCCCATATGATATATCACGATTTATATTTATGGGGGGTGTGGCCCATATGACGTGTTTGAACGTGGACTATCTGGGGAATGTTATTCGCCCAACTTCTTGTTGATTTATATATCTAATAACTCCTTAATATGAATGTTGTGGTGTGGTTGTAGCTGAGGGACCTCACTAGACCTTATGGTCTAACCCTCGCATTTTCAAACTGAACCTTTTTCAGGTAAGCAGGTTAGAGGCGGCTCCACTAGTGGGAAGGACAAAGCGTGAACGGGCGTGGATTAACTTAGTAGACCTTTCCTTACTTTTCTTGCTTAGAAACTCTCAGTTGTAACTAGGGTTATTTCCGCAAACCCAAATTTTGGAATTTTGATGGTGTGAACTTGGACCATGTTTTGGTGATATTTATATTAATTGCGTCTTATTTTGGTATGTTTGGAGTGGGTTGTTACAGTTGGTATCAGAGCCGTAGTTTAAGGGATTTAGGTGACCGGATGGGCCTAAACTTAAACTGTAGAAGTACAACTGAGAAATAGGAAGGCCTAGGGAGACCTCACTAGGGAGAGTAAATAAAAGGGTGGTGAAAACTATCATGTAAGGTAAGCTCAGGATTACACCTGGCCAGTGTAATTGTGAATTTACAGGTACATGACTGTGATCATTCTTGCCTTGTTATTTTGGGATTGTTGTTAAGCTTTATTTTGTGTAATGTTTCAGTAATTGAGAATGTCGGAACGAAGTTTGAGGAGCAGATCTGTGCCGGATGTGGAGCCTATCCCGGAAGTGGGGGAAATCCGGGTGGAAGAGATTGTGGAGGATGAGCCAGTGCATCCTCCGAGGCAAACGGCTACCCGCGGGAGAGGCGAAGGTCGTGGAAGGGGCCGGGGAAGAGCACCCCGACGAGCTGCCGCTCAGACTGGAGGAACGGGTATGGTGACTAAAGGTAAGAAGAAAGTGTCGACTGTCCGTCAGGCTAAGGGTGGGGAAGTGCCTATGGTAAGCGAACCAACCCAAACCGAGAGCACTGCTTCCGGGAATGATAGTCCGTCAAAGAGCTTGAGTTCGAACCACAACCAGGCTTTTGTGACTGAAGAGAGATTCACTGCTGAGATGGGCAAACTACAAGAGACCTTGCAGGCTTTACTGAAGCAGCAAATTGGGTCGGCATCGGAAGGGAAGACTGAAAGTGTGAAAGAGACCGAGGCGGAAGCATCCAAATTACCAACAGCGGAGACTGAGGGCCACTCTCATGCAAATCCACTTGTGGTGGGAGATTCGAAGTCAGTAAAAGGGTGTACCTTCAAAACTTTCGTGTCTTGCAAGCCTCCATCCTTCAGTGGAGAGCGGGACCCGATATTGGCGATGAGGTGGATCCGAGAGATGGAACTGGCGTTTGACACTAGTAAGTGTGCTGAAGGGGATAAAGTGTTGTTTGCCATGTCAATGTTAAAGGCAGATGCGATCTTTTGGTGGGATGTAGAAACAGGAGGAAAGGGTTCGAAAGTGGCGAAGGTAACCTCGTGGGAGACGTTCATTGGGAGGTTTAAAGCACAGTTTTGCCCGCTGGCGGCAAGAAAGAAGTTGGAAGAAGAGTTTATGGGGCTCATGCAGGGATCAATGACCGTGCAGGAGTACACTGCTAAGTTTATCGAAAAGGCACGTTTCGCTGAGATATATGTGCCTACTGAAGAAAGACGGGTTGAAAGGTACATTTGGGGTCTGAGGAGCAGCATAAGGGAACTGGTACAGAACCGTGGCCCTGCAACGTTTCAAGCGGCGGTTGACGTGGCAGAACTAAATGAGAAAGAAAAGAATCGTCAGCTGTCGGAGAGGAGCGTTGATAAGAGGAAGTGGGATGGACCAGTTCGGGAGGTGAAAAGGTCGAAGCCCTCTAAACCCGAGTTGTGGGTGGGGCAAAGGTTCAGTGACAGGCCGTGTGGAAAATGTAACAGAGTGCACCGTGGAGATTGCTTCGAACCTGATGGTTGTTATAAGTGTGGAAAACAGGGGCACATGGCGCGTGATTGTTCTAGCCCGAGAGTGTGCTACCTGTGTGGCTCTCCGGATCATATCAAATCTGATTGCCCACAGTTGAGGAAGGGATTTGCTGGTGGATCTGGAGGAGGTCAAGAAGGAAAAGGTGGGGAAAAGAAGGTGGAACCGGGTCGAGCAAGAGCTAGAGCCTTTCAGATGTATGCGGAAGAGGCGGTTGATGAGCCTGATGTGGTATCAGGTACATTTCTTGTTAATTCGAAGTTTGCTAAAGTGTTGTTTGATTCGGGTGCGAACCGTTCGTTCGTATCGCCGATCTTTGCTCGGTGTCTGTCTGTGACGCCGAAGCGGTTGGAGCGTGGAATTGAGGTAGAATTTGCCGACGATAGTTGTGTCGTGGTGAGGGAAGTGTTTGAGGGGTGTAGCATCGAAGTAGAGGGTCATACTTTCCCTTTGCGTCTATACCCGATGGGTATGGGGGAGTTTGATGTGGTAGTGGGGATGGACTGGTTGGCTAGTAATGATGCCAGCATTGTGTGCAATAAGAAGATGATTCGTATTGCCTTGCCAGATAAGTCAGAAGTCGTAATCTATAGGGATAGACGAGAGCGTAAGTCTTGCCTTATCACGGTGATGAAGGCGAGGCATTGTTTAGAAAAGGGGTGTCGGGGTTTCCCAGCGTATGTATTAGACGCTAAGAAGGAGAAGAAGGGGTTGGAGGATGTACCGGTGGTGAGTGAATTTCCAGAGGTATTTCCGGATGACCTGACGGGTTTACCCCCGGATCGCCAGGTCGAGTTCAGGATCGATCTTATGACGGGCGCCTCGCCGATAGCTCGTGCACCGTATCGGTTGGCACCGACAGAGATGAAGGAAATGATGTCGCAATTGCAGGAGTTGTTGGACAAGGGGTTTATACGTCCTAGTTCATCACCCTGGGGAGCGCCGGTACTGTTTGTCAAGAAGAAGGACGGATCGATGCGGATGTGTATTGATTACCGAGAGCTCAACAAAGTGACAATCAAGAATAAGTATCCGCTTTCGAGGATCGACGACTTGTTTGATCAGTTGCAAGGGGCAAATTTTTTCTCAAAGATAGACTTGAGGCCCGGCTATCATCAGCTGAGAGTGAGGGAAGAGGATGTGCCGAAGACGGATTTCCGTACAAGGTATGGGCATTACGAATTCCTAGTCATGCCCTTCGGATTGACGAATGCTCCGGCGGTATTCATGGATCTGATGAATAGGGTGTGCAGCGCACTACTAGACAAGTGTGTGATTGTATTCATCGATGACATCCTCATTTATTCCAAATCTCAGAGCGAGCATGAAGAGTATCTTCGCTTGGTGCTAGACCTGCTTCGGCGGGAAAAGTTGTTTGCCAAATTCTCAAAGTGTGAGTTCTTACTTAAAGAAGTTCAATTCTTAGGACACGTGGTGTCGGAAGATGGTGTCAAGGTGGACCCGGCCAAGGTGGATGCCATTAAAGGATGGGAGACCCCGAGGTCGCCATCCGAAGTAAGAAATTTTCTTGGTTTAGCGGGTTACTACCGGAAGTTCATTCAGGATTTTTCCCGGATAGCTACGCCGTTGACCGCTCTGACCAAGAAGAATTCTAAGTTTGAATGGACGAAGGCCCAGGAAGAAGCGTTCAGTAAGTTGAAAGACAAGTTGAGTAGTGCTCCGGTTCTATCCTTGCCTAATGGAACCGAAGGATTTGTAATCTACAGTGATGCGTCCAAGTTGGGGCTAGGGTATGTTTTGATGCAAGATGGAAGGGTGATCGCCTATGCATCTCGACAGTTGAAAGAGCACGAGAAGAATTATCCGACGCACGATATGGAGTTAGCGACGGTGGTTTTCGCGCTAAAGATTTGGAGACACTACCTTTACGGGGTAAAGTGTCAGATTTATTCTGATCATAAGAGTCTCCAGCATCTGTTTGACCAAAAGGAGCTAAATATGAGACAGCGTCGTTGGGTGGAGTTGTTAAGTGAATACGACTGCGAGATCCTTTACCATCCCGGTAAAGCGAATGTCGTGGCCGACGCCCTGAGTCGGAAGGAGAGAAGAGAACCAACGAAAGTGGTGGCCTTTCGATTAGAAGTGGTTCCTAGTCTAATAGACGAGATTAGGAAGTTTCAAGAGGAAGCTTTAGTAGAGGAGAAGTGGAAAAGCGAGAGGATGGTCGGCTATGTGACATCCTTGAAGTGTGACCCGAGTGGGGTGAGGCGTTTTGAGGACCGGGTGTGGGTCCCTAAGTTGGGAGGTCTGCGTGAACGAATATTGGAGGAAGCGCATAAGTCGCGATATTCGGTTCATCCGGGTACAAATAAGATGTATCGAGACCTGAGGCAACTGTATTGGTGGCCGGGATTGAAGAAAGATGTTGCGTACTTCGTGGAGCGATGTGCGACCTGTCTGAAGGTCAAAGCATAGCACCAACGACCTTACGGAGAGATGCAACCCTTGGAGATACCGGTGTGGAAGTGGGACTGTATTACAATGGACTTCGTTACGAAGTTGCCTAGAACCCCGAAGGGGCATGATGCTATATGGGTGATTGTTGACCGTCTCACCAAGTCGGCTCACTTTCTACACATTCGGGAGAGCGACTCGTTGGAGAAGCTGGCGAGGTTGTATGTCAATGAAGTAGTGACGAGGCATGGAGTGCCGTCGTCCATTGTCTCCGATCGTGATAGTCGTTTCACGTCGTCGTTTTGGAGGATTCTGCAAAGGGAGTTAGGAACGCGACTTTGTTTGAGCACCGCCTATCACCCTCAGACGGATGGACAAAGCGAGAGAACTATTCAGACTTTGGAGGATATGTTACGTGCGTGCGTGATAGACTTCAAGGGTTCGTGGGAATCCCACCTACCGTTGATTGAGTTCTCGTATAACAACAGTTATCACGCCAGTCTTCAAGCGGCACCGTTTGAAGCGTTGTATGGGCGTAAGTGCAGGACGCCGTTGTGTTGGAATGAAGTGGGAGAGAAGTAGTTGACAGGGCCGGAAATCATGCAAATAACGGCTGACAAGATCAGTGTGATCAGGGAAAGATTGAAGGTGGCTCAGGATCGTCAAAGAGAGTACGCGAATAAGAGAAGAAAACCAATCGAATTCGCGGTAGGGGATAAGGTGATGCTCAGAGTATCACCGTGGAAGGGAGTAGTCCGATTTGGAAAGAAGGGGAAACTAAAACCAAGGTACGTCGGACCTTTCGCCATCACCAAGCGTGTGGGAGAGGTGGCGTACAGGTTGGAGTTGCCAGAGGAACTAAGCAGAATTCATTCGACGTTTCATGTGTCGAACTTGAAGAAATGTTTGGCCGAGTCCGATGTGGCCATTCCGTTGGAAGATGTCAGTATTGACGAGAAATTGACGTTCGTGGAGGAACCAATAGAGATCGTGGACAGTAAGGTCCGGAAGACGAGGAATAAAGAGGTTCGTTTAGTAAAGGTTCAGTGGAGATACCATAAAGGGAGAGAGGCTACGTGGGAGGTGGAATCGGATATGATGTCCAGGTACGCTCATCTTTTCGAGAATGGAATTCCGGGGACGGAATTCTTTTAAGGGGGGAGTGTTGTAGTAACCGTGTCCAAATAATAAGAGTTTCAAGCCTTGTGGTGGAAATGTAATAAGATGGAAGTTGGGGGGCTATTTGTTAAAAAATGGGATGAGGTATATAAGGGCACAAAACCCTAGAAACATTCCATTTTTGGCTGAAAATCTGTGTGTGTCGGCTGTGTTCTTGGAGAAAAAGAAAGAGAGAAGGGTTTTGGGGCTCTTGTGGATTTTGGGAGAAGAAGGAGCTTGGTGCTTGGAAAATCAGAAGAAGGATTGTTGTGGAATTCGAATTTGCAGCAAGGAGTCAGCAGGTAAACTCTCAATCCATCCCTTCTCTTGAATCAGATTGGTGAATGTTGAGTATTGAGAAGTTTTGTTGATAAAAGTTATGCCAAAGCTCTTGTGGAAGGTTTAAACTCCTCTTGTATATGTTTTTATGGATGTATATTGTGGGGTTTAGTTCTAGTACGTTTTTGGTAGTTGTTATTGCCTAATCGTTGCTTTGGCGGAGCTCAGGACGGGATTTTGAGTGAAAAACTCGAACAGCGCCCGTTCGGAAACCTTCAGTAGAAGAAGGTGTCCGGGTAAGCACCCGGAGGGTTTAGTATCCGGATAGAGGTGTTGTCCGGGTGGGTAGGTTGTCCGGATAGGCGTGTTGTCCGGATGGACCTGTTGTCCGGATGGACCTGTTGTCCGGATAGGTGAGTTGTCCGGACAATTGCTGCGTCCGGATAAGTTGGATGGTTTAGCTTATACTTTTGCCTCTGCGTTCAGGGAAGTCGTTTGGGAGTCGGGATCAGCTTAGAGGAGGGAAGTAAGAGCATCGGGTGAGTTCTTTTTAACTAAGCTTGATGGTACTTGTTGTTACTCGTACATGCATGCTTATTTAAGGTATGTTGCATATGAATTTCTTATGCATGATGTGATATATATATATATATATATATATATATATATATATATATATATATATATATATATATATATATATATATATATATATATATATATATATATATATATATATATATATATGGGAGGGTGTGTTCCATATGATGCGGTGGTTATAATTGTGTATGGGAGGTGTGTCCCATATGCACGAGGTGCTATACATGGGGGGGGGGGGTGTCCCATATGCACGAGGTGGTGTCCCATATGCACGATGTGTTATACATGGGGGGGGGGTGTCCCATGTGAGATGGTACGATGTACATGGGGGGTGTGTCCCATGCGGCGGGGTATGCTATATATGGGGTGTGTGGCCCATATGATATAACACGATTTATATTTATGGGGGGTGTGGCCCATATGACGTGTTTGAACGTGGACTATCTGGGGAATGTTATTCGCCCAACTTCTTGTTGATTTATATATCTAATAACTCCTTAATATGAATGTTGTGGTGTGGTTGTAGCTGAGGGACCTCACTAGACCTTATGGTCTAACCCTCGCATTTTCAAACTGAACCTTTTTCAGGTAAGCAGGTTAGAGGTGGCTCCACTAGTGGGAAGGAGAAAGCGTGAACGGGCGTGGATTAACTTAGTAGACCTTTCCTTACTTTTCTTGCTTAGAAACTCTCAGTTGTAACTAGGGTTATTTCCGCAAACCCAAATTTTGGAATTTTGATGGTGTGAACTTGGACCATGTTTTGGTGATATTTATATTAATTGTGTCTTATTTTGGTATGTTTGGAGTGGGTTGTTACAAGTTATGACCAAAACAATTTTCGGTACAATCTGTGCTATAGTGTCACAATCGCACGCGGGTGCTAGACCGCATAAAATCCGATTTTAACCCCATTCTTCATTTATTCCTAACTTTCTCATCTCAACTCCGATTTTGGCTATTCAAACTGCTATAGTTTCGTTTTTGAGAGCTTTTTGAGGATAGATTGTTAGTTTTGGGAAGATCTAAGGGTATTTGGTGGTGG
The DNA here is from genome assembly GCA_033807775.1 of Saussurea involucrata. Lineage (NCBI taxonomy): Eukaryota > Viridiplantae > Streptophyta > Magnoliopsida > Asterales > Asteraceae > Saussurea > Saussurea involucrata. The sequence goes on from CM066318.1 coordinate 106,974,348, forward strand.
AGTGGAAGAAAACATCACGAGTTCATCATCATCACCTCCATCTTCAAGAAATATAAGGTTTTTCTAGACCAAAACCCAAGTGGTGAGTTCATCCTCGTAATTTCTAAACTTTCATGAATTATAAATTCTCCATTGATGACTTTCTAGTATTTATGTTTATCAAAATTCGGTTTGGATGACCTCCCTGCAAATCAAATTATTTGAAAGAGGTTATCTCTGTACTAATTTCCAATGTGAGAGGATCTTTCTGGGAGCAGGGAAGAAGTGAGTTTCAATCGATTTTGGGAAGAAGGAAGAAGGGGGTTTCCAATCGTGTTGGGATTTCAAGCAATCAACACATGGTAATCCTTACCCATGCTTAGTAATCTTATGCTTATAATTTGTAGTGTTAGAGTGCTTGGACAGAAATGGCTAGGCCTGGTAAGGTGATCGACTCATAAGAGTAAACCCTTTTTGCAGTTAATTAATCATGCTAAGAGAGTTAATTGAGTTGGATAATCACTTGGTTGAATCAGGGATTTGATAAATCGTTAAGAAGGGTTAAAGTTCAGTGTTTAAGGTAAATAGTATCGCATCGCATTAATGTGGTTGCGAGGTCCCGGAATAGAAACTTATTGTGTTCCGGAACCTGAAAATAAATTAAAGATCCGGAACACTTGGTTCCGGTATTATTGTCTTGCAAGAATAAAACACGGTTCCAGAAGCGTTGTTGTGATCCGGAGTGTACTTTAGCTAGGATCCGGTAATGTATATATATATATATATATATATATATATATATATATATGTAGTTCCGGTATTTTTTCCAAAGAAGTTCCGGTACCAATTCAATTTAGAGTCCCGATATCATTTTGATGATAGAGATCCGGTATGGCCCGGTATGTAAACACCGGAGTTTGAGCCCCACACACACAACCGTAATGCTTTAAAATTCTTTGGGCCACGTGTGGATTTTAAGTTTGTGGACTGAATGTTTCAAGCCACGTGGGCCTGAACCAAGCTTGTGATATTTTGGAAATTAAATCCTAAGGTCCAGCAGCAAATTATGGATCAGTTATGGTTGCTTTGGGCCGAGAGCATTTAAGCTAATTTCATTTATTGCCAATCGGTTGGATCGACAGATTAGAATTTCAATGTTGGATTCGTTAAGTTAATTATTATTTATTAATAATCAATAATTATCAGAAGGGTCGGTGTTGGGTCTAATTATTTGGGATCTGGTATTTGATGTAGTCATGAGATCCGGAGTGTGATTAAATTATAAGAATCCAGAGTTAATATTTTGGGTCAGTAAGTGAAGTCTAGAACACAAGTTTGAGTTAGAAATGAAATTTATCAACTTAGATAATTTGAGAGTATGTTCGGAAGTAAGCTCAAGTATCGATCGTTAGAGTATGATGCATGTTTTCTAATATAATAGGTGTTCCCCTAGAGATCGAAAGTGTAAGTGAGAAGCTTTGGAGCGAGCAAGCCAGATGAGTTTTTCTAACTAAAATACGTGGTTTAAGTGTTTTTCCAAGGAAAATGATTATGTGGAAATGCAATGTTATTTTACATGACTTTTACTTAAACAAAAGTTGAATGTTTTTCTGATTATGGTTCGTTTACGAGCATGAACTATTTTACAACTGATATGCATGTTCTCCATGAAATGCATGTTTTATTTAAAGGATGGCTTTTATCAATATGAAATAATGTGCAATGATTTCACGTGGTGATTTACGTTATGCTATGTGTATGTTATGTGAAGTCGGTCTGCTCAGAGGGATCTGAAAACCTCGGGATCCGATGATCCCTTGGGCATTGTGCTAAGCTTGTAGGAGGGAATTCATTTCCTTCCTACTCGGATTGTGATGAGCTTGTAGGAGGGAATTCGTTTCCTTCCTACTCGGATAGAGGGGAGTCTGCTTGGACCCCGATATGAGGCGAGAGGGAAGTCTGCTGGGGCCCCATTCGCGGTTTGCTATGCGATCCTTTAACACTGTGCAGTACCATGTTTGATGTTTATGTGGAAGATGTCAAGAGTTTTATAAAATGAATTTTTATATTGATGATATACACTGCTATGGAGGGAACTCACTAGACCTCATGGTCTAACCCTCGCTTTTCAAAACTAAAACCTTTTCAGGTAAGCAAGTAGTAAGAGGCTCAAGTAAGTGAGTATGCGCAAGATAGAGCACAGATGCAGCTAGAGACAGTGCAAGTGCCACCCATAGAAGCTAGAATGTTCTCAATTGTATATAGGTTGTTTCCGCCAACCTTAGTTTGAGATTGATGTAAAGGAAAATTTGGGACCCAGATTTGTAATGTTTATGAGTTATTGCTATCTATGTCTTGTAGTATTTTTGGGTCGTTACAGTTAGACTATGATGCATTGGTTCCATAGGCACATGAGTCGGTCTTATTTATAGGGTCAAATGGGTACTACGGGGTTGGGCTCCGGGACTCATGTTTTATGACCTTAAACTTTCCAAGTGGTCACTAGGAGGGTTGAGTCTGGAAGTGCTACCTTGGAGGTGAGTACTAGAACCTTGGCCACTGAGGTAATGCCTTGGAGCTAGTCCTGCAGTGTGCCGAGCCTTGTGGTGGAAGTCCTAGGGATGGACACTAAGGTCGACTGTCTCTTGAGGTGAAACTTGTCGAGAAATCGTAGGAACACTTGGACATATAATCGTGAAGTGTTATACGATTAACAATGTACGAGTGACATACTTATGTGTTCCATCCACTCTCAATGGATACGGGTCTCCCCCGTGGCTGTCAAATATTACTTTCGAATATTGTAATATTCATGCTTTATTACCCTTTGAGCCTTGTACGAACTGCAAGTGTTGACTTTAATATTGGAACGCCTCCACATGTATTAAAGGTTGCTTGAATGATTATTCCCATGCTTTGGTATTTGAAGTTTATTTCTATTTATGTTTTGCGTGAGTTGTTGAGTTTGGTTCCATGTTTTCAGGATGTTTTCTATTTAAACGTTTTGTCACGAGAAATAGGATTCTTAAAGAAGACATTACTATTTATTCTAAATATTTTGCTTAATGGCAAATGTGATTCAAAGTCATATCCTTCCCGTTTAAATGTATATTTATATATATTGATGAAAATTCTTGAAGTCACTAGCCGTTAGCTTAACCTTTTTATTTGTCGGCATGTGCAACAGGTCCAGTTGGGGTATGGTTCTAGCGACACCGAGAAGAGTGGAGTGTTAGTTAGAGGCACGAAGAGGATGTAGCCTTTGAGTGATGTTTCTGCAGTTTGGAGTTAGCGACAAATTTGGGGTTTTAGTAACACCCGTTCTTGATTTAGTTTTTGTATAAGACTCGGGTTATTTAACTGATGTAACAACCAAGTCCTAAACAGAAAGTTAGATGAAATTTGTGGCTAAAGCATAAAGCATGTAAAAGGGGAGGGACCAAATTGTAAAGTGGGAAGATATAAAAAGGGAGAGGAAATCCCTAATCCTTTTTTTTTGTCTAAATCATTTGTGTGGCTACCATCAAGAAGAGAAGAATAGGGTATTGGAAGTTTGTAAGGTTTTGCTAAGGATTTCTTGGGAGAAATCAATTTCAAGTAAGTTATCATTCCCTATCAACTCCTTAATGCTTATTGATAGTGCTTTGAATACACCTACAGATAGGGGCGCTCACGGGTTGGGTTGGCCGGGTTGAAGACACTTTAACAACCCAACCCAATCATTGCAGTTTGAAAATTCTCAACCCAACCCAACCCTATCAAAAGTGCAACACAACCCAACCCAAACCGTTCGGGTTGGGTTGGGTTGGTTGGGTTGAAACTTTTATTGATCATTTTACCATTTAACTAAGTTATCGTATCTAAACAAATTGCTACATGTTTCTAAATATCTAAATGTTCAACAGATTACTAAATCGTCTAATAAAAGATTGCTTATAAATGTGGCATCAAGAATCAATAATAAGATTACTAAAGTAACAAGTGGCCAACCATTGTTTGTTTATAAATGTTCAATAGTAACAATATTGCTTTGACATAAACAAAAATGACAGTAACAAGTATTCAAAATTAGATTTAAATGTTTTTACGGGTTGTCGGGTTGGGTCGGTTTGTTTTGGGCCTAACCCGTTATCAACCCAATATATGCGGGTTGGTCAAAAATAGTATCGATTATACATCGGGTTGGCTCGGTTTGAGTTTTTTTGCCACGGGTTGGGTTGGGTTGGCCGGGTTGGTTGGAAATTTGAGCACCCCTACCTACAGACGTGTGATTAATAGAACCAAAAAGCAAGTATACAAGATGGATCTATATCGTCTTTCAAGTAATAAAATGGTAAGAACCAAGTATCGTATTCCATAGGGATAGGTATCTTAAGTTGCAAAATCTTGAGATGAAAGACTAATTTCAGATGACGAATTTGAAGAAAATATTGTTGAGTGATTTTTAACAACTATTTTAACTCAAATTAACTTCTTTAAAAAGAAGAAAGGGTGTAGGGATCCGTTAAGATTTTCGACAATTAAATCGAGTGAAACGTTACAATTAACTTATCCAACCATTAACGTTTCTAAGGCACTCTCTCGAGGTTGAGAAAGACACTCATCCATAAATTAACTCTAATGTTTCCAAAATAGAGAAAATCTAGGCAATGGTACGATCTATCCTTTGTATAAGCTATATGGAATGAAAACAAGTCTCATTGCATCTAAATAACTCTCTCGAGTATATCTCCATATCATCCCAGTTGACGTGTCACGACGGTTTATCTCTAAATCCGTCACACTTTAATCATTTTCAACAATGATCAACTTGTCAATAAGTGATTTTATAAATATAACCTTGAAAGAATGGTTGGAAATAATTATTAATTAATAATTTCCACCATCAAAATTGGTTTTAAATCTTAACTTCACCCCACACTCAAGCTAAGGTTGTTAGCCTATCATCGTTCGGGATCCTTGCATTTTTAAAGGAAAGAAAATAAACATTTACGACTAAAAATGATGACTAAAACTATGTTACGATAACTAACGAGATGAAACGGTAGTAAAATAAAAGATTGCGAGAATTATAAAAATCTAGACTAAAATAATAATGACGACGTAATAAAATAATTAACTAGACGAATAATAAAAATGCGATAATTTAAAGACGTAAATTTAAAGTGCGATAAAATAAAGCAGATAAGAAATACTGAATATAAAATATTTATATAAAAGCATAAAGTTTAAACCTTCTCCAAATGCTTGGAGAACAAAAGACTTCTATATCTACAGACTTTAGGAGTGATGGTAAGAAATTGTGTTGTTTTCCAACTAAAGCTCATGGCCTTTTATAGGCAACAAAAGGAGCTAAAACTATATAAAAAGTAAAAGAAATAAGCACATGGGAAGAATATTCAAAAAATATTCTTTTGAAACATGAGACGACTTGATGTTGCAGCACGATGCTATCTCGCTGTTTTTCCGTCCACGACTTTTCCCATCAAAAACGTCCAAAGGGTGTACACCAAGCTACAAAAACATTATAAAGCCAATGATTAATTGCCCAAGTGATAAAGATATGAGTTTTGCTCAAAGGGCCTTGATTTATGAATTATTAGCTTGCAAAAAGTCGAGATATGCGTCTAAAAATAAAGCTTTTAAGTAGTAAAATGGACGCATATCACTTATATATGTTGATTTGAGAATGAGAAAACCCACGATATTAATTTGTGTGCGGGTGTGTCCTAAAACGAGAAAACCTAAGGATTTGTAGTTAGTGCTTGATTAGTGGGTAAAGGAACCGATTAATTGGTTGTTTTTTGGATGAACCTTAAACCAATCATATGTTTCAGCGAGTTAAGGCCTAAAACCATGATTTCTAATCGATTTAAGAGGTTTTGGGGTTTTCTGTGTGCGTGTATTCGGGAATCGCCATTTTTCCGGACCTGTTAGTATTCTGGACCAGTTTGGGTTTCCCGGATATGTCTACTTTCCGATCAGAGCGTCCGGATAATAATTGTCCGGACTCCTATTAGTTTCCGGGTGAGAGGGTTTTTCGATTGGTGTCCGAATTACTTCGGTTTCCGAATGGGAGGTATGGTTTCCAGAAAATTGACGTCCGGATAGAAACTTCCGGATACCGGGTATCGGATAGCATTACCGGATAACAGAATTCCGGATGAGCATCCAGAATGTGATGGTGTCCGGAAATTTGTGTTTTCCTGTAAAGCCCGTACCCCGGTACGTATTTTATTTGTTTATTTCTTGTGGGAAAAGCTTTTATGTTTAACGTGGGTTCCGTTAGCAGGGTTAGTCGAGTCGGACCAAAGGTTAGCATAGGTGTCTTGTGGTATAGATTGTGAGTTAGGGAATAGTTGAGGGACTAAAGTGGGGTAAACCCCAAACTTGCTTGGAGTAGACCCTTGGACCGTCCCCCCCCCCCCCCCTTCCTCTTCCCCTTCGGTTTCATGCTAGTAACTCCCCAAGAACCCTTTAGTCATCCCCCCCTCCCCCTTTTGGTGGTGTTCGGCCGAGAGAGAGGGAAACCGGAGAGAGAGAGGGAAATCGAGAGGGAAAGGGAGTGTGGTCGCCGGCGAGAGAAGAGAGAGGGAGAGTGTTCGCCGGAGAGTGAGAGACGCCGGGAAGGAGAGGAACGCCGCTGCTTGCTACCGGAATCGAGAAGAAGGAGGAGTTGCAGCGAGGTAATCGTTCGTTTTCCTTTCCGTGTCTTTTCGTTTTGTTCGTCGCGAGAATACCGCCAGCCACCACCACCGCCGGAGGCGGTAGTGGGTGGTGCATGGTTTTGTTCAGCCCATGTTAACCCTAATTCAGTAAGTCATGTTTCTTCGTGGGTCTGTTTGGATTAAGATAACTTATTGGGTTCAATTTCAAAAGTTATCATTTTATGTAAATCGTGCAGTTTCTGCCCTGTTTTGTATAAGCTATATCTTTTATTAGGAATGTCGGATTGGGATGGAACTGGTGCCAAAAGTTCCCAATCTGAGTCTAGTAACTTTTATATGTTTTGTGGAAAAACCAGTTCGGGCCATAGCTAGTGTCAAATTGCCATTTTATACGGACAGGTCCTGTTTTAGCTGCTCTGAGAGGTGTTTTTGTAAAATTCATATAGAGTGCTAGGAATATCGTTAGGACGCGTGCGATACGTCCCTGGAACCGTAAGACATTGAACTTCCTGAATGTGGAATTAGATTTTTGGTTTGATCAGTTTAGCAGGGGTAAAATGGGTCCCGAACAGACCTGCGTTTTTAGTATAAAAGCTGGAATTTTAGTTTTGTTAAACTAGTAAAAGTGTCGTGAGTTGGGACCTTCCGTTGACGTTCTTAGTGCGTATTTAGGTGGGAAAAAGTGAGGAAGGTTGACGTGCTGGTGTTGCGGCTCGGGAGCGCGTCGCGTTGTTTTGAGGTGAGTTCTCTCACCGCGTAGTTAGGAATTTCATGCATATCGTTATTTTGTGCTACGTGTTATTATGTGTTATTACATGTTTACGTGAATTAGTTGGGATGTGATATCTAGTTGTGATCTGTTGAATGTGTATGTGAATTATGTATGCTTGTGTACACCTCAGTGGGACTGGGGGGCTCGGTGGGACCGAGGGCTTGGTGGGACTGAGCTAGTACAATTGTATTATCTTTACTCGGTGGGACCGGGGGCTCGGTGGGACTGAGCTTGTATCAATGTCTTTACTCGGTGGGACCGAGGGCTCGGTGGGACTGAGCTTGTATCAATGTCTTTACTCGGTGGGACCGAGGGCTCGGTGGGACTGAGCTTGTATCGATATATTTTTGGTGTGCTCGGTGGGACCGAGGTTCGTATTTATACGTTAATTATTATGTGGATTTATATCCGTGGTGATGGTGATGTTGCCTACTGGCGAGTAGGGGCGATATACGTGGGGTTGCTATCTGCGTGTGTGATAGGATTCACTAAGCGTTTAGCTTACCCTTTTCCCAATATGTTGTGATTTTAGGTGCGAGCGGCAGTCGGGCTTGACGGTACACACACTAGGCGCGGAGTGTCGAGAATTGTTTAAGTTTCACTTTCAAACCTTTGGATTTTATTTTATGAAATTTCCGCTGCATAAACTTTATTGACTGTTCGAGTTAACGACGTTAACTTCATTTGAGTTACGAATTATTAAATTGTGATTGTTTTATAATGAAATGCATGTTTTAAAATTTTAAATCCCTTGTAATTTTTGGGACGTTACAACTTGGTATCAGAGCACATCTTGAGTGAATCAAACACATCTCGGTGTGTTTGGTCTCAAGTTGCGGCTATGAAGTTTTTTAAACTCTCTTATTAAAATCTTTGAAAATAAATGAACGGAGAAAGCCCGTTTGGGAAACGGTGATCGTGGGCGCAGTGTGTACAGTCAACCGACGCCAATTGGGAAGGTACAACACTTAGTGTATTTATTGCTTTCTAGGCATAGGGTATGCATGCTAGATTGCCTAGGTTGTTTACACTGTACTGTACGATGACTGCTTGCTAGTAGGAATCAATGCTAGTTATAGTAGGTTGTCAAGTGAAGGCCCTATAGGTTGCATGCAGTAAGAATCATATAGCCTTAGAATATTTGATTTAGTTCTATTGCGCAGCTCTTGTTTGAGTCCAACCGTTCTAGGATAGAATCTTGTATTCGAATGTCTATTTGATTCACGCTGCGTGCGACTGGGTATTCGCGAGGCAACTCGTTATGGCTAACAGGGATTCCGTTGTAGCAAGAGTAGTGGGATGAGATGAAATTCCTAGTGAGCTGGGAATAGCGTTTACATATGAGTACGTATGCTAGATTGCTTTCTAGAACATAGGAGTATGTATGCTAGATTGCTTACGTGGATTTTGTGGTACTGTATACATGTTACTTGCTATTAGGAACTCATGCTAGCCTTGATAGGTTGTTATGTGAATGCACCTTAGGTTGTATGCAGTAGGAACTGAATAGCCTTAGAATGTTGGATTTAGTTCTATTGCGCAGCTCTTGTTTGAGTCCAACCGTTGTAGGATAGAATCTTATATTCGAATGTCTATCTGGTTTCACTGTATACGACTGTGCGTTTACGAGGCGACTCGTCAGGGCTAGTGGGGGTTCCGTTCTAGCAAGGGTGGTGGGGTATTATGACTTTTCTAGGGAGCTAGGAAAAGTGTTTGCATATTCCGGAATGGGCATATGTGTTTGTTTGTGGTAAGCAACTACTTGGACATCCCGGGACAGGACTCGAAACGAGTAAGGATAGGTGTGAAGGGTAGTAGCAGAGCTCCTACTATCTGAAGCACAGGATCCGTGCTCGAGTCGGGGAAAGTCACGGAGAATCCGAAGAGTTGAGTGTGAGCGTAGTTAGCAGGTTTTAATGTGTGCTAGTAGCTCGTTAAGGAGGAACAATAATGTTGATCCAGATGCTGATGCTGGAATTATTGCTGATCAGATTCGTGAGATGTTTGCGGTCGAGGTGACACATGTTTTGAGGAGGCGATCCCCGAAATTATTACCGCCATTCGTGATGAGGTAATAATGCCGATGGAGGAGCGCATTGCGGCGATTCCACCCCCTGCGGGTGGGCAGCCCCGAACAAGAGAGTCGGGATCGGTTATGGAGTGCACATTCCTTACCGGTGGTTGTCCTGCGAACTAGAAGGTTCGCTTCGCGGTGAATCTGTTACGAGACGGAGCGAAAGACTGGTGTGCTTCTGCTTTGACGCTTAACGGGCGCACTACTTGACCTGGGAGGAGTTCGTCGTATGTTTCGTGTAGAGCATGTGCCTCTAGTGGAGATGGAGAGGAGTGCCAAAGAGTTCTTGGAGCTCTGTCAGACCGCGGAGGCCATAAAGGAGGTGAACCGAAAGTTCACAGAAATGACATTATTCTATCCTTAGCATGCTGCTTTGAGGACATGAAGAGGACACGGTACAAGGATATGTTACGTACCAAGATCAGGGAGTTCGTGAGTACCGCGCAATATGCTTCACTTGCTGTAGTGATGGAGGCGGCCTGAGGTAGAGTTCGTCAACTGGGAGTGGAGGAGGCACAAGCTACGTATAAAGTGGTGACAGGTACGTTCTTGGTTAACTCGGTACTTGTTGTGGTGACGATTGATAGCGGGGCTACTCATCCTTCCGTGTCTCACATAGTCAGTGAGTGTTTGGGGCTGAGTTGTAGGACGGTTAGGCTGTCCACTTGTGGTTGCAGTTGCTGAAGACAGGACCTTGACGGTTACTGACGTGTACCGGGGGTGCACTTTGGAGATCTCTGGTGTTTGTCGTCGCAAACAAGTACGAGTTCGAACCCCAAGCGGGGGAGAAATGCTAGTTCCGGGCGGCTTGCCCAGGTGGACCTCAGCGATATGTTCGGCTGCGAGGGCTCGAAGGTACTTGCAGCACAGTGGTCAGGGATTTTTGGCGTATGTGATCGACACACGCGTCGACGGAGAGAAGAAGTCTGCGGAGGATGTGCCAGTTGTACGGGAGTTTGCCGATGTATTTTCCCGAGGAGTTACCGGGGATACCTCCCGAGCGACAGGTAGAGTTCCGCATTGATTTGATTCCGGATGCTGCTCCGGTGGCCAAGGCACCTTATCGCCTGGCTCCACCGGAAATGAAGGAGTTGTACACTCGTTGCAGGAACTTATCGAAAAGGAGTTCATCAAGCCGAGTTGTCGATCGTGGGGAGCCCCGATTCTGTTTGTGAAAAAGAAGGACGGGTCCCAACGGATGTGTATAGACTACCGTGAGTTGAATAAGTTTACGGTGAAGAATCGTTATCCTCCGCCAAGGATCGATGACTTGTTCGATCAACTTCAGGGAGCCTCGTGGTTCTCTAAGGTTGATTTGAGATCGGGGTATCATCGGATGCGGGTGAGGAGAGAGGATACCGAGTAGACGGCCTTTCGTTCGCATTATGGCCATTTACAAGTTGGTGGTGATGCCTCTCGGGCTCACCAATGCACCCGCAACGTTCATGGACCTCATGAACCGGGTATGTAGCCCTATGTGGGATCGATCGGTGATCGTGTTAATCGACGACATTCTTGTGTAATCGAAGTCGAAGGAAGAGCATGAGATGCATTTGCGAGAAGTTTTGGAAGTTTTGAGGCGGGAGAAGCTGTATGCTAAGCTCTCCAAGTGTGAGTTCTGGTTACGGGAGGTTCACTTTCGAGGGCATGTCGTGAACCAGAATGGTATTATGGTGGATCCGGCCAAGATTACGGCTGTGATGCGGTGGGAAGTGCCAAAGACTCTCACTGAAGTACGGAGTTTTCTTGGGTTAGCAGGGTACTTCCGGAGATCCATTCAGGATTTCTCCAAGATTGCTTTACCGATGACCCGATTGACGAAGAAATCTGCAGCTTTTAGTTGGGGTGAAGAGCAGCAGAGGGCTTTGAGGAGCTACGCAGGCGTTATGCGAGGCTCCGATGTTGACTTTGAGCGAGGGTATGTAAGATTTGGTGGTGTTTGCTCTCAAGATTTGGAGGCACTATTTGTATGGCGTCAAGTGTATACACTAACCATAAAAGCCTCCAGTACTTGATGACCGACAAAACCTCAACATGCGTCAGAGGAGGTGGCTTGACGTGGTCAAGGATTAGGATGGTGAGATACTTTACCACCCCGGTAAAGCGGATGTTGTTACGGACGCACTTAGTCGACATCTGGATGGTGAGCCACCGTGGGGCTTGTGTCAACGGTTAACAGTGGTTGCACCTCTTCTCGTGTCGATAGGTAGTGCTCAGGAGGTGGCAGTTTGTAGGAAAATGCCAAACGCGAGAGAGTTTCGGGGGAAATTCCGAATTTTGTCCGTGATAGTCATGGGTCAATTGCTCGGTCTTAATGGTCGGTTGGGTATCTCGGGGTGGGACTCCGGTATTCATGTGTTATGACCTTGACTTTCCAGTAGGCACTAAGAGGATACAGTCTTGGGCACTTACCTGAGAGGTAGCTCCGATGTGCCGGGACTTGAGACGTACCTGAGAGGTAGGCGTTGGGGTGTAACTAGGCTTCGTAGAGCTAGTGTGGAAGATACGTCGATGGTGGAAGGTTGGGTATCCCACGCGTGTGGGTACTGTAGGCCGAATAGTATCGGTTAGGGAATGATGCCCTTTGTAATAAAGAGGATAAATGCGTAGAATTTTTGAGGTAAATAGTATACTTAGGTGTCGACTTTTGGGCTTGAGGCCAAATGCCTTAGTGTAATTGGGGAATTGTAGCCGATTTTAAGGAAATTATGTTGATGGTAGTAGAAATCCTGAGATGTTTGCTTGTGGTGAATGGTTGTGGTGGAATGACCTTCGTGGATGATTATAAATTTACTGGTTTGATAATTCATGTGAAATAAATTGTGGGAGTCTATTAGAACTCGTGAAAGTTAATCGACAGTTAATGATAGGAATGATCGAATTCGAGTATCCTGTAGGGTATATTGGTGAGCAACTTTAGAATGGTTAGAGCTTGAAATTTGAATCGGGATGTTTGGATTATCTATGGTTGGGAGACAACCGAAGTCGTTTGACTAGGAATGAATCCAGTTGTTGGAGTGTTCCTCCAATCATACTTGCGGTGTACTTGAAGGAGTTTTGTGGTAAGAAAAGTATTCGAGAGATTTTTAGGCGGTGTGGAAAATCTTAAATTCCAGTTAGTGAAGGTCCAGTGGAAACACCGAAAGGGTTCCGAGTGAACTTGGGAACCTGAGGTTGAGATGTGGGAGACCTATCTATAGCTATTCACGGGCATAGACTTCGAGGACGAAGTCTAATTCAAGCGGGGGAGAGTTGTAAAGCCCGTACCCCGGTACGTATTTTATTTGTTTATTTCTTGTGGGAAAAGCTTTTATGTTTAACGTGGGTTCCGTTAGCAGGGTTAGTCGAGTCGGACCAAAGGTTAGCATAGGTGTCTTGTGGTATAGATTGTGAGTTAGGGAATAGTTGAGGGACTAAAGTGGGGTAAACCCCAAACTTGCTTGGAGTAGACCCTTGGACCGTCCCCCCCCCCCCCCCCTTCCTCTTCCCCTTCGGTTTCATGCTAGTAACTCCCCAAGAACCCTTTAGTCATCCCCCCTCCCCATTTTGGTGGTGTTCGGCCGAGAGAGAGGGAAACCGGAGAGAGAGAGAGAGAGGGAAATCGAGAGGGAAAGGGAGTGTGGTCGCCGGCGAGAGAAGAGAGAGGGAGAGTGTTCGCCGGAGGGTGAGAGACGCCGGGAAGGAGAGGAACGCCGCTGCTTGCTACCGGAATCGAGAAGAAGGAGGAGTTGCAGCGAGGTAATCGTTCGTTTTCCTTTCCGTGTCTTTTCGTTTTGTTCGTCACGAGAATACCGCCAGCCACCACCACCGCCGGAGGCGGTAGTGGGTGGTGCATGGTTTTGTTCAGCCCATGTTAACCCTAATTCAGTAAGTCATGTTTCTTCGTGGGTCTGTTTGGATTAAGATAACTTATTGGGTTCAAGTTCAAAAGTTATCATTTTATGTAAATCGTGCAGTTTCTGCCCTGTTTTGTATAAGCTATATCTTCTGTTAGGAATGTCGGATTGGGATGGAACTGGTGCCAAAAGTTCCCAATCTGAGTCTAGTAACTTTTATATGTTTTGTGGAAAAACCAGTTCGGGCCATAGCTAGTGTCAAATTGCCATTTTATACGGACAGGTCCTGTTTTAGCTGCTCTGAGAGGTGTTTTTGTAAAATTCATATAGAGTGCTAGGAATATCGTTAGGACGCGTGCGATACGTCCCTGGAACCGTAAGACATTGAACTTCCTGAATGTGAAATTAGATTTTTGGTTTGATCAGTTTAGCAGGGGTAAAATGGGTCCCGAACAGACCTGCGTTTTTAGTATAAAAGCTGGAATTTTAGTTTTGTTAAACTAGTAAAAGTGTCGTGAGTTGGGACCTTCCGTTGACGTTCTTAGTGCGTATTTAGGTGGGAAAAAGTGAGGAAGGTTGACGTGCTGGTGTTGCGGATCGGGAGCGCGTCGCGTTGTTTTGAGGTGAGTTCTCTCACCGCGTAGTTAGGAATTTCATGCATATCGTTATTTTGTGCTACGTGTTATTATGTGTTATTACGTGTTTACGTGAATTAGTTGGGATGTGATATCTAGTTGTGATCTGTTGAATGTGTATGTGAATTATGTATGCTTGTGTACACCTCAGTGGGACTGGGAGGCTCGGTGGGACCGAGGGCTCGGTGGGACTGAGCTAGTACAATTGTATTATCTTTACTCGGTGGGACCGGGGGCTCGGTGGGACTGAGCTTGTATCAATGTCTTTACTCGGTGGGACCGAGGGCTCGGTGGGACTGAGCTTGTATCAATGTCTTTACTCGGTGGGACCGAGGGCTCGGTGGGACTGAGCTTGTATCGATATATTTTTGGTGTGCTCGGTGGGACCGAGGTTCGTATTTATACGTTAATTATTATGTGGATTTATATCTGTGGTGATGGTGATGTTGCCTACTGGCGAGTAGGGGCGATATACGCGGGGTTGCTACCTGCGTGTGTGATAGGATTCACTAAGCGTTTAGCTTACCCTTTTCCCAATATGTTGTGATTTTAGGTGCGAGCGGCAGTCGGGCTTGACGGTACACACATTAGGCGCGGAGTGTCGAGAATTGTTTAAGTTTCACTTTCAAACCTTTGGATTTTATTTTATGAAATTTCCGCTGCATAAACTTTATTGACTGTTCGAGTTAACGACGTTAACTTCATTTGAGTTACGAATTATTAAATTGTGATTATTTTATAATGAAATGCATGTTTTAAAATTTTAAATTCCTTGTAATTTTTGGGACGTTACATTTCCGGTAGTGGCACTAACAAGTGGTTTGGTTGACCATAGGTGTTGGGTTCGGTTCTGTTCGTCCGTAAGACGTGTGCTTAACAAATCACATCAAGCAGGTGAGTTCCGTTATACCTTTTAAAGAAATGACATGTTAACTGTTTTGGTCTATTACTGAATAGGGTATGAGATGCGAGTATGCTTTATTCATAATCTTTATAAATTCCTCGCATGAAAGACATGTTTTGTGAACGCTTATTTCGCATGTTATGAGTTATGTTGCAAAGATTCATGCATTGTTATTTTTATTCCTAGCCTTGTTTGTACGCTTATGTGGAGTCAGGTTGCACAGTGGGAATAGTGTACCTCGGGATCTGTCGGTCCCTTGGGAGTCAAAATATTAGTCCGGTGTGCGTGGAATCTGTTTCCTGCACACTAGGGAATGGGGAATTTGCTTGGGCCCCGAAGGCGAGAGAGGAGTCTGCTTGGGCCCCGATCATGGTTGTTGACCGGTATGGATTTGACATATGAACATTGTGCATATACCCTAGTTGGTGGTTAGAATATTTGATTGGACTGTTTGGCGAATTTAATAAATGTTTTTGTGCAAGACCTTATATAAATTGTTTTCGAAGGGAATTCACTAGGCGTTATGGTCTAACCCTCGCTTTTCAAAACCAAACTATTTTCAGAGAAGCGCTCTAGCGGTGCTTTGAGTATGGGTAAGGAGAAGTCGTGAAGATTGGGGCTGAATACGAGATCGCTTGAGCATTATAGTTTAACTCAGTACCGCTTATATTTAGAATAGTTCTCGGTTGTGAAAGTTTGTTTCCGCTGCTTATTTTGGTTATTCAGACTCTGCAATGTCCAGATTATGAAACTTTAATATGTAATCGGGACCCGTTTGGGGATTTATTCCTATTATTTTGCATGTTGGATTTAGGGTTGTTACAATTGTTGAGGTTGATCATAGAATGTAATTTGAGATATTCCAAGTATCGATTTGTAGGAAAAAGTTCTATCCTAATGTGATGTAATATTATAAAATTTAAATTAGTTGCTCTACTGACAGTGCTTAGAATACACCTACAGACGTGTGCTAATTAAACCTTAAAGCAAGTATACAATGAGATCTAATGTCGTCGTTCAAGTAATAAAGTGGTAAAGATACCAGTTATCGTCCCACAAAGATTGGAGTTAAAAGGTGCTATAAGAGTACAATGGAAGATGTGATTTCAGATGACGATTTTGAAGAAATATTTTGATTGGTTGGTTGATAGATGTTATCACAGATCTAAATAAACAATAATAAAAGAGAAACAAGGGTGTAAGACTTGTGATGATATGTTAACCCAAATTCAAGCAGACCAATGCTATATAAATGCTATAGCATGATGCTATAGGAATGCTGCAGCATGATGGTGGCAATAACTAGTTCTATTATCTATTTAAAGACACGTTCCTCTCGGAATCTCACCATCCCATTATTCCAGTAACCTTAGACAATCTCATCTCTGAGCAAAATTCAAACTAATGTAATGATGGGAGTGGAGTTCTCAAAATATACGGCAAAACAAATTCTCTTTGTTAAAAGTTACTCTCTCGATATAACCCCCGCACCTCCAGAGTTATTGTAATCCAAGTAGCTTATCTCTAAGTCTACTCCATTTTAACCCTTTGAAAAAGTGACAACTTATCAAGAATGAATCATTTTGAAAAGCATAAGTAACAACTCTCGTTGCAAGTAACTCTCTCGATATTACCCCATGTCATTCAAATTGACGTGCTATTCAATGGCCTATCTCTAGGTCCATGACACTTTAACACTATCAAAGTGATCAATTTGTCAAGAGATTGTATTATCTTGATAGAACTTGGGTTGGAATAATAAAACATCATTATTGCAACACATTATCTACTTTCTTTTGGTTAACATAATCACCCTTTGCCTCACACCCAAGCTAATATGATTAGCTATTCATTACAATAAATAAAGAAAGGCAAATGTAAAGAACTAGAAAAGTAGACATGATGACTTGAAATGTAAATGACTTTAAAGGTAAATGAATATAAATGACTTGAAATAAAAAGACAAGAATGTAAAAGACAAGTAAGTAAATGACAAGGATGTAAGATGGAATGTAAGTACATAAATGTAAAGTTCTGAAATTAAGTGCATAAAATTGATAAAAATAAAGACGTAAAGTAAACAACAAGGCTAGAGATGCAAGATGCGAAAAGAAATTAAAATAAAGTAAAATACAGACGTGATGCTATTCCAATGCTCCAAGTATTCATATGAAAGCTTTAAGAACTAAGAACAAGATGAAGAACACTAAAAGAAATTTAAAGGAAACATGCATTAACTACTAGAATTAAAGAGAGAATTGAGACCGATCTAAATCAGATCCCAAGTTGGAGTACATTTAAAGCTAAGCTAGCCGACCTATTTATAACCAAAGTGAGTGGCAAAAGAGTAAATAAAACCAACTAGTTCCATAGCAATGCAACTAGCAAGTACAAAAGTTAACTAGAAAGTACATTTTACAACTAATACTTAGTTACATATTAAAACCAACTAAAACCATTGTCTAGAGGTTAACAAAAGATTAATTCCATATCAAAAAAATCGGATTTAAACCCTTCATCTTCAAGTCTTCCATTTAAGATCCATCACTCCTTTGCTGGTCAATTGACCTGTGCTCAAAAGTTTTCCAAAAACAACCAAATTAGCATACTATCTTATAGAAACAACTAAACCATAACTTTTAGCTCCAAAACTAATAAATGGAAAATAAAGTAGAAAATGAATCAAATTGGGATGTTAAAATGGAAAATCCTATCTAAAAGCTTAATAAGGAGTAGCTTAAGTACTCAAAATTGAGCACTTATCATCTACCTAAATTTAAGGGTGTTACGTATCTGAAGTTATATATGCCTTGCAAAAAAAAAATACTTGAAGTTATATATATATATATATGGGAAATTGACTCAAATAGTTATTTTAACAATTAAAATTGGTCTTCTAGTCATTTCTCTCTAACTTTTCTGTAAATGTCACTAATTCCACAATACACAAATTCATAATTGTAACAACCCAGAACAAACGATAACCAAAACCACAACTTTAATTAAAGATGCCGAAACGGCCCCACATTGTCACACTTCAAAATTTCAACATTTAGGTTCGCGGAATAACCCTAATTACAGGTGAGAAATATAACTAAAATATTAATGGGAAAGTCTTCTAGTTCCACTAGATGCAAGCTCCAGCTCACATCTTGCCCTTGCCCTTAGACGAGCCCTCTATAACCTGCTTACCTGAAAAAGAGTTTAGTTTTGAAAAGCGAGGGTTAGACCACAAGGTTTAGTGAGTTCCCTCTAGAAACCAACATTTCGCCACAATATCCACAATGTTGAGTTTATAAAAGTTATAAACGAATACACCTTTATCAGTTAATTAAACACATAACACACGCCGTTTGCCCACGCCTTAGTCATGTACACACTTGTGACAACGTGTTAGGGTAGACATCCGCCCTTAATAATTATATGAAAGAAATTCATATATATTCTGTATGGGACACACCCCCCAGGTATCTAGATAAGCCAATGCATGTCCCACCGCGCACATTCCCACAATTTCCATAACGTACCATCATCATGCATATTTTGAACATGGTAAAAACATGCAATCAATATTTATATTGGCACAGATAATAAATACAAGTATCAATAGCTTCAATTTAGAAAGACTTACCTGGTATCCACACTATGCTCTTTCTCTCTCGTTATAGGTATCTTTAACCCGCACAACTACATTTACACCCAACACACGAGAGTGAATAAGTCACCCATGCTCTCACTCAGAGTCAAGACTCACGAGACACGCTCTAAAAAGCTCTCGAACATCTCGTAAAGGTCCAATCACTGGCTAAAAAGAAATTCGGATCCTGCTTCTGGACATTTTCCGGACCTCCAATATTTCTGGATACCAACTGTCCGGACACATCCGCATTCCTAAAGGTTTTCGGACACAAACTTTTCCGATCTCGATCCGGAAACCTACCGGCTTTCTAGACGCAAGCAATCCGGTCCCATCCGGACTCCTACCTTGTCCGGGTAAAAACTCTTCGGACGTTCCCGACACTCTAACACTAGTCCGGACCCATCCGAACTCTCACGCTTTCCGGACCAAGCTATTCCCGGATAGGGGGTTTTTATCGAACAAATCCACTCCGGGAACTTCAATCAATCACGCAACTCGACCCAAAACTTGATATTACACCCCAATAATTAAGGAAATAGCATTACTAACAATTAAGCTAGCTATTCCTATCGATTCCCCTCACTGATTTGGTTAGGTAAATCACACAAACCATATTTTCTCCTTTTTGAGTGAAAGCGCGCAAAACCACACCAAGAATATCATAGCAGCCAAATCCCAATGACTCCAAACATCACTAACTAGATAAAGAGATAAGGAGAAGAAAATTACCTTGAAGGTGATGATGATTCCCAAATCTAAGCTCCCAATTCCAAGTTTTTCTCCAAAATAGCGAGGTTGCTCCACACTGAGTTTCACACACTAGCCGCACACCACAATAATGAAAGAATTAAGGGTTTAAGGGTTTTTACCCTAATTTCCAAATTCACCCTAGAGCCACCAAACTTTCGATATTTACACTTCACACACCATTTTATTAATTCCTCAAAAGTAAACATGGTTATTACAGTAATTGCAGACCTAACTCAAAAACAAAACAAATAATATGAATCTGATTGGTTTTCCTTAAAAAAATCGACCAGGTCCGCACTATATAACTTATTTTAAACAAAAATAATTCAGATTCGCATATTTTTGGTGTTTTTGAGTTAGATCCGCAATTACGAACCTATATTTTGCGGATATAGTGATATTGATAGAGATAGAAGAGAAATGACTAAGAGACCGGTTAATTTATGTACTTTAGCTATTTGAGTCAATTTCCCAATATATGCACATATATATGTAACATTTTATATTCTAATAACATTGATTTCTTTATTTGTATTTATATTTTAGGTGTTATTATATGATTTTTTTCATCTCACATTATCTTCAATAGATTCTTCATTTTTTAGAATCCAACATTAATTATAATATTAAATTTATTTATTTATTTATTAAATTACTATTTTTCTCTAAATATTTATTTTCAAAGTTTTCTATTGGTGTTCTCACTTACTAACCATTTTTAGGGTGTTCTTCATTTGAAGAAGAAAACCATTCTCTCTTCTACTTACTCCATTTTCAAGATAGTTTTGAAAAAAATCAGCAAAATATTGGCTCAAAATATTATTTTTTTCATTTTAAATAAGTTGTTGGAGATACCTTTATGGCTTTATCCACCGAATTATCGACTCGTGATTTTTTTTCTTAATTAAGGTACAACAATGTGAGTTATAAAATAATTTGAAATGATTTACCCTTTAACCTCCTAGATACATGCATGGTTGTTAACATGTTTTGAAATTGGTATAGGTGAATGCATCACAATCATCAATAGTAATCCTTGTTGAAAATGCCATACATAAATTAGAATCCCTCGGTATGGTACAACAAAAGATTTATATAGAGAAATTGTTTAAGAGTATTCAATGATCAAGTAAGCTCAATTTGTCAGGTTACCATAATTTCATATATTCTGTTGGGGAGTTTGGGGTAATTGTGGGAGAGATAGAGTGTATGGAACTCGGATAAAAGACAGAGATCGCGTGAGAGCTCGTTTTCCGTAAGAGATATTTCGACCCTATATTGCCCGGGTATCACGAAATTCTGTCGAGGATAATCTCTATTTTTCGATGTATCGATTAAGGCAGAAATCGATTCATACTTATACACCTTTAGAGAATCGTAACCGACCTATTTTGAATACTGATAATAATCTCTCATTTAATGAGATTGATTGTGGAATTAATGACGGCAGTTACAAACGTGAAAACCAGTCCAGACGCCGGCGCTACTTTCCGCGCTAGACAACTGGCGCCACAAAGGGCGCGGGCAACTTTCCAGAGCCTAGCGTCAGTCTTGGCGCTAGCCAACTAGCGCGAGTACTGGCCCCGACACCCAACTCATGAAACCACTGTGTAACTTGTCGATTTTAACCGTCCAACAATCCCGGGATCTAGTTAGCTTACACGAGTGTGCACTCCACACCTCCTAACTCATGTTATAGCTTAGCTAATGTAAAGCCCGTATTCCGGTATGTTTATTTATTTATTTATTTTTTTTTTAAATTTTTTCCTCTTCGCGTTGCCGGTTATCGGGGTTAGGCGGCAAGGACCTTATTTGTTAAAAGTTTGGGGTTTTGGGGCATAATGTGAAACTTAGACTGCAGGGACCATTATTGTAATTCTTTAAACTTTGCATGGAGATCGGCCCATGGACCGACCTCCCTCCCTTCTCTCGTTTACTCTTGCGACACACACAATCAGCACCCAAATCAAACCCTACGCCCTTCCTTCCCCTTTTCTGCTGCTACTCCGCCGAACACCTTCCTCCCCCCCTGCTGCCGTCACCAAAAGAGAGAGAGAGAGAGTGATCGCCGGCGAGAGTAGAGAGAGAGAGTTCGCCGGAGAGAGAGAGACGCCGGGAAGAGGAGGAGCGCCGTCGTTTGCTGCCGGAAATGGGGAGAAGGAGGAGTCGCATCGAGGTAGTCATTCGTTTTCTTTCCGTTGTCTTTTTGTATTGTTTCGTCCCGAGAATACCG
Organism: Saussurea involucrata; assembly: GCA_033807775.1. Classification (NCBI taxonomy): domain Eukaryota; kingdom Viridiplantae; phylum Streptophyta; class Magnoliopsida; order Asterales; family Asteraceae; genus Saussurea; species Saussurea involucrata. Next base: position 106,995,839 of record CM066318.1, read on the forward strand.
TAAACCGCCACCACCGCCGCCGCAGCCATGGCTGCCGGCGGTGTGGCCGCCGCTGTGACGGCAGTGTGTGTGTGTGTGTGTGTGTGTGCGTGGGTGTGAGGGTGTGTGTGAGACGGGGTGAGTGATGTTGGATGGTTTCGTCGGAGGGTATAAACCGTAACCACCGTCGCCGCCGCCAGCCACCACCACCGCCAGAGGCGGCAGTGGGTGGTGCATGGTTTTTGTTCAGCCTATGTTAACCCTAAACAGTAAATCATAATTCTTTTCGGGTCTGTTTGTATTAAGTCGTGGCTTAATGATAGCGTAGGCTTTGGTTATCATTTCATGTGGAAAGCGTCTATTCTGCCCCTGTTTTGTAAAACCCGTAACTTCTTCTAGGAACATCGGATCGGGGTGAAACCAGTTCCAAAAGCTCCCATTTTGAGTCTATCAAGTTTTATATGTTTTGCGGAAAAACCAGTTCGGCCAATAGCTAGGGTCAAATCATCGTTTTGTACTGACAGGTCCTGTTTTTCACTGTTCTGCGAGTCGGTTTTGTAAAAATCATATAAAATCGTAGGAAAATCGTTAAAACGCGTATAATATGTCCCTGGAAAGCCAAGACCTAGACCTATCTGTTTGTGAAAATTAATCTCTGGATTTGTGGGCCTAGAGGGGGCTAAGAAGGTCCCGAACAGACCTGCAGTTTAGGCCGGAAAGATGAAATATCACTCGTTTAATCTTACGTTAAGGGTTGGGACTTCGAGTTGACACTTTATAGCATTTAATTAGGTGTCGAGAAGTGATTTTGGAGTTGGATAGCTCGTGTGGTGGTTCGTGAATTCTACGCGCTTTCGAGGTGAGTTCACTCACTACGTATAATAACGGTTATATTTACATTGATGTAGCACGTGTGTGATAGTGTTATTACTTGTTGTGTGGTACTAGATAGGGGGGTGTCTAGTATGGATCTTGGACATGTGTTAACTCGGTGGGACCGAGGATTGTGTACAGGAGTGTCGTGTAAACTCGGTGGGACCGAGGACTCGGTGGGACCGAGGATTGTGTACAGGAGTGTCATAGGAACTCGGTGGGACCGAGGGTTGGGTACAGGAGTGGCGTAAGAACTCGGTGGGACCGAGGACTCGGTGGGACCGAGGGATACGTGCACGGTTATCGTGTGTCATCGGTGGGACTGATGGATGCCTGTTTAGGTGGGTTGGTGTGGGTATGCTTGTTTAGGATGCGTTCTTAGACTTGCATGCTTGATTAAGTGTATCTACCTGTTTTAGGGGTAGCTAAGCTTCGTGCTTACCCTTTCCCCTATAAAATGTTGTTTCAGGTACGAGTGGCTCGAAGGCGTGACAGGTACACACTGGCGCGTGCGAAGGGTTTATTATATATTTATGAGATTTAGAATTATCATTTAAACGATTTAATTCCGCTGTTTATCTGTAATGAGAATATTTATTGTTAAGTTGCAAACGAAACGGTTTTAGATATTTAATGAGGTTTCATTTAATAAAATGTTTATTTTTAAAAGTTAAAATTTATTGTAATTTTTGGGACGTTACAACTTGGTATCAGAGCACAGCTTGAGTGAATCAAACACATTGATAGGCGGGTATCACCCCCCTTAAATCTTACCGCAAGTGTACGGTGTCGAAATCAAGTAATAACATACGGTAAGTACGAGTATCGAATCCACGGGAACTAGGAACTAAGTATCACAATTACTATAAACACTATTAACTGAACTATCGAAAATTGAGAGATTGGTATTAAACTACTTAATTGCAAGAAAGGAAATCAGACACAAGACAAACAGTAAACAGCTTGGAAATTAAGATAGAGAAAACAGTTGAGGGTTTGGAATCCTCAGGTTTTCACATATGAACACTTGACTTAAAACAGATACCAGTTAATCCCCTTAATGGATACCTAATCTTGAAAGTCACCGTTGTTCTCTTTCGAGCAACAACGAGTTTTATTTTGAAAAGGACAAGTTTTATCTTTCGATCTCAACTCATGGATTCCAAAACACATTAAGCGCAAGATTTATTATGAACATGTAGATTTTATCTCTCAATCTCAACCTAACGGTTCAATTAGGACTAACGCTTACTCAGAATATCTCTATCCCCTTTCGGACCTTAGACATGCAATTCTTAAGTCTAATTGATAATTAATTCTCTCGAACTCAATTACTAACAAACAGATCAAATGCAAATTGGCCAGATTCACACAAGCATTACGAACTAAACTGCATACTTCATTAAGGAAGAAAAAATGATAAACGTTCAAGTTATTTGTTCACATGCTTACAAACCGAATTCATTCCAACCCCCAACATAAACAGATTAGTTCATGCCGGTGGTGGATGCAAACACAAAAGAAAGAATGGGAACAATGATTGTAAACATGATAATGATGAACGAAATAAGCGTAATGGTGGACTCCCTTTGATCGTGCTCGACTCTACTTCGCGTGATGAACGTTTCCTCGATCTCTCCTCTTCCGTCGCTCAGAAAGCTCCGAAAGGTCTCTGAAAATCGCCCCTGGACTGCCCACAGTCGTGTCTCGTAAACTGGATATCGAATAATGACCTAAACCCCGAAACTAATAGCTGGAATTCGCAAAACAGAGGCCCCCGCGACCTTCCACGCGACTTGCAAGTCGCGTGGAAAACCGCGCGCCTTTCAGAAGGTGTGTGGGTCGGTTTCTGGGTCGCGGTTCGGGTCCTGGTTCGGGCGCGGGTCTCGGGCTTGACTTTTGGGCTTCCGTTAGGCTTCGTTTTGACTCGTTTTGGGCTCTTTTTAGCTTATTTTCTCGAGGAATGCCGCCTTTTAGCTAACCTGCATAATTCACTAGATAAACCGTAAAATACACGCCTTTTTACTTGAACACAAGCCAATCTCATTGGTTTGAGAACCGAAAATAACGCCAAAAAGTGGCGTTATCACACATCTCGGTGTGTTTGGTCTCAAGTTGCGGCTATGAAAATTTTAATTTTCTACTAAGATCTTTTAAAAATAAAAGAAAGGGAAAACCCGTTTGAGAAACGGTGATTATGGGCGCAGTGTGTACGGTCAGCCGATGCCAAGTGGGAAGGTACAGTACTTAGTGAATTTATCGCTTTCTAGATCATAGGGTATGCATGCTAGACTGCTTGTGTGGATTACATGGTACTGTATGGTTTTTACTTGCTAATAGGATTTCATGCTAGCCTTGATAGGTTGTTAAGCGAATGCACTATAGGTTGTATGCAGTAGGAACCGAATAGCCTTAGAATGTCGGATTTAGTTCTATTGCGCAGCTCTTGTTTGAGTCCAACCGTTGTAGGATAGAATCTTATATTCGAATGTCTATCTGGTTTTCACTGTATACGACTGTGCGTTTACGAGATGACTCATCAGGATTAGTGGGGATTCCGTCCTAGCAAGGGTAGTAGAATGAGATGAAACTCCTAGAGAGCTAGGAAGAATGCGTACATATGCTGGTACGGGCATATGGGTGTAGTTATCGGCGAGAAACTACTTGGACACTTCGGATGGAACTCGGAACGAGTGATGATAGGTGTGGAAGGTAGTAGTAGAGCTCCTACTATCGGAAACACATGATCAATGCTCGAGTCGGGGAAAGTCACGAGGAATCCGAGGAGTTGAGTGTGAGCGTTGTTAGTATGAGTATTGTGTGCTAATAGCTCGTTGTATTAATTACCTAGAATGGCCATCGCAAGGAGGAACAACGATGTTGAACCGAATGTTAGTATTGGACTCACTACTGAGCAGATACGTGAGTTGATCGTGGCTGAAGTAAAACATGCTATTAGGGAGGCAATCCCCGAGATTATTACCGCCGTTCGTGATGAAGTAATAGTGATGATGGAGGCTGCTCGAAGACAGGAACTTGAGTTAGAGGAACAGACTAAGAAGAGGAAAACGGCGCAGGCCGTTGCACCAGAATCGGCGGTTCCAAAGAAAACGAGGTTTTCGGACTCGCTCTTGAATCAAAGGAACGGTGGGTTTAAAACCAAGGATAGTAGCGGAAGGAGAAACGACAATTGTTTCAAGTGTGGCCTGGTAGGACACTACGGTCGGGATTGCAGGGTACCACTGATGGTCTGTTTTAACTGCAAACAGACGGGCCACGTGAAGGCCAATTGCCCGAATCCGAGGGTTACTGTTGGGGGTGGAGCACAAGGAGCTCCTGCGGCTGCTCCCTTGCGTATTACTGATGGTCGTATGGGTCAGGCTGGACCCGAGGCAGCCCGAGGTAGAGATCATCAACTGACGGTGGAGGAGACACAGGCTACGCCTAAAGTGGTGACAGGTATATTTCATCACTTGATTCCTTTTTTTGATTATTGTATGTAGTTGCATTTTGCTTAAGCTGTGTGATTAAGTACGTTCTTAGTTAACTCGGTGTCTGTTGTAGTGATGTTTGATAGCGGGGCTACCCATTATTTCGTGCCTCACACTTTTAGTGAGCGTTTGGGCCGTAGTATGGGACGGTTAGGCTGACCACTTGTGGTTGAGGTTGCTGATGTGATGTTGTTTTAAGTAGACCATTTCGTGTCAAGATTAATGATTGTGCTAGAATCATAGGCCTTTGAGTCGACTTTGATTTGAGGAAAAGCCGTAAGATGATTTGACGTGATTTCCCAACTTGCCCTAAAAGGTTTAAATGTCCGGATGACGATAGTGGGCCGGAGGGATTTGGAGTAGTATGAGTCGAGACGTAGAATGCCGACTAAGTCATGCACAAAGTTTGATTTTGAAAATAAAATTGCATTAACTAATTCTTGTGTTTCCAATCCTTATATGGATTGTGTTTTGGAATTTTGGGAAATGTTTAGCACACACACAAGATTTCGAATTATGGTTTTGAAAGTGCATGAAACCTTTTTATCACGAGAGTTACAAACTTTGTTGGTGATTTGTTTAATATGAGTTTTGTAATAAGTATATTATTTCAAATAGTTCAGTGGATGGATTGATTCATACGTGACTTAAATGATGCATGGAAGAATATTTTGGTAACATTTTATCATGAGTTGTTTGGTGCGCTTTTTAGTCAGCTAAATGTTTTAGTATCATTTCCATGAAAATGCGCTTTATCGACTTAGGGGTATGCATACTTGGGTAAACTTTGTTCTTGACATTTTGATAAACTAGTCGTGCATGAAAATGTTTTAGTTCCTTCTTGTTGGAATGAAAGACCATTTGGACAAATGAGTGTTTTATTGTTGTGAATATCATGCATACGTTTACAATGTGTTATATTTTGAAAATATAAATGCGTAGATTGTTGACATTCGGTTAATTTAGAATTGCCGATTATTTTTGGGAAATTAAAAACTTTTGCTTTGGAGGGAGCGGGTATTTTGAGCAGTTACCTTGCATGCATGTCATGAGTCAATCCATACCAGAACCGTGGTGGTTCGTTTTAAAGAAATTATTCATTACGCTTTGTGTTTTGTAAGTAAACTGAACTGCAATGGAATGATTTTCAACATGATTTTCCTATGTGAGACGAGCGTGTCCATTTTTGCGTAACTACCGAGCTGGTAATAGTAGTTTTATTGCATACGATCTTTTTGAGATGAAATTTTTTGACGTTGAAAGTATTTTGTAAATGATTTTGTAAACCATTTGGGAAATGCGCTTTTAAGTGTTATGTGTCATTTTGAGAATTTTAAGGGTGTGAGTCCTTTTGGAAAACTCTTTTGTTTAACCCGTGTTGAGTTTGGGACTAATGTTGATTTTAGAGTATTGCTTGCTTAAACTTTATTTAAACGCGTTTTTGACCGACTTATGGGTCTAGCAAGCGTGGAGCATTTTGCTCGGTTTTAACTTTGAGATAGTCATGGGTCAATTGCATGGTTTTAATGGCTCGATGTGGAGTCTTGTTGATGGGTTGTTTTTGTTGCACAGTTTTGCAATTATTGCACGTTGAGTATTTACATGTTTGGGTGAGCGAGTCATTCCGGGATAGGCATGTTGTTGGTAGACTGTTTTGCGTTGGATCCATAGGCATGTTAGTTAGTCGTTGGTAATGGTCGGGTGGGTATCTCGGGGTGGGACCCCGGTATTCATGTTTTATGACCTTGACTTTCCAGTAGGCACTAGGAGGATATAGTCTTGGGCACTTACCTGGGAGGTAGTTCCGATGTGCCGGGCCTTGAGGCGTTACCTGAGAGGTAGACGTCAAGGTGTATCCTCGATACGGTGTAACTTGGCTTCGTGGAGCGAGTGTGGAAGATACGTCGACGGTGGAAGGTTGGGTATTCCACGCGTGTTGGTACTGTAGGCCGAATAGTATCGGTTAAGGGAATGATGCCCTTTGTAATTAAGAGCATAAATGCGCAGTAACCTTTTTGAGGTAAGTAGTATATTTAGGTGTCGACTTTTGGGCTTGAGGCCAAACACCTTTAGTGTAATCGGAGAATTGTAGCCGATTTTAAGGTAATTATGGTGATGGTATTAGTAACCCTGAAATGCTCGCTTGTGATGAATGGTTATGGTAGAATGACCTTCGTGGGTGATTATAAATTTACTGGTTTGATGATTCGTGTGAAATAATTTTTTGGAGTCTTTTAGAACTCGTGGAAGTTAATCGACAGTTAATGGTAGGAATGATCGGATTCGAGTATCCTGTAGGGTATATTGGTGAGCAACTTTAGAATGGTTAGAGCTTGAAATTTGAATCGGGATGTATGGAACATCTAAGGTTGGGAGACAACCGAAGTCGTTTGACTAGGAATGATTCCAGTTGTTGGCGTGTTCTTCCGATCATAATTTCAGTATTCTTGAAGGAGTTTTGTTGGTAAGAAAAGTATTCGAGAAATTTTTAGACGGTGTGAGAAATTTAGATTCCAGCCAGTGAAAGTCCAGTGGCAACACCGAAAGGGTTCCTAGTGGACTTGGGAACCCGAGACTGAGATGCGGGAGAACTACCCGGAGCCGTTTGCGGACGTCGACTTCGAGGACGAAGTCCAATTCAAGCGGGGGAGAGTTGTAAAGCCCGTATTCCGGTATGTTTATTTATTTTTTTAAATTTTTTCCTCTTCGCGTTGCCGGTTATCGGGGTTAGGCGGCAAGGACCTTATTTGTTAAAAGTTTGGGGTTTTGGGGCATAATGTGAAACTTAGACTGCAGGGACCATTATTGTAATTCTTTAAACTTTGCATGGAGATCGGCCCATGGACCGACCTCCCTCCCTTCTCTCGTTTACTCTTGCGACACACACAATCAGCACCCAAATCAAACCCTACGCCCTTCCTTCCCCTTTTCTGCTGCTACTCCGCCGAACACCTTCCTCCCCCTGCTGCCGTCACCAAAAGAGAGAGAGAGAGTGATCGCCGGCGAGAGTAGAGAGAGAGAGTTCGTCGGAGAGAGAGAGAGACACCGGGAAGAGGAGGAGCGCCGTCGTTTGCTGCCGGAAACGGGGAGAAGGAGGAGTCGCATCGAGGTAGTCGTTCGTTTTCTTTCCGTTGTCTTTTTGTATTGTTTCGTCGCGAGAATACCGTAAACCGCCACCACCGCCACCGCAGCCATGGCTGCCGGCGGTGTGGCTGCCGCTGTGACGGCAGTGTGTGTGTGTGTGTGCGTGGGTGTGAGGGTGTGTGTGAGACGGGGTGAGTGATGTTGGATGGTTTCGCCGGAGGGTATAAACCGTAACCACCGTCGCCGCCGCCAGCCACCACCACCGCCGGAGGCGGCAGTGGGTGGTGCATGGTTTTTGTTCAGCCTATGTTAACCCTAAACAGTAAATCATAATTCTTTTCGGGTCTGTTTGTATTAAGTCGTGGCTTAATGATAGCGTAGGCTTTGGTTATCATTTCATGTGGAAAGCGTCTATTCTGCCCCTGTTTTGTAAAACCCGTAACTTCTTCTAGGAACATCGGATCGGGGTGAAACCAGTGCCAAAAGATCCCATTTTGAGTCTATCAAGTTTAATATGTTTTGCGGAAAAACCAGTTCGGCCACTAGCTAGGGTCAAATCATCGTTTTGTACTGACAGGTCCTGTTTTTCACTGTTCTGCGAGTCGGTTTTGTAAAAATCATATAAAATCGTAGGAAAATCGTTAGAACGCGTATAATATGTCCCTGGAAAGCCAAGACCTAGACCTATCTGTTTGTGAAAATTAATCTCTGGATTTGTGGGCCTAGAGGGGGCTAAGCAGGTCCCGAACAGACCTGCAGTTTAGGCCGGAAAGATGAAATATCACTCGTTTAATCTTACGTTAAGGGTTGGGACTTCGAGTTGACACTTTATAGCATTTAATTAGGTGTCGAGAAGTGATTTTGGAGTTGGATAGCTCGTGTGGTGGTTCATGAATTCTACGCGCTTTCGAGATGAGTTCACTCACTACGTATAATAACGGTTATATTTACATTGCTGTAGCACGTGTGTGATAGTGTTATTACTTGTTGTGTGGTACTAGATAGGGGGGTGTCTAGTATGGATCTTGGACATGTGTTAACTCGGTGGGACCGAGGGTTGTGTACAGGAGTGTCGTGTAAACTCGGTGGGACCGAGGACTCGGTGGGACCGAGGATTGTGTTCAGAAGTGTCGTGTAAACTCGGTGGGACCGAGGACTCGGTGGGACCGAGGACTCGGTGGGACCGAGGACTCGGTGGGACCGAGGATTGTGTACAAGAGTGTCGTAGGAACTCGGTGGGACCGAGGGTTAGGTACAGGAGTGGCGTAAGAACTCGGTGGGACCGAGGACTCGGTGGGACCGAGGGATACGTGCACGGTTATCGTGTGTCATCGGTGGGACCGATGGATGCCTGTTTAGGTGGGTTGGTATGGGTATGCTTGTTTAGGATGCGTTCTTAGACTTGCATGCTTGGTTAAGTGTATCTACCTGTTTTAGGGGTAGTGTGATATAATTGGATTATATGTGGAAATGAATTCACTAAGATTCGTGCTTACCCTTTCCCCTATAAAATGTTGTTTCAGGTACGAGTGGCTCGAAGGCGTGACGGGTACACACTGGCGCGTGCGAAGGGTTTATTATATATTTATGAGATTTAGAATTATCATTTAAACGATTTAATTCCGCTGTTTATCTGTAATGAGAATATTTATTGTTAAGTTGCAAACGAAACAGTTTTGGATATTTAATGAGGTTTCATTTAATAAAATGTTTATTTTTAAAAGTTAAAATTTATTGTAATTTTTGGGACGTTACAGCTAACAACCCCATTATTTATCTTTGTGAATCCAGTTACATAAAATGAACATGATGATTTCACTAAAATCACCAACATTCCTCCCCCATTTTAGTGCAATACTTGATTCACAAAATAAAAGTTCAATACAGGTAAACAAACTCATGCATAAATGAAAATATCTAAAAGATTGAATTTCCATCTTAGTACATTACACATTTCAAATACTCGATAATCTGGGTGTCCTATGGATTGAACCCGTCAACCCATTTGAGTACCAAAAAATAACATACACATGAATTTAAAAGATTCTCTAAAGATAAACTTGACACTATACAGGCCATGTGTCCTTATCCATTCGTGAGTGCATCAAAGCCAAGTCCAAGCTTCTTGAAGCGGCCACACTTTCCACTCATATAGGTAGTTCTTTTCTTCATGCACCTGCACATGCATTTTTGCAAAAGAACAATTACCTCCTTCACTTGCAGTACCGAGCACTAACCGTGGGATGATCATCTTGTGCTCCAATCCCTTAGAGTGAGCTTTCCCATTGAATTCAACTTCTAACGTTGTATTAGAAGGGAATTGGGTATCTCACTTTTAGAGATTTAGATGGACTTTAATCCCATCCCTATCACCGACTTGTGAACCAAGTCCCTAGCTAACCCCTTCGTCAAGTGGTCTGCTAGATTTTGTTGCGACCAAACAAACTCAACCGAAATCACCCCATTCGTGATTAGCTCACGAATCATGCTATGTCTAACACCTAAGTGTCTAGACTTTCCATTGTACACTTGGCTATAAGCTTTAGCCAAAGTAGCCTCACTATCACAACGGATAGAAATGGGTGATATTGGTTTCGGCCATAATGGAATTTCATGGACCAAATTCCTTAGCCATTCCACCTCTTTACCGGCAGCGGCTAATGCCACAAATTCCGACTCCATAGTCGAACTCGTGATGCAAGTTTGCTTCTTGGAAGCCCAAGAGATGGCACATCCCCCAAGCAAGTACACCCAACCACTCGTAGACGAGTGATCTTCCAAATTGGTAATCCAACTTGCATCCGAATATCCCTCCAAAGTTGAAGGAAACCCGACATATGACAAACCATAATCAATGGTTTTCTTCAAGTATTTGAATACTCGTCTTATCGCTTGCCAATGATAAATACTAGGATTACTAGTATACCTACTCAACTTTCCTATGGCAAAAGCGATATCCGGCCTAGTGCTTGTCATGGCATACGTCAAGCATCCAATAGCCTTTGAGTACTCGAGTTGTGACACCGCTTCACCCGAATTGGGCATAAGCTTCACACTCGGATCCCATGGAGTACTCACCGGAGAACAATCAAAGCAATTAAATTTCTTTAATACTTTCTCAATGTAGTGAGATTGCGTAATTGCAATCCCTTTGTTCTCACGCTTGATCCTTATACCAAGGACCACCTCCGCCTCTCCCATATCTTTCATAGAGAAACTCAACGACAAAAACTCTTTGGTTTTCCCAACTTGATTTTGGTCGGTGCCAAAGATCAACATGTCGTCAACATATAAGCAAATGATTACACCGTTACCGGATGTGTCAAATTTGCTATATACACACTTGTCCGCTTGGTTTATCATAAAACCGTTGGACAAGATAACCTCATCAAATTTCTGATGCCATTGTTTGGGTGCTTGTTTCAGCCCATACAATGATTTTACAAGTCTACACACCTTATGCTCCATTCCGGGCATAAAAAACCTTCCGGTTGTTTCATGTAAACTTCCTCCTCCAAGTCACCATTCAAGAATGCCGTTTTGACATCCATTTGGTGAATCACTAAATTATGGATGGCTCCTAAGGCTATCAACAATCTAATCGTGGAGATCCTTGCAACCGGGGCATAAGTATCGAAATAATCGATGCCTTCCCGTTGCCTAAAGCCTTGGATCACTAATCGAGCTTTGAACTTGTCGATTGACCCATCCGCTTTCATCTTCCTTTTGAAGATCCACTTGCAACCCAAAGGTTTGCAACCCGGTGGCAAGTCCGATAATACCCAAGTATTATTCCCCATGATGGAGTCCATCTCATCATGTATTGCTTCTTTCCAGAAAGCAACATCTTGAGACTTCATAGCCTCATCAAATGATTTTGGATCCTCCTCAATATTATAACAGTAAAGGAATTGGGATCCAATCTCATCTCTTGATCCCTCTACGAAGTATACTTGGAAATCGGGACCAAAGGATTTTTCAATCCTTCCTCTTTTGCTCCTTCGAAGCATCGGAGATTCAGTTGGAACAATTGCTTGTTCTTCAACCTCACTAGTTTCACTAGTACTTGGAATTATGTCCTTTGGCCTCGGCATTGAAGAGAATCTAGTCTCATCAAATATCACATCTCTCGATTCTATAACGGTGTGAATCGCTATTGAATCATTAGGTTCAATAACATAGAACCTATAAGCTTTGGAATGCTCGGCATATCCAACAAAGATGCAATCAATACCCTTTTCACCTAAAGTCTTCCTTTTGGGTTCGGGTAGTCGAACAACCGCTCGACAGCCCCAAACTCGAATATAACTCAAGTTCGGCCTTTTCTTGAACCAAAGTTCATATGGGGTAATCTTGTTCCTTTTATTGGGAACTCGATTCAACAAGAAACAAGCCGTTAGCATGGCTTCACCCCAAAATCCATCAAGCAATTCATTTGCAATCATAAAGCAATTCATAAAGTAACATAAACAGAATTTTTAAACAAAATTCACTTGCAATATAAACAAAATTTAAACAAAATTCATTTGTAACATAAGCAGAATTTTAAACAAACTTCATTTGCAATATAAACATAATTTTAAACAAAAATTCATTTGCAACAAAAAACAATTCAATTGCATCATAAACAAAATTTGAAACAAAATTTGAAACAAAATTCTTTCATTCAAATTTAACTTTAACATGTTATTCAACATAAAACCAAATCCTACAAAAGAGCCATCCTTTGACAAGATAAACTTGTCCGACTCACAAAATTGCCTATATCCTAACTTATTCAAGATGTTACCGGAAACCAAATTCTTTCGAATTTGAGGTACAAACAAAACATTAAAAAATTCAACTATTTTGCCAGAACTAAATTCTAGCCTAACTAAGCCACGTCCAAGAATGGGAGCACTCGACTCGTTCCCCATGTGTAGCATTGATCCGTCTTCAACCGGTTCCATAGAGGCGAACCAACGGCGATCTTTGCACACATGACTTGTAGCATCCGAGTCGATCCACCAAGCAACATCATCATCCTGCATATAAAAGATTCGGATATTAGTGGTACATAATTCACATTTGAATTAAAACCAAAGTCAAAATTCTGACCTTGCCGTGGGTTTTGATCCTTGGATCCTTGCCCACTACCACTTGTGCTTGCACCATTCTTGTTCTTGACAACCCGACAATCACGCTTGAGATGGCCGGTCATCCCACAGGTCCAACAGGTTAATTTAACCTTCTTGTTGGGCCCTTTCTTGGCTTCGTTGAACTTTCGTTTTCCCTTGAAATTATTAGTCTTTCCCTCTTCCACCATGTTCACCACCGAAGGTGTAGAAACCTCTTTCATTTTAGGTTTCTCAGTCTCTTGCGCCCGAAGAGATTCCTCTATGCGCAAGTGACTACCGAGTTGTACAAGGGACAACTCTTCCTTCTTGTGTTTCAACATGTGTTTAAAGTCTTTCCAAGAGGGGGGTAATTTATCAATAATACTCGATACGGAGATGGATTCGTCCATCTTCATATCATGTTGAGCATATTGGCCGAGAATGCGAAGAAGCTCATTGTATTGCTCCATCACTGGCCTTGAGTCCACCATTTTGTAGTTATTAAAATTACAAACCAGGAACTTCTTACTAGAAGCATCCTCCGCCATGTATTTGGACTCGAGAGAGTCCCATAGCTCTTTGGCGGATTCTACATTTTGATAGATATCAAAGAGGGAGTCACACATACCGTTTAAGATGTGGCCATGACAGATGTAGTTGTCGCTCTCCCATTTGCCGCGACGCCGGGTCACCTCCAATGTCTCGTTTTCCATCAGCTCCGGTATCGGGGTGCTTAGCACGTACACGACCTTCAACGTCGTCAGTAAGAAATGCATCTTCTTCTACCATCTACGAAAATCGACGCCTTCGAACTTCTCAAGTTTTGTGAACTTGGAAGTCATGTCTCTCACGGACTGTTCACTCGCCATCTCTCTTCACGAAGACAAATATCTCTTAAGATTGTTGGGGAGTTTGGGGTAATTGTGGGAGAGATAGAGTTTATGGAACTTGGATAAAAGATAGAGATCGCGTGAGAGCTCGCTTTCCGTAAGAGATATTTCGACCCTATACTGCCCGGGTATCACGAAATTCTCTCGAGGATAATCTCTATTTTTCGATGTATCGATTAAGGCAGAAATCAATTCATACTTATACACCTTTAGAGAATCGTAACCGACCTATTTTGAATACTGATAATAATCTCTCATTTAATGAGATTGATTGTGGAATTAATGACGGCAGTTACAAACGTGAAAACCAGTCCAGACGCCGACGCTACTTTCCGCGCTAGACAACTGGCGCCACAAAGGGCGCGGGCAACATTCCAGAGCTTGGCGCCAGACTTGGCGCTAGCCAACTGGCGCCACAAAGGGCGCGGACAACTTTCCAGAGCCTGGCGCTAGTCTTGGCGCTAGCCAACTGACGCCAGTACTGGCCCCGACACCCAGCTCATGAAACCACTTTGTAACTTGTCGATTTTAACGGTCCAACAATCCCGGGTTCTAGTTAGCTTACACGAGTGTGCACTCCACACCTCCTAACTCATGTTATAGCTTAGCTAACAACCCCGTTATTTATCTTTGTGAATCCAATTACATAAAATGAACATGATGATTTCACTAAAATCACCAACATATCCTAATATGAACACATCCATATCGAATGAAATTAATTATGCATGTAGTTTCAACCGCATTAACCAATACACGTCTATTAATCATAGCATAGAAAATGAAACACAAGTTTATTCAACTGCACATTGTGCTTATTCTTGGCCCAAACGTAAAATAGAGAAATAGGATAAGAAAGACAGGTTGTGAGTCCCTTAAACTTGATTATGCTTATATGTCCTCTTTTGGTTTTATGAAGATCTCAAACTTTTCATGGACGAAATCATAGTAGACACCAAATAGTTTGATAAACTTTTTATCTACTACTCCAGATCGAACGTAGGGATAGGATAGTAAATTCGCCAAAGAATTCTTCACCGACTCCTGCCATGTACAACATACAAGGCACATAGTACAAATTGATTAAGATTGGATTGGAGAAATTAGTGGCTAATTGATTTACCTTCTCAACAAGTGTTGCGAGTTGTTCTCCTGAAGCATGGGGATGGTCTTTTTTCACCTTATCCTTGGCAGGCTGAGCAATTCTAACCCAATCATCTATGAAGTCACTAAAAAATATCCCACAATGCACGTAAATAATTGATCTGATTTGATTATGTGTTGTGTTGGCAATAATGCATATGAATTCAATTTCATTTATATCTACTTTCAGTCTGGTTTAACGATTCTAGCTTTGGATTTGAAATGCAAGTATTAATAAACGAATAGGTTTATCATGTAAAATCTTGTTTCGTTTATAATCACATATTTTAAAATTATATATTAAAAGTTCAAAATTATTTTTTGTTAAAATTATTTGTCATTTGGAATTATATAAATATACGGGGAAGGGTTTTTCGTCACAAACATTTTTGAACAAAACGTAATTAAATTTTAGCCATGTTATCAATCGATTAGGCTTAAGGAATTTGATCAATGTAATTGATAATTCTGATCCAATTGAATGAATCGTCAAACCAAACGCTTACTAAGATATTTGACAAGAAACGATATATTTGTTTTTAGACAAATGAATTAATAAGGATGCAATAGACTTACTCGGAACTATTTTTGTCCGGAAGAGATAACAGTCGTTTGATTCCATCACATCGACTATGTCCAAAGACCACAATAAACTCAACCTGTAACAAGTGTTTTTTTCTTCAGATAGTGTTGAGTATCAATTTCCATTGATTTAGGAATAATTTAATTTGTATATACATCCAAGCATGTCAGAGTTTTTAAGAGTTTTTTAAGAATTTATAGAATAATTAGATATGAATACAAAAAAATTAATAAATGACCTTGAGAGACAAAACCGCATATTCAATAATAGCACCAATACTGGAGTACCTATTCTGCAAAGGCAAATATAACAATTACTAACATCAGTAACATTTCAATCTTCTACTAAAAGAGTATGTCATCATTCTTTGGGACATCCCTATTATATTAGCTCTATAACCATTACAAGGGAGGTAAATCTTATATTCTCGGAACTCGTAAATGAAGGGTGCCTCAAGTCCTAACCCAAGCTTGTCATTCTGCAAAAATGCCTACTCTCTTATTTGTTATGGTAAAATAGCGGACGTAACATGCAATCTTTTAATCAAGTACCATCGTATTAAATAGTTTTTCATATTTAGTATAACCACAATAAAATATAACTTAAAAAAGTTAATGTATGAGTAATCCCTAAAAATTAACCGCTAAAACTAGTAAAAGAAAACATGTCAAATGAAAATGGAGATTGATAAATTGAAGGATTGTTTTTGACACCTTATTAAATGTAGGCACCAAGTTAGCAATATTACGGACCACGTAAGCTTCACCGACTCCTAGGGTGACGATATTTGTAGGGTCAGCTCGGGAATCCGAGCATCCAAACATCAGAAACTGAAACAACTTAGTTATTATTTATAAATATATATATATAAAAATATTTTGATTTTTTTTAATTCAAAATAACATACAAAGATGTTAACTATAGCATGATCAGTTTTTGCTTTAATAATTTAATATTGATATAATTACCAAGGGTGGATCTCTCTCTGCCTGTTGACGCCAAATTGGTGTAAATACACTGCAAATTTTTGTATAATAAAATGGATCGTAGTAAGAATTAATTACGCAACTAAAATATTTTAAATTCCATTTCGTTCATGTTAAATAAGAGTTTGATTGTAATTAGAGGAGGTTTGATATCTTACTCGATATAACTAATCTTGAAGTCTTTAAATCCTCTTGTCATCCTCTCAATGGGGTCAAAAGTAAACTTTACAAGACCGGGTTGATTTGCGTTTTCTACTTCATTTTCTTTTCTACAATTCAAACACTTATGTTTCATCACCGTTGGTAAGAGAAAAATGAATTGTAATTGTTGACACTCCAAACACCTTGAAAAAATATTTACCACCTTGAAATTTCTGCTGATGTAGTTGCCTCTTTATTCGACATACTGGAGTGTTATTGGTGTTCCTACAACTTTTGTAGAAAAAACATAATCAAATGACATAAATGGAGACTAATTGATACAAAAAGATCATTGATGTACAAAATAAACACGATCATATGTGCATGGAAGACAATTTAACTAAACAGGCTTCATTGTTGCCGACTACTTGGAAAAAGGTGAGAATCCGATGGGAGGTGATGGATGGTTGTGTATGGGTCGAGGTGGACTTGCACGATACAAGTCTCATCGCATTTCTTTATTTTTAAAATTCAAACATAAATTATCGTTTTTAATAATTTGCAACTATACACTTGTATGTTGTAGTTTTTTTCGATCAATAAATGTAATATCTCAAAATTCAAAGCAATAGATTGATCCAATAAGTTCAAGTTCAACTTAAAATCCTGGTGGAAGATCCAAAGTTATATCAATGTAGTACAAGTTATTACAATAAACTTTTCAAATTTTAAATTGAATCAAATGGAAGCCCCCTTCTATATATCAAAACATGAATTCTAAAAACTACACCCTATTCACTCAAAAAATATAATCGAACTAAAGAAATAAATGGATACTTGTATGTGACACATACAAAATATACATATAAACAGATTTACAATATTGCACAAGCTAATTATTTGGATCAACTTTTAAAAAAGAATTATCAATGAAAAGCAAGCAAATTAAATACCTCAATTATATTTGTAAAAAATGTTGGAAACGTGAGACTTTGGGGTTTTATACTGAACTCTTATCCGGTAAATGTTTGTCGTGTCATTTATCTTACCAGATAAAAATGGCAAGTGTCGAAAAATTTACTCGGTAAAAGTGAGGATAAGGATGAAAAAACTTAATCGGTAAGCGTTTAACGGGTAATTTATTGTACACGATACCATTTTGATGGACTACAATGTTACTCGGCAAAATAAGTTAAAGTTTTAAATCTTACCGGTAAAGTAATTAGAGTGTTGAATATTACGATAAACGCTTATCAGACAAGTGTTTGAGAAACTGTCCTTAATGTGTGATATTAAAATGAGAAAATGGGGTGTATTTATAGAGTAATACGAAGCCAAAAACTATTGCCTAATTTCCTCATAATCAGTATGGGTGAAAAGTGTGTGTGAAATGGTTTTCACATGTTTGCATAAATTATTCGATGTCTAAAACTCGTTATTTGTAGGATTTCATCATAATGTAACAACTCAGTTCAAATAAAGCATACAAAGCATTTGAATTTAAAGAATTACAATACTGGGTCTCAAAAATTCATTACATCTGTCTCAAACTTAGGTTGGCGGAAACAACCTATACACAACTGAGAATAAACTAAATACTGAATTAAAGGTGGCACTGTCTCTAACTGCACTTATTCACTAGCATACTCTGCTCACTTGCCTGAGCCTCCAACTACCTGCTTACCTGAAAAATGTTTAGTTTGAAAAATGGGAGGGTTAGACCATGAGGTCTAGTGAGCTCCCTCCTGACAGTTCTCAAAATCATTTAAAAACATTTCATAACTTTCACATGTAAAACTTTAACATATCTTTTCATAAAACTTTCACGGATAAAATCCGCTCCCGTAAATGGCACCCTGAAGTCACTCAAAAGTGACAACGAGTCAATCTCACGTTGCCTTGCTGGGTCACTCTTCCCATGGCATAAACGGAACCTCCCCCCGGCATGAGCACTGGCAGAACCTCCCCCCGACTTAGCCAATTTACGTCTACCACTATAAACTTTCACGGATAAATCCGCTCCCGTAAATGGCACCCTGAAGTCACTCGAAAGTGACAACGAGTCAGTCTCACGCTGCCTTGCTGGGTCACTCTTCCCATGACATAAACGGGTCACTCCTCCCGGCATGAGCATTGGCGGGTCTGCCTCCCGACTTAGCCAGTTTACGTCTAACACAATGTATGCATACATCTCATATCAACTTTCAAACAAGTAAAAATCATGTAAATAAACATGGCAATTCTACTCATTTACTTTCTTTAGAAAACACGTTTAAAACACGTATTTTTAGTTAGAAAAACTCACCTGGTGCGTTTAACATCTTGCTTTACTTTGCTTCTGACTTACAATCGGGTTACCTGAGAAATGGATGAAATATAAACTGCTCAGACCCTAATACCAACTTTCCGGACACTATCCGGACTCAACTTACCGGATACATAACTTACCGGTCAATCACTACTTTCCGGACAACTTACCGGATAACTTGCTTACTGGATAACTCTTACCGGTTAAAACACAACTTACCGGAGCTATCCAGATTCCTACTTACCGGAACAACATACTTACCGGATGACTTCCGGATTCCTACTTACCGGAACAACATACTTACCGGATGACTTTCGGATTCCTACTTACCGGAACAACATACTTACCGGATGACTTCCGGATACCTACTTACCGAAAACTACCAGTTTACACTTACCGGATCCTCTCCCGGTAACCTGGGGCAATTTTCCGGGTACGGCGGCTGTGACGATTTTTGGATTTAAAAATACTTGCTAATCAAACTCTTAACCAACGAAAATGCGACACAAACAGATTAATTGTTATAACCAATCTCACGATAATAAAGAAAATACAAATAGAAAAAGAAAAAATTCACAAACAATCAAATATAGATAAAATCGTGTACCTTTTCGATGTTCTTGATGGAATGAATCTTGAAGGAGATAGGATAGAGGCCTGATAAATCAGTGTCCTAAGACGAAATTTCTTCCCCAATCGTGTTTGGTTCCGGAAGTCGCCTAGAGGATACAACTATCCGATTGAATTGATACACGTCAATTCAACCCCATCGAATCGATAGAATGTTTCTTGTTAAAGCAAAGTTTGGAGAAGTGTTTTGAGAGAGTTTTCTGCAGATTTTCGTCACACAAAATGGAGGGAAACTTCCCCCATTTATAGTTTTTCCTTTGGTAACCGAAAAACTGCCATAACCAACACAGAGGGCGGCACGGCTGGCGGCGCGCCTTGACACGCGCGGAGAGGCGCGCAGGCCTCTGTTTGTTTTACGAAAACAGACCTCTACGCGCACGGTGGCGCGCCTTGACACGCGCGGAGAGGCGCAGGCCTCTGTTTGTTTTACCAAAAAAAATGTTTTAATGATCACTAGAGCCCAAGGCCCAATGCCCAATCTTTTGACCATTAAATATATGTTATTCTCTCACTCAAACCCAAGAAATTCCTTTACTTGGATCTTTCTCCATTTTGATAACTCTTATGGGTATGGCCATATAATCCCATAAAAGTTTTCCTATGTGGGACAACATTGTAAGGTAAATACCCAACATTAATAAGCATACTTAGACCCTTCCTTACTAACTCTTTGTTGTTAAAACACAAGGATGATTGTCTAATATCCCATTAAGGCTTCATCCTCAACTTTTAGCTAAAACCCTCAAACAAATCAACAATAGCTGAACATTACAATAGGAATTTGAGTTTGGTATTACCTAATAGAATCACTGAAGAATCAGACTCTCAATCCACTTTTCTTCCAATTGATGATTGATGGTGTTTTTCCTTCTTCAATTGCTATGGAACCCAATCTGTTGGACAACCTAGGGGGGGGGGGGGGTAAGGTTGTATTTAAGAACTTTTACTTTCAAAAATCTTTTTATAAATAAATACAGTATAAATAAAAGCAGAGTATAAGTATAAATAAATATACAACAATTATATAAACAGATATAATTAAATGCACAGCGGAAATATAAAGAAATAAAGGAAAGAGATAAATGATACCGACACCAAGATTTAGTGATTTACCAACCGGGTAAACCACCAGCCGAGACACTTCCCGACACAATCCAATATAAGTATTCTTTACGGTAGAATACTAACCAAGTACAAAAGAAACGTAACTGATTCTCTAGCTTTTGCTTATGAGATATAATGGATCACACACCCGTTATTCAAACACTTACAAGAGGTGTATAATTTTAATATGGTAATCACTCTTGTATAATATTTATCACTTGGATATTTTTAGAGAGTTTGATCACTTGAGTTGTGTTGCTGATTCAACTAATCGAGAGATTTTAATCTGCTTATTTAACTCAAGGTTTCTTACTCAAAAAAATGTTTTATAAAAATTAATAAGTGATGAGAGGAAGAAAGATTTCAGCAGAGTAATATCAAATGCTGAAATGTGAATTTTTGGTGTATTTAAGGCTCTCGTCCCCTGCATGTATTTATAGGAGAAATTTTGCAAACACTTTGAAGTATCAACCAATCAGGGAGCCACAACAAAGCCTACATCTTCACTTTTGAGTTGTTGCACAGCTAATGAGATGAGAAAGATGGTTGACCTTGAGAGTTGAACCTAGCTTCCAAAAACTTTCATAATATATTAATAAAACTTAATACCTTTAATTAAAATCAGTATTGGGTTTTAGAAATATCCAAGTAGTATATTATTTTAGGGTGTTTATCATTATTAAATATACACAATAATGACGACGTAAAACTACCGTCTTGAACCCTTCAGATAAAATCTTCGTGTTCTTCAAGAACTGTACACTTGGATAAAATATTAGAAAACAAAGAATGCGGTGTGTTTTGTAATCATCAAAATAAATATGGAGATGTGATTTTATGTGTACCAAAAATATATCACAATATTAAAAGCTGGGTACACTTGCACCAACAATCTCCCCCTTTTTGATGATGACAAACACAACGCTAAACAGGAGAGCATACTCGGTTTCTCTCCCCCTTTTGTCAAAGCAAAAAGGGTTAGGAAAGACGCTATGCTCCCCCTTGAAAGATGCTCCCCCTCAAAATATGAAGTATTTGAGAGTTAGCATTTTCTCAAGGGTTATACTCAAGCATGCCTAAACCAAGTCTTAATTTAAAGAAAGCCTTTTTGTTAAGAGCTTTAGTAAAAATATCGGCCAAATTATCTTCCGAATCAACCTTTTCAAGCACGATTTGGCCTTTTTGAACATTATCTCGTAAAAAGTGATGTCTCAATTCAATATGTTTGGTACGAGAATGTAACACGGGATTTTTGCTTAAGTTAATGGCACTTGAGTTATCACACATAATTGGAATTTTGGTTAGGTGTACCTCAAAACCGGTAAGTGTGTGTTTCATCCAAAGGACTTGAGTACATGCTCTTGCGGCGGCTACATATTCCGCTTCGGTGGTAGACAAAGCTACGGATTGTTGTTTCTTAGAGAACCAAGATACAAGTGAGAGACCTATAAAGGCACATACCCCACTAGTACTTTTTCGGTCAACAATAGATCCACCAAGATCGGAATCGGTGAAACACGTTACTTCTAACTCGGGATTCTTTGCATACCATAAGCCAAGATTAGTAGTACCTCGTAAATATCGAAAAATACGCTTGACAGCTTCATAGTGAGTTTGTTTAGGTGAAGATTGAAAACGAGCACATAAATATACACTAAACATAATATCAGGTATACTAGCAGTTAAATATAATAAACTACCAATCATACCACGATAAATCTTTTCATTAAAATCGTTTCCCTCCTCGTCACGAGATAATTGTAAGTTTGTGGTCATTGGAGTTTCAACGGGTTTGACATTTTCAAAGTTAAACTTTTTCAACATATCTTTACAATATTTAGATTGACTAATAAAAATACCAGTTTCACATTGTTTGATTTGCAATCCTAAGAAGTATTTTAACTCTCCCATCATGCTCATTTCAAACTCGCTTGTCATTTTCGCAGAAAATTCGTTACACAGTTTTTCATTAGTGGAACCAAAAATAATATCATCAACATATACTTGCACAACTACAATATCATTTTGATCATATTTCACAAATAAAGTATTATCTATTTTACCCATAATATAACCACTTACAATTAAAAAGGTTTTTAATCTATCATACCACGCACGCGGAGCTTGCTTTAAACCATAAAGCGCCTTTTTCAATTTATAAACATGTGTCGGATTTTCAAAATTTTCAAAACCGGGAGGTTGAGAAACGTATACCTCCTCATTTATAATACCATTTAAGAAAGCACTTTTAACATCCATTTGAAATAATTTAAAATCTTTAGCATTTGCAAAAGCGAGAAGCATTCGAATAGACTCCAACCTTGCAACCGGTGCAAAGGTTTCATCATAATCTATACCTTCTTGTTGATTGTACCCCTTGGCAACTAAACGTGCCTTGTTTCGTGTGACTCCACCGTTCTTGTCTACCTTGTTACGGAAGACCCATCTTGTGCCAATAATGGTTTGACTACTAGGGCAAGGAACTAAGTCCCACACATCATTTCTAGAAAATTGGTTAAACTCTTCTTGCATGGCCATTATCCAATCCTCATCTCCT
This sequence comes from Saussurea involucrata, assembly GCA_033807775.1. Lineage (NCBI taxonomy): Eukaryota > Viridiplantae > Streptophyta > Magnoliopsida > Asterales > Asteraceae > Saussurea > Saussurea involucrata. The sequence continues at coordinate 107,018,704 of CM066318.1, forward strand.
AAAGCTTCATCTATGGTTTTAGGTTCTATGGTTGAGATAAAGGCATGGAAAGCACAATGGGTATGGATTTGTGATCTAGTTGTCCTTTGGTTTAGGTCACCTATAATTTGATCTACGGGATGGCCTCGAGCGGTTCTAAGGTTAGGATCATCTACACCTTGCGGAATAAAACACGGAGGGGCATCACTAGATTCAATATTATTTGTGGAAGGTTGGGTACCTAAATCCAAGGTACTAAGTTGTTGGGCTAAGACTTCTCCCTCACGGATATTGTCATTTGCTAAGGGTGCACTCGGTTTGGGAGGACTCTCGTCAAAGCTAACATTTAGGGATTCTTCTACAACCATGGTCTCCTTATTTAGGATTCTATAGGCTTTGCTATTCCAAGAATAACCTAGGAACACTCCCTCATAGGCTTTGGCATCGAATTTGGTTAGATAGGATTTGGTGTTTAAAATGAAACATTTACATCCAAAAACTTTTAGGTGGGCTAAGGAAGGTTTTCTACCACGGTAAAGCTCATAGGGTGTCTTATTTAGGATACTTCTAATTAGGACACGGTTAAGCACATAGGTCGCGGTAGCAACGGCATCACACCAAAACTTTTGGGGAACTTGATGTTCGTTTAGCATGGTTCTACTCATTTCTTGTAACGTTCTATTTTTCCTTTCAACAACCCCGTTAGATTGAGGTGTTCGAGGAGCCGAAAAATTATGAGTTATACCATGTTTATCACAAAAGGCACCAAATTGGACATCATTATCGAATTCACGTCCATGGTCCGTACGTATGGAAACAATCGTACAACCTTGTTGGTTTTGAATTCGTTTTCCCAAAATTTTAAACTTTTCAAAAGCCTCATTTTTATGTCTCAAAAATAAAGTCCAAGTATAACGGGAATAATCATCCACAATAACCAAAGTGTAAAAATTTCCTCCAAAACTTTGAATCGCCATAGGGCCAAAAAGATCCATATGTAAAAGTTCTAAAACTCTTTGAGTTGAAATCACATTTTTTGATTTATGAGAAACGTGATGTTGTTTGCCGACACGACAAGCATCACAAAAATGATTATCAAACTTTAATTTTGGAAGGTCACTCACAAGCTCCTTATTTTTTAAGTTTTGAATTAATCTAAGATTAGCGTGACCCAAACGTCTATGCCATAAAGTAGAATTATCATAAAGGGACGATAAACAAACATTTTTATTTACAAGAGTTTTACAAATGTATAAATTTCCTTTTACAAGACCCGTTAAAAGAACTTTGCCATTTTTCAAGATTTTACAAGAATCTTCTTCGAAGATAACGATTATACCATTTTTACAAAGTTGACGAACACTTAACAAGTTAAATTTTAAATTATCAACATGATTAACATCAAGAAATTTAACATTATTGCAAGAAACTGTACCTCTTCCGATTATCTTTCCTTTGGAATTTCCTCCAAAAATTACCTGTCCACCATCACATGACTCATATGATGAAAAGAGATTGCTATTTCCGGTCATGTGACGTGTGCAACCACTATCGAGAATCCAGTCCATATCAAGGTTTATCTACAATAATAAGGATGTAACTTTTATGGTCCCCATTTCTCGTGGGTCCTTCTTAATTAGTTTCAAGGTGACAACAACAAAAATATATAAAGGACTTAGAGTCTTTTATATATATAAGTAAGACAAAAGAATTGAATAGAATATATATAAATATATGTATGATATACGTATATATGAGGTATATATATATAAGTAAATAGAAAGTCAAACCTAATATATAAACAATAAAAAATTTAAACAAAACAAATATATATATATGTAGTACGTATGTATGTATATATAAACAAAAAGTACATACAAAAGTATATTATTTATATATAATACATATAAGAAAATATATTATATATAGATGACGACTCAAGTGACGACGAAAAAGCCAAACCAAAGAGAGGTTGTTGTTACTCATGTGGTGACAAAGACCACTATGCCAACGAATGTCCTAAAAAGAACAAATTTCAAAATAAAAAGGATAAAGCCTTCGTTGGAGGCTCGTGGAGTGGAAGCGAAGAAGAAGACGAATATCAAGCTATTTGTCTTATGGCCGAAAGCGACGACGAGGTAAAATCTTGTTACTCAGATTACGCTAGTGATTATGAAAATGAAGATGAAAATAATCTTGACGAATTATATGAATCATTCCATGACATGGCCGCTCTTGCAAATAGGTATCAAGATGATCCTTTTCACCTAATTTAGTTTCTAATTTAGCAATTATATCCATATCATTTGCAGATTTTTGTTTATCGTCATTAATTTTCTTTTCACATGCAGATACGGTTTCTTTTAATTTTGAGATTTCATCTTGATACCTATTTGCAAGAGCGGCCATGTCATGGAATGATTCATATAATTCGTCAAGATTATTTTCATCTTCATTTTCATAATCACTAGCGTAATCTGAGTAACAAGATTTTACCTCGTCGTCGCTTTCGGCCATAAGACAAATAGCTTGATATTCGTCTTCTTCTTCGCTTCCACTCCACGAGCCTCCAACGAAGGCTTTATCCTTTTTATTTTGAAATTTGTTCTTTTTAGGACATTCGTTGGCATAGTGGTCTTTATCACCACATGAGTAACAACAACCTCTCTTTGGTTTGGCTTTTTCGTCGTCACTTGAGTCGTCATTTTTCTTCACTTTATCTTCTCTTTTATGGAAGTTGCGACTCCGGTTTTCACCGCCACGACGGTAGTTACCGTTTCTTTGAAATCTGCTATTTTTAGAAAATTTATTGTCAGTAAAAAATTTAGAGAAGTTTCTTACCAACATAGCGACTTCGTTGAGTTTATCGGATTGATCTTTTGAAGTGCTAGCTTCCTCCTTTTTCTTTTTGTCATTCGGAGTTGAGACATTAAGAGCGATCGACTTCTTTTTGACTTGCTCCCGATCTTTGTTTCTTTTAAGTGCAATTTCGTGCACTTTAAGATTGCCGACGAGATCGTCGAGCTTCATTAGGGAGAGATCACGGGAGTCTTCTAATGATGTAATCTTTGCCATCCACTCCGAAGGAAGTGCTCGGAGGATTTTCCTTACGTAATCTTCATTAGGATAAGTGCGACCTAATCCTTTCAAAGTAGTCATAATGAGATTAAAACGTTTAAATATTGAGTCGATTGACTCATCTTTTGACATTTCAAATAATTCATAATCATGAACTAAAATGTTTATTTTAGAACTTTTAACTTGTGTGTTTCCACGATGAGTGTTGTTTAAACTTTCCCAGATTTGATTAGCAGTTTTATATGTATACACTCTTTCAATTTCATCAGTAGTTAAAGCAGCATATAATATATTCTTAGCTTCAAAATTTAAACAGACATGAGATTCTTCAGCGGGAGTCCATTCTTTTAAAGGTTTATCAACAATAAGATCATATTTTACAATAGTAGGATTAAAATTCCCATTTTCTATAATATCCCAAATTCTTTGATTTTTGCCACGAACGTGACATTCAAATAGTTCGGCCCAAATGCCAAACTTTTCAGTATCTATCATAGGAGGTTTTGAAAACATAATATTAGTTTGTTGAGCCATTAAAAAATATTTAAGCAGAAAATTTTGAAAGCCCTGCTCTGATACCAATTGTTGGACAACCTAAGGGGGGGGGGGTAAGGTTGTATTTAAGAACTTTTACTTTCAAAAATCTTTTTATAAATAAATACAGTATAAATAAAAGCAGAGTATAAGTATAAATAAATATACAACAATTATATAAACAGATATAATTAAATGCACAGCGGAAATATAAAGAAATAAAGGAAAGAGATAAATGATACCGACACCAAGATTTAGTGATTTACCAACCGGGTAAACCACCAGCCGAGACACTTCCCGACACAATCCAATATAAGTATTCTTTACGGTAGAATACTAACCAAGTACAAAAGAAACGTAACTGATTCTCTAGCTTTTGCTTATGAGATATAATGGATCACACACCCGTTATTCAAACACTCACAAGAGGTGTATAATTTTAATATGGTAATCACTCTTGTATAATATTTATCACTTGGATATTTTTAGAGAGTTTGATCACTTGAGTTGTGTTGCTGATTCAACTAATCGAGAGATTTTAATCTGCTTATTTAACTCAAGGTTTCTTACTCAAAAAAATGTTTTATAAAAATTAATAAGTGATGAGATGAAGAAAGATTTCAGCAGAGTAATATCAAATGCTGAAATGTGAATTTTTGGTGTATTTAAGGCTCTCGTCCCCTGCATGTATTTATAGGAGAAATTTTGCAAACACTTTGAAGTATCAACCAATCAGGGAGCCACAACAAAGCCTACATCTTCACTTTTGAGTTGTTGCACAGCTAATGAGATGAGAAGGATGGTTGACCTTGAGAGTTGAACCTAGCTTCCAAAAACTTTCATAATATATTAATAAAACTTAATACCTTTAATTAAAATCAGTATTGGGTTTTAGAAATATCCAAGTAGTATATTATTTTAGGGTGTTTATCATTATTAAATATACACAATAATGACGACGTAAAACTACCGTCTTGAACCCTTCAGATAAAATCTTCGTGTTCTTCAAGAACTGTACAATTGGATAAAATATTAGAAAACAAAGAATGCGGTGTGTTTTGTAATCATCAAAATAAATATGGAGATGTGATTTTATGTGTACCAAAAATATATCACAATATTAAAAGCTGGGTACACTTGCACCAACACAATCTTCCCCTTTTCTCTTCTCTTTCTCTTTAGCCGACACCCACACACACAAGGAACAACTCTAGGGTTTTGTGCCCTTTTGTGGGTTTCAAAGATTACAATTTGGCCCATGCACTTTCAACTTTACAATTTTTCCCACAAAACTTTAATCTTTTCAATTTAGATCTTGGTTATTACACATAAAATATATTTAGTTTTTACATCTTTTTCCAAATAAAATTTGGAAGATTTTGAATAACCCAGGTTTTAATTTAATATAGGGAAATAAATAAAAATAGTCATTTTAGCTTGGTGGTTTAACCTTCCGTGGCTATCTTCCCATATTTATCAAAATAGCACCATGTTCGTAATATATAGAACCCTAATTGTAGACCTAACTCAAAAACATAAAAAAATACGAATCTGATCGATTTTACTTAAAAAATAAAATCTGATTCATGTCCGCAATATACAATTTTTTTAGGAAAATCAATAAAATTCGTATTTTTGATGTTGTTGAGCTAGGTCCGCAATTAAGGACGTATATATTACGGACTTGGTGGTATTTTGATAAATGTGAAAGAGATATGACAAAGAGGTTAAACCGTCAAGAGAAAATGACTATTTCAATTATTTTCCCTTTAATATATTGGTAAATTAATTTTGACTTCCTTCGTCTAAAATATACATAATTTATTTATCATGCATAGTTAAGAAATAAATAACACAAGTGAAATAATTCGTACAATACAATATGTATTTCACAAGGATCTAAATGGCGTGAGATGTGACGTAGCGGCGAAGCCAACCTCAAGTTTTAAGAGCTACAACGAAGCCATGACGTTTTTAAGACGTGACTTATGACGTAATTCATATACATTATTATATATAAAAGCATATATTTTATAGTGTTACTCAATAAGTTAATAGTAATAAGCAAGTTAAAATAGGCTATATATTAAAAGCAAAGAAATAAGACATTAAAATTTTAAAGAAAAATCAAATATCACATTACGAAAATTGCGCATCAGGCCATGGCGTGCCACGAGCTTAACATGGCGGAGACCCAAGCCTTGTGCCATGGCGCACAATAGCGGTTGTACGACGAGTTTTTTAGAATAGTGGTTTTTCATAATGAATATTATTTTTAAAATTTATGTTTTTTTAAGCCAATTGCATTTCGGGGGTATCCTAAGCTATGTCCAGACTAATCCCCCTTCGACCCGGCCACGATTCGGCCCACGACCCTTGATATCCGCCGCGTAATTCATATACATTATTATATATAAAAGCATATATTTTATAGTGTTACTCAATAAGTTAATAGTAATAAGCAAGTTAAAATAGGCTATATATTAAAAGCAAAGAAATAAGACATTAAAATTTTAAAGAAAAATCAAATATCACATTACGAAAATTGCGCATCAGGCCATGGCGTGCCACGAGCTTAACATGGCGGAGACACAAGCCTTGTGCCATGGCGCACAATAGCGGTTGTACGACGAGTTTTTTAGAATAGTGGTTTTTCATAATGAATATTATTTTTAAAAGTTATGTTTTTTTAAGGCAATTGCATTTCGGGGGTATCCTGAGCTATGTCCAGACTAACCCCCCTTCGACCCGGCCACGATTCGGCCCACGACCCTTGATATCCGCCACGTGCTCACCCCTGGATTCGAACCCGGGTAGTAAGGGCTTCCACCACTTACCCCCCAGGATGTTACCGACCAGTAGGTAACATCTTTGGATTTTTAAAATTTATGTTGTCTATCTAAATGTCTTGTGAAAATGTCATAAGCTCTAGTTATTAATATCTAAAGTAATATATATGGGAAATAGACTCAAATAGTTATTTTTATCAATTAAAATTGGTTTTCTAGTCATTTATCGTTCAATTTTGTATAAATGTCACTATTTCCATAATATATAGATCCGTAATTGTGGACTTAATTTAAAAACAAAACAAAAATACCAATCTGATTGGTTTTCCTTTAAATTTTTTCGACCTAAGTCCGCAATATATAATTTTGTTTTAAAAAATCATTCAGATTCACTTTTTTTTTTTTGCAGATATAGTGATATTTTGCGGATATAGTGATATTTTGATTAAGATAGAAGAGAAATGACCAAGAGACCTATTTATTTGTGTACTTTAGCTATTTGAGTCAATTTCCCAATATATATTTATATAACTCTTTATATTCTAATAATATTGATTTCTTTATTTGTATTTATATTTTAGGTGTTATTATATGAATTCTTTCTCTGAGAGCATCTTCAATAGTAATCCTTGTTGAAAATGCTATACAGAAATTGGTCTCCTGCACTTGTGTTGTTAACATGTTTTGAAATTGGTATAGGCGATGCATCACAATCATCAATAATAATCCTTGTTGGAAATGCTATACAGAAATCAGAATCACTCAGCATGGTACACCAGCTTAAGAGTATTCAATGATCAAGTAAACACAATTTGTCATATTACCATAATATTATATATCCTTATATGAACACATCTAGATCGGATGCAATTAATTATATATCTTTTTTTTGTTCTTTTAGTACTTGCAACTATGCCCGTAGTTTCAACGGGATAAACCAATACAATTCTATCGATCATAGCATAGAAAAGTACAAACACACAAGTTTATTCAACTGCACATTGTGCTTATTCTTGGCCCAAACGTAAAATGAAGAAATTGGATAAGAACGACAAGTTGTGAATCCCTGAACTTTATTCTACTTATATGTTGATTTTTGGTTTTGCCAAGATCTCAAAGGTTCCATGGACCAAATCATAGTAGACACCATATAGTTTGATATTCTTTTTATCTACTCCAGATCGAACGTAGGGGTAGGATAGTAAATTCGCTAGCGATTTCATCACCGACTCCTGCCATGTACAAAATACAAGGCACATAGTACAGATTGATTAAGATTGGATTGGAGAAATTAGTGGTTAATTGATTTACCTTCTCAACAAGTGTTTGGAGTTGTTCTCCTAAAGCATGGGGATGGTCTTTTTTCACCTTATCCTTGACAGGCTGCGCAATTCTAACCCAATCATCTATGAAGTCACTACAAAAACATTCCCACGATGCACATAAATAAATGATCTGATCTGACCATGTGCTTTGTTCGCAGAGAATGCAAATGACTTTAATTAATTTCATTTCTATAAACTTTTAGTCTGGTTGTAGATTTGGATTTAAAATGCAAGTATTAATAAATGAATAGGTTTATCATGTAAAATCTTAGTTCGTTTATAAATACATATTTGAAAACTAATTAAAAAAAGTTCAAAATTACTTTTTGTTAAAACTACTTATCATTTAGAATTATATAAATATATGGATAAGGGTTTTTTGGCAAAAACAATTTTGAACATAACGTAATTAAACTTTAGCCATGTTGACAATTGAATAGGCGAATTTGGTCAATGTAATTGATAATTCTGATCCAATTGGATGAATCCTCAAACCAAACACTTGCTAAGATATTTGACAAGAAATATTATATTTGTTTTTAGATAAATGAATTAATAAGGATAAAAATAGACTTACTAGGAAGTTTTTTTGTCCGGAAGAGATATCAGTCGTTTGATTCCATCACATCGACTGTGTCCAAAGACCACAATAAACTCTACCTGTAACAAGTGTTTTTTCTTCCCATGAGTGTTTAGTAGCAATTTCCGATGGTTTAGGAATAGTTCAAGTTATATATACACCCAACCATGTCAGATTTTCAAGAATTTATAGAATATATAGATACGAATACAAACAAATTGATAAAATGACCTTCAGAGACAAAACTGCATATTCCATAATAGCACCAATATCAGAGTACCTATTCTGCAAGGCAAACATAACAAATACTAACATCAATAACATTACAATCTTCCATTGAAAGGGTTTGTCATCATTCTTTGGGGCATTCCTATTATATCAGTTCCATAACCATTATAAGGGAGGTAAATTGTATATTCTAGGAACATGCGAATGAATGGTGTCTGAAGTCCAAACCCAAGATTGTCACTAATTCTCCGAAGATGCCTACTCTCTTATTTGTTAGAGTAAATCTATATATACTTAAAAGTAAAATATGGAGTTGCTTAGGTGGCATAATGAGAAGTCTTCCTTCACTATTTTCTATTTTCTATTTTCTCCTAATTTTGATTTTTTTTAAATAAAAAACTATCTTCTCATTAAATGACTTTAATATTTCATTTAACATCTAATTTTCTTTATTATTTTATAATTATTTTTATTTGTACAACATAAAGACATCAATAAATATAATATTATTTACCTTTCATTTTTTTTATTTAACATCTAATTTTCTTTATTATTTAATTATTATTTTTATTTGCATATCATAAATACATCAACAAATATAATATTTGTTTATCTTACACTTTTTTAATTTAATCAAACATTTTATTAATTGAATCCACCATCTTTTAATTAAATTTTTAGAATTATAATCTATATCTATATCCATATCTATATAAAGGGAATCATCAAAAGATGATGTGATATTTTGAGAAAGCTTGAAACATTAGTTGTTATTTTCTCCAATATTTGAGTTATTACAAAATAAAATATAACATTAAATGAATGAATGAACCATTCATTACCTTTTACAAGTAAAATTTCATCATATAAATATATAGGCTAATTTACATAACAAATCTATATAAATGAAAATCATCAAAAGATGATGTTACATATTGACAATGTAATACCAAAATGTTGTAGCCCAGTGGTTTGGTAACATCCTGGGAGGGTAAGTGGTGGAAGCCCTTACTACCTGGGTTCGAACCCCGTGGTGATAACGCGGAGGTATCCCCGAATCAAGGGGTGGATCGTGCGCCTGCTGTGGGCCGGGTCGTGGGTCGTGGGGGTATTAGTCTGGACTTATTCAGGACACCCCCCGAAATGCAAATGTCTTTCAAAAAAAAAGATTGACAATGTAATACTTAAAATGTCTTCTCCATTTTCTTATCAATTTTTGATGTTTTAAAATATTGAATATATTAAAGAATTGTCCGTTCTCATATTTAAATTATATTTTTATTATATATGAGGGCCTTTAATAACAATTTTACATATTTATTGCAATTTATGTCCTTAACCATTTGTTTTCCTTTTTTACTAGGTAACAGCACCGCGCCTTGCACGGTGAATACAAATATTATTATAAAGATTAATATACTTTATTAAAAAAATGTTGATTTATAAGCCATTGTTATCTTATTAAAAAAAGGTATTGTTAGCTTGCTAAAAGAAAGTATATAAACATTGGTATCTTACTAAAACAATAAAACAATTTAAAAGTTTTGATTTATAATTATTGTTAGCTTGGTAAGAAAAACAAAAAATTAAATAAATAAAAAATGAACTTTATTAAATATGTTTTGATTTATAAGTATTGTTAGCTTATCCAAAAAATGTAAATAAATAAAAATATACTATATTAAAAAAATGATTTATAAGCATTTTTAGCTTACTAAAAGAAAAATAATAGATAATAAAATAACCATTGTTATAAAAAAACAATTATAATTTATCAAAAAATTATTGATTTATAAGCAGTTGTTATCTCACTAAAAAACAAAAAAATATAAAAATATATAATTTATTTAATATTGATTTATAAGTATTTTTAGCATACTAAAAGAAAGAATATAAACATTGGTATATATATTACTAAGAAAATAAAACAATTTAAAAGTTTTGATTTATAATCATTGTTAACTTATTAAGAAAAACAAAAAAATAATTAAATAAAAAATATATTTTATTAGATAAGTTTTTGATTTATAAGTATTGTTACCTTATCTATAAAAATGTATAAGGACATACATTAAAAATATTTTTGATTTATAAACATTGTTAGCCTACTTAAAGGTTAAAAAAAATATTACATATTAAAAAAGTATTTAATTTATATTGATGTTATCTATCTTATATATCTTATAAAATGAAAAATAAAAAGTTTTTTAGCTTAAACAAAAGAATAATAAAACATAGCTTAAAGAAAAAATAATAAAACATAGCTTAAAAATAATAACAAAACAAAGTATACAATAATACAATGTTATATTTACAAAATATACACATTTAATTGATTTATAAGCATTGTTAGCTTAAATAATAAAACATAGCTTAAACAAAAAAATAATAAAACATAACTTAAAAAAATAATAATAAAACATAGGTTACAAAAATAATAAAAGAAACTATACAATAATACAAAGATAATGAAATGTTTTAGTCATTTAATGCAACAATTTTTTAAAAAGAAAATCAAAACTCTAAGAAAAATCTAAAGCCTCATTGGAGGCTTCTCCTTAATCCTCTCTCCCTACATTCTCCTATATATATATATATATATATATATTGATGGTATTAACTATTGTTTTTCATTATTTATTTGAGTTAACTATTCTATTTATTGTAATTTATGTAAGTTAACCTTTTATTTTTCTGTCTTTATGTTACCACCCATTCATTTTCCTTTATTTATTATAATTAATCATTCATTTTCCTTATTTAAGCATAAGTGTTGTTTTGGTTTTTGTTGGTTATGTTATTAGTTTTTTAACCTTTTTGTCATACAACAAACTAACTCTCAATCTCTCCCTCTAACACATTTTCTCTCATTAGATTTGTATTGCTAAAAGATTAATCATATCTTTGTTATCGATATTTGGTTATTTTTGAATTATTTGCTATTGTATTGACTTTATATGTTTTTTATGTTGTTCTTTTTGTAGTAAGTGATAAGGGAAACATATTATCTAAATATGTCGAAGAACATTGTTGGGAACTGAAGATATGCTAAGTATGGTTAGTACTGCTAAGTCTTCATTACTACTGCCAGTTCTTCGTTACTACTGCTGGGCAAGGTTACTGCTGCTAGATGAAGTTAATGCTGCTAGATGAAGTTAATACTGCTAGACGAAGTTAGTGCTGCTAGACCAATTTACTACTGCTAGACATGGTTAGTACTGCTGAGCTGAGTTACTACTGCTTGAAGACTGTGAAGGTTGTTAATGCTGCTGAGCCAAATCATCATTAATACTGCTGAAGGTTGTTAATGCTGCTGAGCCAAATCATCATTAATACTGCTGAGTTGATAAGTTTGGTATGCGATACTTTTGGAGACAAAGAAGGAATTGATCAAGATATGTTTAACGAAGATTCAGAAGATCAATTTACTTTTTATGGTTATCTTGTAATTACTTTTGTATAAATAGTATTGATAGATAGCTATTAGAATATACAAAAACAGAAGATAGATAGTATACAGAATTCGATATTCATTCAAGAGTGAATTAACCTCAAGATCATAGATCCTATTTCTAGAGAAGTAGAAATCGTCTTGTTGAGCCTGTTCAACAAGATTGAGGTTTGGTGTAAAACTTGTGAGTAATAACTGTTTGATATATATACAGTTTATTGAATTTCTATTGATTGTTCTTTAATTGATTTAGAGTTCTATTCCGCAAGATTCTCTAAATTCTGTTTCTAAGAAGTTTAATTCTTGTTAAGAATCGATCCTGACAAGTGGTATCAGAGCTTTGGTATCTTAGAAACTATGGACAATTCAATGGATTCTCACAGTACTCTTGTTTCAAAGGTTCCCATGCTCAAACCCAATGAATTTGACATGTGGAAACTAAGAATCAAGCAGTACATTCTTCTTACTGATTATGCAATATGGGACATTATAGAAAATGGCCCATGTAATGAAGGAAAGATTGGAGCAGATGGAAAGAGACCTCCTCCCAAGACAGATGCTGAAAAGAAAGTAAGACAAACAGAGATGAAGGCCTTAAGCACTCTGCTTTTGGCTATTCCTAATGAGTACCAACATCAATTCCAACACTGCACAGATGCACAGATGTTGTGGAATGCTCTGGAGAAAAGATTTACTGGCACAAAGAGCACAAAGAGAAATCAAAAGGCTATTCTCAGGCAACAATATGAAAACTTTATGTCTGCAAAGAATGAGTCTATGACTCAAACTTTTGACAGATTTAACAAGTTAATTGGAGAATTAGCAACTGTGGGTGTACACATGGATGCTGATGATGTCAATAGAAAGTTCCTTAGATCATTGGGAGAAGAATGGACCATGTACACTGTGTTAGGACAACCTTAGGGGGGGTAAAGGTTGTATTTAAAAATATTTCACAAATAAAAATTCTCTTATCAAAATTAACAATAAATATTGCATGCACAACAAATATATAAATAAAATTAAGTGCACAACGGGAATATAAAGAGATAAGGGTAGAGAATGTTGATACCGACACCGAGATTTAAAGTGGTTCACCACCAACTGGCTGGCTAGTCCACTTGCCGAGACACTTCTCGACACACTGATTCACTATAAGTGTTCTTTATGGTAGAACACAAACCTTGATACAATGATAATAAAATCTCTTGCTTTTGCTCGAGAACGTGAATCACTCACACTATTCAAATACTTACAAGAGAATATATCTCACAATATTAATCACTCTTGTATAAGTATAACACTTGGATTTTGTGAGAGGTTTGATCACTCAAAAATTATAACTTGAATAAGTTATTAAATGAGATGAGGAGCTGAGTAATCTTTTTAGGAGCTTTTGTATTCAATGTCTGCTTGTCACTTTGTAAATGCTGAGAAGCTGCATGTATTTAAGCTGGACGTGGCAACGGTCAAAAGCTCACCGCGGTATACCGCCTATATGGGCGCGGTATACCGCCCAGAAAAAGTGATCCTGACAAAAGGAAGTCAACCTGCAAAAGCAACCTGCAACACGGTGTAGCAGAGCCGCGGTATACCGCCATACACCACGCGGTATACCGCCTGACAAAGTGGCTGACAGCAGGAAGGTCAACCTGCAAGAACCTGCCATACGTAACAGAGCCGCGGTATACCGCCGAGCATCACGCGGTATACCGCCTGAAAAAGGTGTCTGCGTCAGGAGCGACCATAGCTTAAAAAGGCAACTGAATTCTTTTTGTTTTATTCCAAAAAGGTCAACATTCTTAAATTAATTTAAATCAAAGATTTAAAAATAGTGTTGGGTTAGGTTTTTTAAAATATCCAAGTGGTATATTATTTTAGGGTGTTTATTATTATGAGATATATGATGACGTAAACACCAGTCTTGGACTCTTCAGATAAAATCTTCATGTTGTCCAATTAACTGCACACTTGGATAAAATTGTTAGAAAAACAATAATACGGTGTGTTTGTAATCATCAAAATAAATATATAAAATATATAGAGATGTGGTACACTTGCACCAACAATCTCCCCCTTTTTGATGATGACAAACACAACCGCTAAACACGAGAGCATACTCGGTTTCTCTCCCCCTTTTGTCGAAGCAAAAAGGGTTAAGAAAGACGCTATGCTCCCCCTCGAGAGATGCTCCCCCTCAAAATATGCATATAATTGAGAGTAGCATTATCTCATGGGTTATACTCAAGCATGCCTAAACCAAGTCTTAATTTAAAGAACGATTTTTTGTTTAGGGCTTTAGTAAAAATATCGGCCAAATTGTCTTCAGAATCAACTTTTTCAAGCACGATGTGGCCTTTTTGAACATTATCTCGTAGAAAATGATGTCGCAACTCAATATGTTTGGTACGAGAATGTAAAACGGGATTTTTACTTAGGTTTATGGCACTTGAGTTATCACACATAATTGGAATTTTGGATTGACGTACCTCAAAGTCGGTAAGTGTGTGCTTCATCCATAGAACTTGAGCACACGCTCTCGCGGCGGCCACATATTCCGCTTCGGTAGTGGATAAGGCTACGGAATGTTGTTTCTTGGAAAACCAAGACACAAGCGAGAGACCTATAAAGGCACATACTCCACTAGTGCTTTTTCGATCAACCATCGAGCCACCAAGATCGGAATCGGTGAAGCAAGTTACTTCTAGCTCGGGTTGTTTTGGATACCATAGTCCAAGATTCGTAGTCCCTCTAAGATATCTAAAAATACGCTTGACGGCTTCATAGTGAGATTGTTTAGGCGAGGATTGAAAGCGAGCACATAAACACACACTATACATGATATCAGGTCTACTAGCAGTTAAATACAATAAGCTACCAATCATGCCACGATAAATCTTTTCATTAAAAACGGTTCCCTCTTCGTCACTAGATAATTTTAGATTAGTGGTCATCGGAGTTTCAACAGGTTTGACATTTTCAAAATTAAACTTTTTCAACATGTCTTTGCAGTATTTTGATTGACTTATAAAAGTACCATTTTCACTTTGTTTTATTTGCAATCCTAAGAAGAATTTTAATTCTCCCATCATGCTCATTTCAAATTCACTAGTCATTTTTGTAGCAAATTCATTACAAAGATTTTCATTTGTAGAACCAAAAATAATATCATCAACATACACTTGCACAACCACAATATCATTTTGAGCATACTTGACAAACAAAGTATTATCTATTCTACCCATAATATAACCACTTGTAATTAAAAAGGATTTTAATCTATCATACCACGCACGCGGAGCTTGCTTTAAACCATAAAGCGCCTTTTTTAATTTATAAACATGCGTCGGATTTTCAAAATTTTCAAAGCCGGGAGGTTGGGAAACGTATACCTCCTCATTTATAAAACCATTTAGGAAAGCACTTTTGACATCCATTTGATATAATTTAAAATTTTTAGCATTCGCAAAAGCGAGAAGCATTCGAATAGACTCTAACCTTGCAACTGGTGCAAAGGTTTCATCATAATCGATACCTTCTTGTTGATTGTACCCCTTGGCAACTAAACGTGCCTTGTTTCGGGTAACTTCACCGTTTTCGTCTACCTTGTTACGAAAGACCCATCGTGTGCCAATAATGGTTTGACCGCTAGGGCAAGGAACTAAGTCCCACACATCATTCCTAGTAAACTGGTTTAACTCTTCTTGCATGGCCATTATCCAATCCTCATCACCTAAAGCTTCTTCTATGTTTTTAGGTTCTATGGCTGAGATAAAGGCGTGAAAGGCACAAAGGGTATGGATTTGTGATCTAGTCGTTCTTTGGTTTAGGTCACCTATGATTTGATCTACGGGATGGCCTCTAGATGTTCTAAGGTTAGGATCATCTACTCCTTGTGGAACATAACATGGAGGGGCATCACTAGATTCTACATTGTTTGTAAGAGATTGGGTTCCTAAGTCCAAGGTTCTAAGATGTTGGGCTAATGTATCTCCTTCACAACCATTATCATTTACTAAGGGTGCACTAGGTTTAGGAGGACTTTCATCAAAGCTTACATTTAGGGATTCTTCTACAACCATGGTCTCTTTATTAAGGACTCTATAGGCTTTGCTATTCCAAGAATAACCAAGGAATACTCCCTCATAGGCTTTTGGGTCAAATTTGGTCAAATAAGATTTGGTATCTAAAATAAAACATTTACAACCAAATACCTTAAGATGGGCTAAGGAAGGCTTTCTACCACGTAGGATCTCATAAGGGGTCTTATTTAGGATACTCCTAATTAGCACACGATTGAGGACATAGGTCGCGGTAGCTACGGCATCACACCAAAACTTTTGGGGAACTTGATGTTCATTGAGCATAGTCCTACTCATTTCTTGTAGGGTTCTATTTTTCCTCTCCACAACCCCATTAGATTGAGGAGTGCGAGGAGCAGAAAAATTGTGCGTTATACCATATTTGTCGCAAAACGCACCAAATTGAGTTTCATTATCGAATTCGCGTCCATGGTCCGTACGAATCGAAACAATCGTGCAACCTTGTTGGTTTTGAATTCGTTTTCCCAAAATCTTAAATTTTTCAAAAGCTTCATTTTTATGTTTTAAAAATAAAGTCCACGTATATCGGGAAAAATCATCTACAATTACTAGAGTGTAATAATTTCCTCCAAAACTTTGAATGGCCATAGGGCCAAAAAGATCCATGTGTAAAAGTTCTAAAACTCTTTTAGTTGAAATCACATTTTTTGATTTATGAGAGACATGAGTTTGTTTGCCGACACGACATGCATCACAAAAATGATTATCAAATTTTAATTTTGGAAGGTTACTCACAAGCTCCTTATTTTTCAAATTTTGAATTAATCTAAGGTTAGCGTGACCTAAACGTCTATGCCACAAGGTCGAATTATCATATACGGAAGATAAACAAACATTTTTATTTACATCAGTTTTACAAACATAAAGATTTCCTTTTATAACCCCATTCAAAAGAACTTTACCATTTTTCAGAATTTTGCAAGAGTCTTCTTCAAAAACAACAATTATACCATTTTTGCACAGTTGACGAACACTTAGCAAGTTAAATTTCAAATTATCAACATGCGTAACATCTAAAAATGTAACATTGTTGCAAGAAATTGTACCTTTCCCAATTACCTTTCCTTTGGAGTTTCCTCCAAAAATTACTAGTCCACCATCACATGACTCATATGATGAAAAAAGATTATGGTTTCCGGTCATGTGACGTGTGCATCCACTATCAAGAATCCAATCCGTATCAAGATTTATCTACAACATTTAAAGTACAACTTTTATGGTCCCCACATCTTATGGGTCCTTTGAAAGTTAGCATACAAAACCACATATAATAATAAATATATTTTCACAAAGAATATACAGACAAGAAAATTATTTACTCAACCCTTTTCGGTAGCTCTACTTGGAAGCGACCAGGAAAGACGGTGAGGGTGGTAAGCGCGAAGGCACTTTAAAAACCGACCTCATTAGAATTCGAAGAATTCGCCTTTATCTTTCCTAGACACCGTATCCAAATAGGTGAGCCTATTCGGAGTTGATTCATAATTTTCAAACACAGAATATATATATATATATATATATGTATATAATATATATATACAAAAAAAATTTAAAACCATAAACGCATGCCACCGGGATTATCAACACTAAAGGAGCCTTTAGGAATCCACTTTGGTACCATTTTAATTTTACGATCATATTTATCAAAGACGTAAAAAGGAGCATGCATATTCACACTATTTTTTGGTCTAGAAAATTTACTATTATACATGCATGCATAAGATTTCCTAGACTTATAATTCACATTATTTATGTTGGACATATATGAGGATTTTTGCACATACGGTTTTCTCATTTCAATATTTTTAGGTGGTTCAAAACATCTTTTGATAGGCATACATAAGCACTTATCTTTACACGTATCGGAACCAACGCCTTTTCTACAATTAGTGCTATTTGACATATTTAACATTTTAAGCACTTTCTCATTGCTACTTTGAAAGGCATGTGCTAACAAATTATCTTTTTCATGTTTATCACATTTTTCTTTTAAACATGCATTTTCCTTTTTAAGCACATCACAATTAGCACATAAATCATTTTCAACTATTCTTTTCTCAAGGCATGCAATTTCTTTATTTAAAATGTCACAAGAATTGCAAACATATTTTTCACTTAATTTATTTTCTAAATTTATGATTTTTTCATTATCGCATGCAATTTTTTGTTTGCTATCATGAATTTCCTTTTTACTTAATAATAATTCTTCCTTTAGTTTTGCGTTCTCATCTTTATAATTATTTGTAAGCATAACCATTTTTTGAAAGGCATCATTTAACATATCAAGATCATCATCATCATTACATTCATCATCGCTAGAGTAATTTGAGTAACACGAGTTTACCTCATCGTCGCCTTCCGCCATGAGACAAGTGGCTTCATACTCATTTTCATCTTCACTTGCGCTCCACGCGCCTCCAACGAAGGCTTTCTCCTTCTTGATTTTAGGTTTATTTCTTTTTGGACACTCGTTGGCATAGTGATCCTTGTCTCCACATGAGTAGCAAAAGCCCTTCTTTTTCTTGGCTTCTTCATCATCGCTTGATTCGCCATTTTTATTTATTTTGTCGTTCCGTTTATGGAACTTTCGGCTTCGGTTTTCTCCACCACGGCGATAATCTCCTTTTCTTTGAAACCTATCATTTCTTGAAAACTTTTTGTTAGCTAAAAATTTAGAAAAATTTCTTACCAACATGGCTACATCGTCAAGATGTTCGGGTTGATCCTTTGAGGAGTTAGCTTTCTCCTTCTTTTTCTTCTTCTCCTTCTCGTCACTTGAAGTTGAAGCTTTAAGCGCCAAAGATTTCTTTTTATCATGCTCCCGATCTTTGTTCCTTTTTAGTGCAATTTCATGCACTTTGAGATTTCCAATGAGATCATCTAATTTCATCATTGAGAGGTCACGGGAGTCTTCCAACGATGTGATTTTCGGCATCCACTCCGGAGGAAGCGCTCGAAGAATTTTTCGCACGTAATCTTCGTTTGGATAAGTTCTACCAAGACCTTTCAAGCTCACCATGATAAGGTTAAAACGTTTAAACATTGAGTCGATTGACTCATCTTTTAACATCTCAAACATTTCATAATCATGTACAAGAATATTTATTTTTGAGCTTTTGACTTGAGAATTTCCTCTATGAGTGTTATTTAGATTTTCCCAAATATCGTGAGCAGTTTCACAAGAATAAACACGCTCAATCTCATCTTTAGTAAGTGCCGAAAAAAGAATATTTTTAGCTTCAAAATTTAAGCAAACCCAAGCATCCTCAGCGGCGGACCATTCCGCTACTGGTTTTTCACTAATTACTCCATCTTTGGTTTTGGTGGGTTTATAATCTCCATTTTTAATAATGTCCCAAATTTTTCGACTTTTGCCACGAACGTAGCATTCAAAAAGATTTGCCCAAAGACCAAAATTTTCGGTGTCAATTTGCGGAATTTTTGTAGAAATAATTCCCTCAGAGGTTGCCATTTAAAATAGGAACAAGTTTTAAAAATACAACGATTCTTAAAAAAAAACTTGCAACCTGCTCTGATACCAATTGTTAGGACAACCTTAGGGGGGGTAAAGGTTGTATTTAAAAATATTTCACAAATAAAAATTCTCTTATCAAAATTAACAATAAATATTGCATGCACAACAAATATATAAATAAAATTAAGTGCACAACGGGAATATAAAGAGATAAGGGTAGAGAATGTTGATACCGACACCGAGATTTAAAGTGGTTCACCACCAACTGGCTGGCTAGTCCACTTGCCGAGACACTTCTCGACACACTGATTCACTATAAGTGTTCTTTATGGTAGAACACAAACCTTGATACAATGATAATAAAATCTCTTGCTTTTGCTCGAGAACGTGAATCACTCACACTATTCAAATACTTACAAGAGAATATATCTCACAATATTAATCACTCTTGTATAAGTATAACACTTGGATTTTGTGAGAGGTTTGATCACTCAAAAATTATAACTTGAATAAGTTATTAAATGAGATGAGGAGCTGAGTAATCTTTTTAGGAGCTTTTGTATTCAATGTCTGCTTGTCACTTTGTAAATGCTGAGAAGCTGCATGTATTTAAGCTGGACGTGGCAACGGTCAAAAGCTCACCGCGGTATACCGCCTATATGGGCGCGGTATACCGCCCAGAAAAAGTGATCCTGACAAAAGGAAGTCAACCTGCAAAAGCAACCTGCAACACGGTGTAGCAGAGCCGCGGTATACCGCCATACACCACGCGGTATACCGCCTGACAAAGTGGCTGACAGCAGGAAGGTCAACCTGCAAGAACCTGCCATACGTAACAGAGCCGCGGTATACCGCCGAGCATCACGCGGTATACCGCCTGAAAAAGGTGTCTGCGTCAGGAGCGACCATAGCTTAAAAAGGCAACTGAATTCTTTTTGTTTTATTCCAAAAAGGTCAACATTCTTAAATTAATTTAAATCAAAGATTTAAAAATAGTGTTGGGTTAGGTTTTTTAAAATATCCAAGTGGTATATTATTTTAGGGTGTTTATTATTATGAGATATATGATGACGTAAACACCAGTCTTGGACTCTTCAGATAAAATCTTCATGTTGTCCAATTAACTGCACACTTGGATAAAATTGTTAGAAAAACAATAATACGGTGTGTTTGTAATCATCAAAATAAATATATAAAATATATAGAGATGTGGTACACTTGCACCAACACACTGTCTCATTCAGACAGAATGACCAATTGGAGGACAAAGAGCTAGATGACCTCTACAATGATCTGAGAGTATTTGAGGCTGAAGTTGAAGCCAAGAAAAGGCCATCAGGATTTGTTTATAATGCTGCTTTATTATCTTCATCCTCTGATACTGCTGCTAATCCTGATTCTGTTAATACTGCAGGTTCTGTTAATTCTGCTAGTGGAACCAATCAAGAGAAGACTACAGATTCTGTACTAGAAGCATTCTTTTCTAGTCATGTCCACTCTTCTCTAATCAATGATGATTTAGAGCAGATCAATGCTGATGATCTGGAAGAGATGGACATCAAGTGGCAGATGGCTATGCTATCAATGAGGGTGAAGAAATTCATCAAAAGGACTGGGAGAAACAACTTTTCCCAAAGAAGAGAAGATGGTGCAGGCTTTGACAAGTCCAAGGTTGAATGTTATAAGTGTCACAAGATGGGACACTTTGCCAGAGAATGCAGAAGTGGAGGATCACAGACTCCAAATGGAAACCAAAACAGGAGCTCCTCTCAAGCCCTTGTTTCTCAACAAGGAATGGGATTTGATTGGAGTGATCAAGCTGAAGAAGCCTGTCAGAATCAAGCTCTTATGGCAGAAGTATCTGATATCCCCACTGAGGTACAATCTAAACTCTGTTCTCAAGCTTGCATTGATGCTGTTAAAAGATATAGGGATCACAATCAGAGTATGTGTGATGACCTTAAAAGGCTAGAGAAAGATGTGAAAGATTATGTTAGGATTGTAGAAAGGTTTGAGGAACAGATTAGAGCTTTTCAAGCTAATGAACTTCAACACCACTATGATACTAACTATTGGAAGTGGGAAAAGAATGAGTATGAGATTAAGCTGAAAGTGTCTGGGGAGGAGAATGAGAAGTTAAAAGAAGAGCTTAAAAAGGTTAAACTTGATGTTGAAAAGTTTACCTGTGCTTCTAAAACCATGGACACCATCATTAAAGCACAAATCCATGACAAGATGAAAGTAGGGATAGGGTACAATACCACACCTCCACCCTACAATAACAACTACATACCTCCTAAGTCTGATTTGTTAGAGACCAAGGATAGAAAGGAACCTGAATTAAAGATTAATATAGATCCTTGTGAAAAAGAAATAGTTGTTGAAGATGAGACTGACAAAGTAGACTCTGATGAGGAATGTGAGAGTCCATGTGTCAAGAACACAGAGATCAAAAGGACTGAAGAGAAAAAGGAAGTTCATTACATACAGCCCAAAGTTGTGAACTCTAATACTTGTAAACAGTGTTCCTGCAGGAAATTCAAAGAGAACAAGCCCCAAAAACATGATAATCAGAGGGGAAATCAAAGGAACTGGAATAACCAGTGGGCTATGAGACAAGGAGTTGACCTGAAAAGAATCAACAGGCCAAAACCTTGTTTCATCTGTGGTAAGCTAAATCACTTAGCCAAACACTGTTATTTCAATCCTGTTAACCAAAGGTTTAATGCTCAAAGATCTTTTCAAAAACCTGGTGGTTACAGAAAGAATGGTGGATATAAAAAGTCTGCAAAGAAAAATGTGGCAAAGAAACAAGATAAACCCAAAAGCCACATAAAGAAAACGACTGAAAAGGAATGTGATACTATGTGGGTTCCAAAAAGCACTAAAAACAATACTGCTGCTAGCAGTGTTAGTACTGCTAACACTGCTAGTACTGCTTCAAAAGTTAGTGCTGCTAGCAGTATTAATACTGCTAGTAATCATTCCAAAGTTAGTACTGCTAGCAGTATTAATACTGCTAGTAATCATTCCAAAGTTAGTGCTGCTAGCAGTGTTAATACTGCTAGTATTCAGTCCAATGTTAGTGCTGCTAATACTTTTAGTGCTTCTTCTTCAGATAGTACTGCTGCTAGCAGTATTAACTCTGTTAATACTGCTTCTAGCAGTGTTAACTCTGTTAATACTGCTACCTCTGTTAGTACTTCTGAGGTTAATACTGCTAGCACTGTTAGTACTGCTAGCACTGTTAGTACTGCTGCTAGCACTGTTAGTACTGCTGCAAGTGCTGCTACACCAATAATTTTGACAAAGTATTCCAGCACAGCAGTACCAAAAGTTAAAAATCTCATCAAAACCAAGTGTAAGTACTTTGATGAGCAAGGGAGACCCAAGACCACTTCGGCTTGGGTTCCAAATAAAACTAAGTGATTTATCTTGATGTGCAGGGCAACCAACAGCTCAAGGGGAAGAGCATTTGGCATGTTGATAGTGGTTGCTCCAGGCACATGACAGGTAACATGTCCTGCCTCAAAAATTTCAAAAAGGTTGATGGAGGACATGTTGCATTTGGGGATAATCCTGCTGGTGGAAAGATAAGTGGTAAGGGTGATGTTTCAAAGGGTAAGATGACCTTTGAAGATGTATACTATGTTGAACAATTGAGATACAACCTGTTAAGTGTATCACAGGTTTGTGACAAGAAGCATAGTATATTGTTTACAGATTCTGAATGTATTATCCTTGCTCCTGGATACAAAGTGGTTGATGAAAACATGATACTTCTGAGAACTCCTAGGAAGGATAATGTTTATTGTTTAGATTTGGAAAGTGTTTCATCTGATTCATCTCTAAATTGTTTAGTTTCAAAAGCTTCTTTAGATGAATCATCACTGTGGCACAGAAGGATGTGTCACATGAACTTTAAAACAATAAATAAACTTGTTAAGAATAACCTTGTAAGGGGTTTGCCATCCAAAGTATATTCATGTGATGATCATTGTGTTGCTTGTCTCAAAGGCAAACAACACAAAACTTCTCATAAGTCCAAAGAGATAAACACTATATCAAATCCTCTTCAACTGTTACATATGGATCTGTTTGGTCCTACCAATGTGATGAGTATTGGCAAGAAATCATACTGCTTAGTTATTGTTGATGATTATTCTAGATTTACTTGGGTATATTTTCTGAGAACTAAAGATGAGACAAGTGGACTGATCAAATCTTTCATTCTCAAAATTGAAAACCAATCAAATCAAAGAGTGAAAGTCATTAGATCAGATAATGGAACTGAGTTTAAAAATTCTGATCTAAACACCTTTTGTGAAGAAAAAGGAATTGAGAGACAATACAGTGCTCCTAGGACTCCACAACAAAATGGTGTTGCTGAGAGAAGGAATAGGACACTGATTGAGGCTGCTAGATCTCTGTTAGCTGACTCAAAGTTACCAATTACTTTTTGGGCAGAAGCAGTTAATACTGCCTGCTATGTTCAAAACAGAGTTTTAGTTGTAAAGCCTAAAAACAAGACACCTTATGAGCTTTTCCATAAAAGGAAACCATATATTGGATTTTTCAAGCCATTTGGATGTCCTTGTACTATTCTCAATACCAAATCTCACTTAGGCAAGTTTGATAGCAAAGCAGATGATGGTTTTCTTATTGGGTATTCATCTCAAAGTAAGGCCTACAGAGTTTTTAATACCTCTTCTAGAATAATTGAAGAAAGTGACAATGTCAAATGCAATGAGAACACACCAAATCCTATTGGTTCAGGTCCTAATTGGCTATTTGACATTGATTCACTCACTAATTCTTTGGGTTTCAGTGGTGATGTATATGCAGGACAAAGGGATACACCAACATCAGAACACAGGATTCAATATGTGATATTTCCAATCCCTTCCATTGATCCTGTTGAATTCTGTGAACACCAAGAGGAGACTGAACCAATTCAGAATGAAGAAGAGAGGAGAGCAGAGGAAAATCAGTCTTCAGGTTCAAATTCCAGAGAATCTGAGGTGACTGAAGAAGCAGAAACAAATCCAGAATCAAATGAGTCTAATCTGGATGAGGACTTACAAGAGGAAGCTGGTCATCAAACAAGAACTCAGAAAAATCATCCTCCTGAGTTGGTAATTGGAGATATTGCATCTCCCATGATGACTAGAAAGCAAAGCAGACTCCAAGAGTTGCAAGAGCAGCAAAATACAGTTAACACTGTTCTTACTTGCTTTCTGTCCCAGATTGAGCCCAAAAAGGCTTATGATGCCATGAAAGACCCAAGCTGGATAGAGGCAATGCAAGAGGAGCTGCTACAGTTCAAATTACAGGATGTTTGGGACTTGGTAGACCTTCCAAAAGGTCATAGAGCAATTGGCACCAAGTGGATTTTCAGGAACAAGAAGGATGACAGAGGGATTGTAATCAGAAACAAAGCTAGACTGGTTGCACAAGGGTACACTCAGGAAGAAGGAATAGATTATGAGGAAGTCTTTGCTCCTGTGGCAAGGATTGAAGCAATCAGGTTATTTCTAGCCTATGCCTCATACATGAAGTTCAAAGTGTACCAAATGGATGTCAAAAGTGCATTTCTGTATGGAAGCATTGAGGAAGAAGTATATGTCTGTCAACCCCCTGGATTTGAGAATCCATTGCACCCTGACAGAGTATACAAGCTGAAGAAGGCTCTCTATGGTTTGCATCAGGCCCCAAGAGCATGGTATGACACTTTGTCTACCTATCTCTTGAAAAATGACTTTGAAAGAGGAGTAATTGACAAGACCCTGTTTATCAAGAGGAGAAAGAGAGGTACTTTACTTGTTCAGATCTATGTGGATGATATCATCTTTGGATCCACCAATGATCAAATGTGTAAAGAGTTTGAAGAATTGATGCACAAAAGCTTCAAGATGAGCTCCATGGGAGAACTTACATTCTTTCTTGGGCTTCAGGTAAAACAGAGGAAAGATGGAATTTTTATTAGCCAATCCAAGTATGTGAAAGACATCCTGGACAAGTTTGGTTTATCAGACTCAAAGTCAGCAAGCACTCCAATGGAAACACATAAACAGATCACTGCAGATCTTGAGGGGGAGGATGTGGATGTCCATCATTACAGATCAATGATTGGATCTCTCATGTATCTCACAGCCTCTAGACCTGACATTATGTTTTCAGTCTGTGTTTGTGCCAGATTTCAGGTTTCTCCTAAGCAATCACACCTTCATGCTGTCAAGAGAATATTCAGATACTTAAAAGGGCAACCTAGATTAGGTCTCTGGTATCCTCATGAATCCTCTTTTGACTTGCTTGCATATTCAGATAGTGATTTGGGAGGAGCCAACATGGATAGGAAGTCTACTTCAGGTGGATGTCAGTTTTTGGGTACAAGACTAGTATCTTGGCAGTGTAAGAAACAAACCACAGTGTCCTTATCTACCACAGAGGCTGAGTACATAGCTGCTGCAAGCTGCTGCTCTCAGGTTCTATGGATTCAGAATCAGATGTTGGACTATGGGGTAACATTTCTTCACACACCAATCTTCATTGATAACAACAGTGCTATTAGCATTGTTAATAATCCAGTCAAACACTCAAAAACAAAGCATATAGAGATAAGGTATCACTTTATAAGAGATTGCAATGAAAAGAAATTAATTCAGGTTGCTAAAGTTCATACAAATGACCAGTTTGCTGATCTATTCACAAAAGCTTTTGATGTGGGTAGATTCACCTTTTTGGTAACAAGTGTGGGCATGATCAACCTAGAATAAATTCATGACTTTCTGTTTTTATACCTGTATTTCTTCATATATTTGGTGCTACTAACTTTCTTTCTCAGGATCCTCTGTTTTCCTCAGATTACCAAGTGAAGAAAAGTGTAAGTGTGGTTACTACTGCCAGTACAGAAGTTACTACTGTCTGTGTTCTAGTAGTTACTACTGCTTGTGCAGTTACTACTGCCCAGTAGTTAATACTGCTCAGCAGTTAATACTGCTAATGCAGTTAATACTGCTAGTGCAGTTAATACTGCTAGTGCAGTTAATACTGCTCGGTAGTTAATACTGCTAGGTAGTTAATACTGCTTGGCAGTTAATACTGCTCGGTAGTTAATACTGCTTGGTAGTTAATACTGCTAGGTAGTTAATACTGCTTGGCAGTTAATACTGCTCGGTAGTTAATACTGCGAGGTAGTTAATACTGCTTCTGATAATCTAGGGCATATAAATACCCCTGTTTGCCCGCCCATGTTCATAACGACTCTTCGCATTTACTTCTTCTCTCTCGTTCTAACCTAGCCTCCCCAGAATCTCTGTGCTTTTCTTTCAAGAATCCTTAGGCATCATGGAGTTTGTGGATGAGCACAATGAAATAGCCATGCTTCAGAAGCCGAAACAAGCTGCGGGATTCCACGATATAGTCGATTTTCTAAAATCCTCGCACATCTCCTATGCACTCACGGTGAGCCCAACGATCTATATCGAACATCAGAAACAATTTTGGGAGAATGCCACTGTTAGTGTTGAAGAAGGGCAGAAAACCATTCGAACAAGGGTTTGTGATAAACCCTTGAAAGTCACTGAAGAGGTTATTCGCATCTCCCTTCAGTTGAATGATGCTTCAGGTATATCTTCTATTCCTTCTGAAGACCTCTTTTCTACTTTACAAAGAATGGGGTATGAAGGTCCCATTGGTGTTTTTAAATTCTACAAGTCAAAATTTTTTAACCAATGGAGATTTCTTGTTCATACCCTGATGCACTGTATTTCCAAGAAAACTACTGGATGGAGTGAGTTCAGCAGTCCCATTGCATATGCCTTGGTCTGCTTATCCACTGCCAGAAAGTACAATTTTTCAGCAATGATCTTTAATGATCTTGTATCAAACTTGGAATCCAAAAAGAGCTTTTTCATGTATCCAAGGTTTGTGCAAGAAGTTCTTAACAAGGAATTGAAGGACTTACCTCAGTTTACTGAGGTATATGTACCCAAATCCCCTAAAGGGAAGGTTTTTTCAAATATGAAAAGACTTCCTAGGGACTCGGAAGGAGTTGACACACCATTGTTCTCTACAATGATGGTTGTGTCCCACCCCTCTGAAGGTATGGCATCAGGATCAAGGCCCTCATTAGATCAACCCACTGATGACCAATCCCAACCTTCCATCTCAAAAGAAATCCCTCAGTCCATTCTTGAACAACCCACTCCCACAATCACCAAAAGGTTTCAAAGAAGAAAGGTGCACAAGGTTCCTTCCCGTGATGTACCTACTCAGAGCCCTAAGCCTTTAAGCCCTCAGTTGGAGCATTCTCCAATTGAGAATATCCACAGGGAAACCACAGGGGTGTCTCCCAACCCCAAGAAGGTGGTCTCTAAGGAGAAGGATGACCATATGGGTGCTAAGGCTGCCACTACTTCTGCTAGCACAGAGAAGGACAGTGGTAACATAAATAAGACCTTCCCCATGGCAACTCTAAATGAGAAATCATTAGGAGGACCCAGGTGCCAAGAAACCAAGGGGGCAGGTAGTGCTTCTGCTAGGCAGAAGGCTTCTGCTGAAACTTCCAAGGATCCTTTAAAGAAGGTAAACACTTCTAAACAAGGTGAGGATAGATATAACTATGAGGAATTGATGGAAACCATAGGGAATATCAACTTGGATGTAATGGCACAAAAGACAGAGATAGAGCAACTTAAGACTGTGGTCACCTACCAACAGTCTCAAATTGAGAAGCTCAAAAAGCTGGTCACCAGGTTGCTGAACAGAAAGAAAAAGGCAAGATTTGTGCTAAGAAGAAGAACTTCAACTGATGATGCTCCCAAAAAGGGGGAGTCAGAGTCAGAAGCAGAACTGAAACTGAAGGGTCAACAAATTGAGGGGGAGACTGTTCACATAGAGACTGAGATGGAAATGGAGTATGCACAGGTTAAGGGGGAGTCCAGTGAGACAGAAAAGGGGGAAGAGTGTGTTAAAGCAGCAGAAACCACAGCAGCAGAAACCACAGCAGCAGAAACTGTTAATGCTGCTGAGTTTGAACAAGCAGCAGAAACAGTTAATGCTGCTGAAGGCCAAACAGTCAAAGCAGCAGAAACTGAGCAGGAAGCAGTAACTACAACTCAAGCTGAAATAGATGAAGAAATTTACTGGATTGTAAAGAACAGTATTGAAGCAACATCACTACATGTACTAAGAGAAGCAGTAACAGCCATAGCAGCAGAAATGGTTATTGCTGCTGAAAAACTTAAAGCAGCTGAACCAACTCCTGAAGCCGTCAAAACTCTTAAAAGAACCAAGATGATGTCAAAGAAAAGACCAAGAACCCAGCCCTTAACTTCAAAGAAGAAAATTGAAAAGAAGCCAAGGGTGAAGTCATCTGCAGAAGAGGCACAGGAGGAAAAAGTGAAAGAAAAATCTGATGGAAAAGTTGCTGAAGAAGAAGTGGCAACTCCATCAGGGCAATCAGGCAATGTGCAATCACAAACGGATGCCCAATGTGATTTGTACATTACTAGTGTTGACTCTAACCCAATTCCATTTCAGGCTGAACCAATATCATCTAAGGCTCCTGAAATCATCTTTTGGGACACTTTGAAAGATGGTAGAAAGGAGTTCATTAGGATAAAAAGAGCAGATGGTAAATTTGAAGTCTTTTCTACTTGGGGAAAAATTGTCAGAACCTGCTCAAGATCAGACTTAGAAGAGATGTTCAAAGTTGGGATGAAGATGTATGAAAACATGCTGACTGAGCAAGGGATGTCAATTTCTAAAATGGTACTTGAATTCTTGTGCCAAATGTTCAAACCTGAAGCAGTTCAGCATAGGTTAAACACACAGTTTCAAGCCATTACCAACTGGATGCTCTATGAAAACTGTGGAGTATATGTCATCTCCCTTGACTCTGCAACTCAAGAATACTATCTGGTAGATGAAATATACAATCACAGCATGAAGAGGCTGCAAGGAATGTTACACACTAAGCTGACCTGCAACAAGGATTCATCAATGGGTAGATTCTTGGTAAAGAGGATTCTAAATCAAAGTCTAGGTCTAAGTCCTAATCTGTGTGTACATGATGACTAAGTTTTGGAAGCATCATCTGAAGAACTTGACTTCTTTTCCTAAAAGTCAAGTTAGGGGGAGATTGTTGGGAACTGAAGATATGCTAAGTATGGTTAGTACTGCTAAGTCTTCATTACTACTGCCAGTTCTTCGTTACTACTGCTGGGCAAGGTTACTGCTGCTAGATGAAGTTAATGCTGCTAGATGAAGTTAATACTGCTAGACGAAGTTAGTGCTGCTAGACCAATTTACTACTGCTAGACATGGTTAGTACTGCTGAGCTGAGTTACTACTGCTTGAAGACTGTGAAGGTTGTTAATGCTGCTGAGCCAAATCATCATTAATACTGCTGAAGGTTGTTAATGCTGCTGAGCCAAATCATCATTAATACTGCTGAGTTGATAAGTTTGGTATGCGATACTTTTGGAGACAAAGAAGGAATTGATCAAGATATGTTTAACGAAGATTCAGAAGATCAATTTACTTTTTATGGTTATCTTGTAATTACTTTTGTATAAATAGTATTGATAGATAGCTATTAGAATATACAAAAACAGAAGATAGATAGTATACAGAATTCGATATTCATTCAAGAGTGAATTAACCTCAAGATCATAGATCCTATTTCTAGAGAAGTAGAAATCGTCTTGTTGAGCCTGTTCAACAAGATTGAGGTTTGGTGTAAAACTTGTGAGTAATAACTGTTTGATATATATACAGTTTATTGAATTTCTATTGATTGTTCTTTAATTGATTTAGAGTTCTATTCCGCAAGATTCTCTAAATTCTGTTTCTAAGAAGTTTAATTCTTGTTAAGAATCGATCCTGACAAACATCTAAGATTTATCATCAAGGCACACATATTATCATCACATGTAAGTCTTTCATTCGAGTATTCCTTCAATTTCAATGTATTATTGATTTTGTCTATTTTGTAATTTAGTGATTTATTGCTAACTAAATTCTCATTTCTTTGCCTTTTTTCTTCTTCAGGAATGTATCCTACAATGCTAAAAGAATATTTGAGTATTAGTTACTTTGATATTACATTATTACTAGCAAAAGACATTAAATCTTCATTTTTATATTCGTTTCTTGGTTTGATATATACTAATATGTTTTGAGTGTTCATTTGGAAAATTAATGTTCTATTTAAATATTAACCGACTAATATTCTTCAAATTTGTCTTCTTAACCTCCATTTATTTTGAATTATATTCAAAATTAGATTGTTTTCATTTTGTGAATTTACTTTTTGCTTCATACAACTTATAAGTTTCAACATCAAAATCTTGCTACAATTTAATAAGATCGATACCACTGTTAACATATAGTCGAGACAATCAATTAAACTGCAATGCTATGTAATCGTGTTCATGTAACTCATGTATTAATACAAATTTTGACCCAAACTGCAAAAAAAACTAGGAATTGAAAATGAAGGAACGAAAAGATTGAAAAAAGTCGGTGACTAAACGAAAAAAGTGGATTCTTGATAAAAACATTTTTTAAAATCTAAAGACTTTTACGTATTTTCTTATACTAAAATAATAATATAAATAAATACAAACACTTTATTAAATTTAATCATGTATTGTCGTAATTTTTTTAGTAGACGATTATAATTATTAAAATATTCATATTATTGGTCTTTTATATAAAGATTATTTTAATTACCTATCTTAATGATATATAAAAATTTGATAATGTAATTTTATTCGGTAATTGTTGATACAATTTGTATATATGTTGTTTCTATTTAAAGAAACAAAGAATATTTATTCTAAATCTAAATATTTTTAATTTTTATTTATTTTAATGTTGAGTTTTGGTTATCCGATATTTTTTACTACATTGGTGACCTATGATTTATTTTTCAGTTTATATCATATTTTGTATTGATTTATTTTAAACAAGTTCATTAATGTTATATATATATTTAAATTATAGTTATTACTAATAATTTTCAACACATATCCAACATATTTCATAATTTTATTAGTTGAATATGTTTAAAGTCAATCTGTATTCAAAATAAATTGTTGCATGTGGATTTACAACATATTTCATATCTGTGAAAATAATAAAAACAATTTTTTACAATTTTGTTAACATAAAATTTGATCATCGCGCAACGCGCGATGTCGAACACTAGTGGTATATTCTAGGAACATGCGAATGAATGGTGTCTGAAGTCCAAACCCAAGATTGTCACTAATTCTCCGAAGATGCATACTCTCTTATTTGTTAGAGTAAAATAGCGGAATGTAACATACAATCGTTTAATCAAGTACCATCGTATTAAATAGTTTTGTCATATCTTTTCCATATTTAAAATAACCTCTGTAAAAGTGTAAAACTTAAAAAAGATATATATAAATAATCCCTAAAGTTAAACGCTAACTAGTAAAAGAGAATATCTCAAATGAAAATGAAGATTGTTACATTGAAGGATTGTTTTTGACACCTTATTAAATGTAGGCACCAAGTTGGCAATATTACGGAGCATGACAGCTTCACCAGGTGTTGCACTGATGACATTTCCAGGGGCAGTTCGGGAATCCGAGCAACTAACCATCAAAAACTGCTACAACTTATTATATATATATATATATATATATATATAGAGAGAGAGAGAGAGAGAAAGGTTCAAACGAGGAGCGTAAAAATTTAAGAAAACGTGAGGAGCACCTCACATGTACAAAATCACATGTGATTCACAACACAAGGACTAAATTCATATGTGATTACACGCGCGGTTTGTTACGCGGCTTGCGAAAGCGCACGGCTTGTCCCGCGGTTTGTGTTGTGAATCACATATGATTTTGTACATGGACGGTGCTCCTCACGTTTTCTTAAATAGGTACGCTCCTCGTATGAACCCGCCTCTCTCTCTGTCTATATATATATATATAAAACATTTTGACCTTTTTAATTCAAAATAGGGAAAAGTCCAATAAAACCCAATGAACTTTAGTATTAGAAATGATTAAGTCCTTGAACAATTTTTTGGAACAAATAAACCATTGCACTTTTCAAAACTTGTTAAATAAACCATTACACTTTCTAAAACCTGTTACATACATCCTTATGACTTATAAATTTGGTTAATGTGTTAAATATGATTGAAAAAAATACGAAAAAACCAAACAAAGTTGCATACTTTAAACTATTACGTCCTTATACATTTTTTGAACGGAAAAAAATACAATTTATAAAACGAAACGAATATACCATTTTTCATTATTCTTCCCAAAACATATAGAAGTTGTATTCAAAACATAAATAGATGTACATAAAAGTTAGACATAGTTTACCAAAAATTGAACCAAAATATACCAAAAATTGCACAAAGAAATGCCAACAGTTGCACCAAAAAGTCTAAAGATCAACAATCAGACATATGTTCACTTGAATTATGGCTTATAATTGGTGTTGCTTTATACCCTATGATTACAGATTAATCTTATATTAATAAATAAATGACCTTAAAGGATATAAAGTGTAAGTATTACAAATAATTCGTACCTATTTATTATATTTAATGATATAAGGTTAAATATAAAATATCCAATATTTGAGCTCACTTTAAACGTATTGACGAGACAATTATAATGATGTAACTTGTAAAAAACGTATTTTTGATATATAAGAATGTGAAGTGTAATGTTTTTCTAAAAAAATGTCTTCTAGTTCATTTCTTTTTATAGCCAATGTAACAACCGGGTCCATTTTAAAAAGGATTTCTATGTTTTATGCTAAGTATTAAAATAATGAAAGTTGAAGGGCTAGTTGGTAATTAAGGGAAAGGGTATTTAAAGGGCACAAAACCCTAGAAGAATGTTTCTATAACTGATTTTGGGAACTGTAGCGGCTGGGAAGAAGAAAACGCAAGAGAAGAAGGAGGGTGGCGATTTCATACGATTGAAGAAGCTAGAGAGAAGAAATTCTTGCATTTAAGTTGAGGTAATTCTATCTAAAGCCATCTTCTTCTTCTTAGTTTCCTGTTTTGGGATAAGAAATCGAATTTGGGTGCTGAATGTGAGTAAAATGGTAAATCATGGTTTTTGGTTAAATCGAATCGGAAGTCTTGCTTAAGAAGTGATTAAGAATGATTTAATTGCAATAGAAACCTTTAATAATCATTTCTAGTAGCATGATTCTTCGATTAAGCAATCTTAATTTAGACTGAATCGTAAAATCGAACCGAGTAAGAAAGCCCAGTATGAAAGTGTCAGTTCAGAAGCAGATGGCGCAAAGTAAGGTTTGCGCCAAGGGTGTGTAGCGCAAAGTGTAGATTGCGCCATGTGTGGGTAGCGCAAAGTGTAGTTTACGCCATGTGTGGGTAGCGCAAAGTGTAGTTTGCGCCATGTGTGGGTAGCGCAAAGCTGTTGACCTCGATTAGTGGGTGGCGCAAACTGTGTAAACTAGTGTTAATGGTACGTGAACGTTTCTAATTCTAGGTGGTTAATCTAGAAGTTGGGAGCGCAAGAAAGAAGTCTAGATACGAGAAGTTGCTAAGGCGACAGGTGAGTTTTCTAAACTAAAACGCGTGATTCATAATATGTTTTCTGATGCGATTGTATGACGAGAAATGTCATATTTATACATATGCTTTTAAATGCAAAAACATTGTTTAAAAATTATATGTGGGATGTATGCATACATAGATTGTGGTGTAATTTGGCTAAGTCGGGAAGTGTGGCCCGCCAGATCATGCCGGGGTGTGTGTCCCGTTTATGCCAGGGGAGTACTACCCTATACGGCAGCATGAGGCTGACTCGTTGTCATCTACGGGTGACTTCAGGGTGCTGATTTACGAGGGGCGGACTTTATTCCGTGAATGATTTTGAATGATCAATTTTATGAATGATATTGCTGAAATTGATAAACTGTTTATAAGTGCTTTGATAACTGTTAGGAGGGACTCACTAGACCTCATGGTCTAACCCTCGCATTTTCAAACAAAACCTTTTCAGGAAAGCAGGCATCGAAAGGCTCTAGCAAGTAAGCAGGGCGTTAGCAAGAGGAAGATGAATAGTGTAGAGGCACTATAGTTCAACCTAGTTTAATTCTCAGTTGTGTAGGTTGTTTCCGCAAACCTATTTATGATTATTGTAAGGAAATTTTGGATCGTGATTTTGGGGATATTTATATTATACATGTTCTAAATTATGGGTTGTTATAGTTGGTATCAGAGCCATAGTTTAAGGGATTTAGGTGACCGGACGGGCCTAAACTTAAACTTGGGGGTAGAAATCACAACTGAGAATCAGGAAATGCGTTAAGAGGGGCACAATGGCAGATACAGGAAATGCGTTAGGAGGACACTATTATAGAGATAGGACTAATAGGGTACTGAGGACTGTCATGTAAGGTAAGTTTGAAATTCCACCTGGCCAGTGTAATTGCGAACTTGCAGGTACATGTATGTGCTTAACCTGCCTTATTATTCCAAAGTTGTAGTCTTAAACTAGCTTATGTGTCGTATTCCAGCGATTTGAAATGTCAATAAGATCCCTGAGAAGTAGATTGAGACCCATTGTCGGGGAGGTATCGTAATGAATCCGTTATGATATGATGTATGTATACACCGCAGGGAAGAAAGTTGTTTGGAATGTATTGAGCCGTCTAGAGATAGATCTTCGTGGATTCGAAGAGGATGAGCAATTGCTTGTGAGTAAGACTCCTGGTTCAGGAGAGTCCTGATTCTAGAAATCGTGGGGGTAGATCAGTTGGGATGGTAAGAAAGGACAGTGTCGAGATCGTGAAAGCGTAAATTCATTAGCGAGTAGAGGATTGGAGCCCTGACTCTTTAGTCGAGCTTTTCAGTGGCAGGATCACTGCAGGGAGATATCAGTAGAGAATTGAAAGCGTGTAGATGTAGAATGTGAGATAATTGATCAAAATGAAAATAGTATCAAACGGTCGAGTATGTGGGCCGAGAAATGCATGTATAGCAAGTTGTTGCAATGCCGAGAGGGCGACCATTGGTCGAAGATAAAGTGCAAATGATAAGTTGCGTGAGTTAAACAGTTGACCTTGCTTGAGTGAGTAGCCTTTATTTACGTGTAGAGTTTCATGCATTGCGTTCTCGTGTGTGTTACATGAGTTTTCGTGATTTAAAAGCAATTGCGTAAATAGCAATTTTGGTCAGGATTGAGTCAACATGTGCAAGCATATATTTAAAGAAAAGGCAATTCCATTTGCATCGCATAAGGAAATTTTGATCTTAGCAATTTGCAAAATACTTCACACTTTTCATGATAAGTTAAAATTGTTGCAAAAGTCAAGAAAACGTTTGCTAGTAAAAAAAACTTTAAATTATAATCAAAATGAGTATTGAAATGTTGATGTCATATGAATGGATGTGGGAGCCGACCGGTTTATTTCGTATCGGTAAATTCTTTCAGAATTTTGTCGTATAACAGATTTTCAGTCAAAATGCTACTGTCGTAACAGCGTCGTTTTGATTGAGTAAGATTGCGTTTTTACTGAAAGGTTGCGTGCGAACGATTCTCGAGATCGTTGTGCATGGCATTAGAATTATGAGAATGTTGGGGTCATGCGTACCCAAATTGTTTCCAAGTGATATTTCTTTAAAATGATAAAAGTGTGAAATGATTTATTTATCGCGTTGGCATGCATGAAGGCTATGAACTCACTCGGTCGTAGAGTATCACATTGTAAGATAAGGGAGGACTCCGAGAATGGAGACGGTTGGACAAGTCAGGGAAGAATGTTTATAGTTTTTGTATTTGTGTTCAAGAGAAGAGGTGGACAGTGGAAGTGGATTTTAGTGTCGGTTGTACGAGGGTTTGTACCCTTGTTCGGTGGCCGGTAATACAGTTGCCAAAGGACGGTTGTGTCCGGAAAAATAAAACCTACTGGAAGGCATCAAGGTGTTAGTATTAGCAGCTCGTTATGGGTAGTGTGGTGAAGTAGAGATGAATTATCTGTGACGTTGAATAGGAGTTTAAGGTGATTCTGTAATTTTGACATTTCGCGAGTAAGTTTGAAATGAGGAAGACGAGTTGTAGATTCGATAATGGTGTGTCGAGAGGAGTAGGTTCCGTAAGGGACCCTTGTTGAAGATTAAGTTAAGGAAGGATCAACAGGTCAACTATTGACGTCAGAGTCGGCAGTTGTGTAAAGTGTATGAGGTTGAAGACTAGAATCAGAAGGTTGAAATTTGAAGGACCACCCTGTAGGGGATGTTGAGCTAGTGAAAGGCTGTTGTTTAGATAAGCGTTTTACTTACGAGGTGGATGGTTTGTAAAAGATCTAGTATTTAGCACGAACAAAGAAGGTGTATAGATTATGTCTATCTGGAAGGGATTGTGCCCTGTCTATGTGATGGTTTGAGATCGCAAAGAGCTAGCAAGAAACGAGCATGTAGAGTAAATCAGGAATTCGTGAGTAGTGATTCAACTAGAATTGGGGAGAGACAAAGTAGCGGGATGGACTCGGCTATTTATGCGGGAGAACATGAGAGTAAGTTGAAATGTGCACGAATGACCAGGGGAGACCTGGTCTGCAGCGAGATGTTATGGGTGGAAAATGTACGGTCGAGTAGTGGCAGCAATTGCCTAGATAAATGTTCTAGTCAGTGTCGTAGTAGTGTGACGCTAGGAAGAGAAAGCATCAGATAAGAGCCTTTTCGAGGGCTCCGGATGAGGTGTACAATTGGTTAATCAAGTTGTTGGAGCACGTGGTTTGTAAGTTGGCGTTGTGATGTGGCTTGTGTCGGAATAGAATGTCGGAGCGGAAGCGAGTGATTACCCAAATAAGAAACCAAGTGTTTTTGTTTGTGTGAGTTGCTAAGTAAGTATGTTATTGAAATCTTTGGAAGTTTTAGAGAAGGCGATGGATGGGTTAGGCGAAGATGTGGTATAGAAAATGCGAAATCTTTGAAGTATGTGAATTGTTTCTTATGTATGGAAGAATGATTCGAGGAGGTAATAGTGAGAGATCAAAGGAGGTGTAATGACTTTGAACATGTGTCATTTCGAGATGACTTGATCGAATGCCTTAAGTTAAAATTTTGATACAACCGTTTGATTATGTATAGGAACGAAAGAATGTTTCAGCAAGTGAAAAGGGTCGGAAGAGAGAGGCAAGAAATGCTAGAGAGGCGGTGCTTCACGTTACTGTGGAGAGGTGAAGATAGTACATCGGAATAAAGGAGAAGGTTAGAAGTAGTAAGCTTGCCAGTAACACCGAGAGGTGGAGTAGCGTGCATAGATTGCCATCGGTAAGTGTGTGAACTTCTGGAAGAGTTTTGAGGAAGGGGATTTATGTATGTTTAAGTACGGGAAGGAAGTGGAAAAGGCAGTCGAATGGGTTTGAGTTGGAGATGTTGTGATAGATGTTTAAACGAATTAGTCGTTCGGTGATGAGCTATTGAGAATAGTTTTGTGAGGGTAACCGAAATTATGTTATGTGACTGGACACTTGTGGCAGTCAGTAAAAAGTTGATGAGCCTTCAGGATAAGCTCAATCCGGATAGGTGAGCACTCCAATAAGGAATTATAGAGGTTCCTATTATTAGTCACGTTAAGAGTGAAATGATGATGTGGTGAGAACGTATGAATTAGTTGTCGGGCTGTAGCCGATGTGAATCGGGAAAGGATTATGATCTGCTTAGACGTATGTCGGTTAGTAGAAGTGATCTAGAATTACATGAAACCCGAGGAGGGAACTCTTAGGTGTGAGTTCGTCAGGAGGTGCAAGGGTGACCTTGCGCCAAGTAGTCAGGAAAGTGATGGTTCCTGGTTTTAGAGTCTCGTTGTAGTGCCGAGAAATTACCGTCAAGTTCCTTTCTTTAAGGAAGGGAAGGGATACGAGGAACCGTAAGTAGTCGGGTGAATAACCGTGAATCCCGATATGGGGACGGAAGCGAGCAAATTGAGGCGCGGGTGGCCTTGGATGCTTCTAGTGGCATTTAAGCGAGTATGGTATTCGGAGAGGTTGCAAGTAAATAGTGTCAGATGGCGCGACCTAGCAAAGTGGCAACTCGCCAAGGGCGGTTCCAAGGTATGGTGTACGGTTATGTTTCCCATCATTACGGTATGGGGTGACCGAGTAGAAATGAGTTGGTTGGATTGAAAAGCATAAGACTTTTGAACCTTGAAGTTTGAGGGAAAGGTAAGGTGGACTGAGTCTGTGGATTCGTCGAAGTTATGAAAGTGGAATAGATGGTACGCGGTCTTGAGGTACTCGATGAGATTTCGAGAATAAATTTTTAGTGTGTAGCACGTCTCTTTGTGGAGAGCCGATGTGGAAAGTGAAATGATGACGATCTTACAAGAGATGCAGATGATAAGAAGTTGACTTTTGTCATCAGTAAGCGAGTTAGAGCAACGACATACAAGTAAGGCGGGTCAGAGGGATTAAGGAGAATCCACCCGACTCTTCATGTGTCAAACCTGAAGAATTGTTTAGCCGAGACCGACATGGTTATTCCGTAGAAGATGTCAGCATTGATGAGAAATTGATGTACGAGGAGGAGCCAATCGAAGTCGTAGTCGGTAAAGTACGAAAGATGAGAAACAATGAAGTGCGTTAGTGAAAGTTCATTGGAGGTATTAGAAAGGACGAGAAGTAACGTTGGAACCGGACATGAGGACCAGGTACCCTCACCTTTTCGAGAATGGAATTCCGGGGGCGGAATTCTTTTGAGGGGGGAATATTGTAACAACCGGGTCCATTTTAAAAAGGATTTCTATGTTTTATGCTAAGTATTAAAATAATGAAAGTTGAAGGGCTAGTTGGTAATTAAGGGAAAGAGTATTTAAAGGGCACAAAACCCTAGAAGAATGTTTCTATTACTGATTTTGGGAACTGTAGCGGCTGGGAAGAAGAAAACGCAAAAGAAGAAGGAGGGTGGCGATTTCATACGATTGAAGAAGCTAGAGAGAAGAAATTCTTGCATTTAAGTTGAGGTAATTCTATCTAAAGCCATCTTCTTCTTCTTAGTTTCCTGTTTTGGGATAAGAAATCGAATTTGGGTGCTGAATGTGAGTAAAATGGTAAATCATGGTTTTTGGTTAAATCGAATCGGAAGTCTTGCTTAAGAAGTGATTAAGAATGATTTAATTGCAATAGAAACCTTTAATAATCATTTCTAGTAGCATGATTCTTCGATTAAGCAAGCTTAATTTAGACTGAATCGTGAAATCGAACCGAGTAAGAAAGCCCAATACAAAAGTGTCAGTTCAGAAGCAGATGGCGCAAAGTAAGGTTTGCGCCAAGGGTGTCTAGCGCAAAGTGTAGATTGCGCCATGTGTGGGTAGCGCAAAGTGTAGTTTGCGCCATGTGTGGGTAGCGCAAAGTGTAGATTGCGCCATGTGTGGGTAACGCAAAGTGTAGTTTGCGCCATGTGTGGGTAGCGCAAAGTGTAGTTTGCGCCATGTGTGGGTAGCGCAAAGCTGTTGACCTCGATTAGTGGGTGGCGCAAACTGTGTAAACTAGTGTTAATGGTACGTGAACGTTTCTAATTCTAGGGGGTTAATCTAGAAGTTGGGAGCGCAAGAAAGAAGTCTAGATACGAGAAGTTGCTAAGGCGACAGGTGAGTTTTCTAAACTAAAACGCGTGATTCATAATATGTTTTCTGATGCGATTGTATGACGAGAAATGTCATATTTATACATATGCTTTTAAATGCAAAAACGTTGTTTAAAAATTATATGTGGGATGTATGCATACATAGATTGTGGTGTAAATTGGCTAAGTCGGGAAGTGTGGCCCGCCAGATCATGCCGGGGTGTGTGTCCCGTTTATGCCAGGGGAGTACTACCCTATACGGCAGCATGAGGCTGACTCGTTGTCATCTACGGGTGACTTCAGGGTGCTGATTTACGAGGGGCAGACTTTATTCCGTGAATGATTTTGAATGATCAATTTTATGAATGATATTGCTGAAATTGATAAACTGTTTATAAGTGCTTTGATAACTGTTAGGAGGGACTCACTAGACCTCATGGTCTAACCCTCGCATTTTCAAACAAAACATTTTCAGGAAAGCAGGCATCGAAAGGCTCTAGCAAGTAAGCAGGGCGTTAGCAAGAGGAAGATGAATAGTGTAGAGGCACTATAGTTCAACCTAGTTTAATTCTCAGGTGTGTAGGTTGTTTCCGCAAACCTATTTATGATTATTGTAAGGAAATTTTGGATCGTGATTTTGGGGATATT
Organism: Saussurea involucrata; assembly: GCA_033807775.1. NCBI lineage: Eukaryota > Viridiplantae > Streptophyta > Magnoliopsida > Asterales > Asteraceae > Saussurea > Saussurea involucrata. Next base: position 107,059,502 of record CM066318.1, read on the forward strand.
TATATTATGCATGTTCTAAATTATGGGTTGTTATAGCCAAAAACAATTATTAAATAGAAAAAAAAAATTGAACAATTTTTTGGAACAAATAAGTCCTTAGACATTCTAAAATTTGTTAAATAAACCATTGAACTTTTGAAAACCTGTTAAATACATCCTTAAAATTGTAATAAGGGTGTATTTAACATGTTTTCAAAAGCCCAATGGTTTATTTAACAATTTTTGAAATGTCTAAGGGTTTTTTTGTTCCAAAAAATTGTCTAAGGACTTAATCACTTCAAACACTAAAGTTCATTGGTTTTTTTTAGACTTTTCCCTTCAAAATAACATATAAAGATGTTAATTATAGCATGATGGATTTTTGCTTTAATAATTTAATACTTATCTAGTTACCTTGGGTTCTTGCCTCTCTGCCAGTTGACGAAAAATAACTGGAAATTTACTGCAAATTTTTATTTAATAAAATGGATCGTAGTAAGAATTAATTTACACAACTAAATTATTTTAAATTCCCTTTTTTCATGCTAAAGATAGAGGATAAGAATCTGATTGTAATTAGAGGAGGTCTGACAGCTTACTTGTAATAATCTCTCTTGAAGTCATTCCATCCTCTTTCCATATCCACAATGGGGTCAAAAGAAAACTTTACGATATCAGTTTGATTTGCATTTTCTACTTCATTTTCTTTTCTACAATTCAAGCACTTATGTTTCATTACTGTTAGTAAAAAAGTAAAGAAAAATGAATTGTAATAGTTGATACTCCAAACATCGTCTCGAAAAAAATTACACCACCTTGATATTTCTGCTGATGTGGTTGCCTCTTTACTCGACATACTTGAGTGTTATTGATGTTCCTGCAAATTTTGTAGAAAAAACATAATCAAATAAACACGATCATATGTGGGTTGAATACAATGTGACTAAATAGGCTTCATTGTTGCAATGTTGCCAACTACTAGGAAAAATGGTTGTCGAATGGTCAAGGTGGACTTGCACCATACAAGTCTCATCGCATTTCTTTATTTTAAAATTCACAACATAAAAAATCGGTTTTTTAATAATCTGCAACAATACCGTTGTTTGTTGTAGTTTTTTCGATCGATAAATGTAATATCCTAAAATCCAAAGCAATAGACTGACACATGGTGAAAAAATCGATAATTATTTACAGCTTACAACTTGAGACTAATAAAAAACTAAAAAAATCTTGTTTTATATCAATGTAATATGAGTTGTTATAATAAATCTTTCAAATTTTAAATTGAATCAAATGGAAGCGTCCTATTAAAACATAAATTCCAAAAACTACATCCTATTCACTTAAAAAATATAATCGAATTAAAGAAATAAATGGATACTTGTGTGCATGTGACATATATAAACACACTAACAATATTGCACCAGATAATTATTTGGATCATTTTTTAAAATAGAATTATCAATGAAAATCAAGCAAATTAAATACCTCAATTATATTTGTAAAAAATGTTTGAAAAGTAAGACTTTGGGGTCTTATGCTCAACTCTTACCTGAAAAATGTTTGTTGGGTCATTTATATTACCAGATAAAAATGGTAAAGGTCGAGAATTAATTTACTTGATAAAAGCGATGATACGAATGGAGAGTCTTACCCGGTAAGCATTTACCAGGTAAATTAAAATTGTTGCACACGATATTCTTTGCATAAATTATTCAACGTCTAAAATTCATTATTTGTTGGATTTAATCATAAAGTTAATTTAGTTTTTACAACTTTTTCCAAATAAAATTTCGAAGATTTTTAATAACATGATTTTAATTTAATATATTGGTAAATTAATTTTGACTTCCTTCGTGTAAAAGATACATAATTTATTTTTCATGCATACTTAAGAAATAAATAACAAAAGTGAAATAATTCTAGCAAAACAATATGTATTTCATAATGTATTATTTTTAATGTTATGTTGTCTATCTAAACGTCTTGTTAAAATGTCACAAGCTCTGGTTATTAATATTTGAAGCAATATATATATATAGAGGGAGGTTCAAGAGAAAACCTCAAAAAACGAAAACTGAAGAACACCCTACACTAGTACAAAAATTGGTTTTAGCCACGGTTTTTGGAATCGATAAAATCGTAGCCTATCTTGCCGTGACTTTTGATACCCTTATGGCCACGTTTAAAATGCATCACCATATCACATGAAAAACCGTAGCCATAGCCTAAAAACCGTGGCTATACAAAACCATGGTTTAGACAAAAACCATGGCTATATGTCTGTCTATGGCCACGATTTTTATTCGTTACTTGTCGCGGAAAAAAAATTGTGACCTTAAAGAACCATTTAATCACGGTTTTATCTAAACCATAGTATTATGTTTAAACATTTTATTTGTAATGGTCACGGTTATTGAGTTAAATCGTGGCTAACCCAATACAAAATTTTTATTTATGACTTTTAGCCACGGTTCTAAACCCAACCGTGACTAACTTCAATTTTCAAAACCGTGGCAGAAAAGCATTTTGACTGTGGTGAAATCATCACATATAGTTACGTTTAATATTTATAACCGTAACTACTGGTTACTTTTTGACCACACAAAATAATAAAAACCGTGGCTATAAACAACCGTGGCTTTTGGCCACGTTTTACATATTTTTGTGGCTATATATACATTTCTTTTGGTCACGGAAAATTGGTTTCATGTGGCCATATGTCAGTCTATGGCCACGGATAATAACCGTTACAATATAAAACCATGGTTTAGATAAAAAAACCATGGCTATATGTATGTCTATGGCCACGGTTTTTAGTCGTTACTTGTCACGGAAAAAAACCGTGACCTTAAAGAACCATTTAGTCACGGTTTTATCTAAACCATGGCATTATGTTTAAACATTTTTTGTAATGGTCACGGTTTTTTAGTTAAGTCGTGGCTAACCCAATACTCAAATTTTATTTATGACTTTTAGCCACGGTTCTAAACCCAACCGTGACTAACCCCAATTTTCAAAACCGTGGCAAAAACCCAATTTTGTACTAGTGCTAGCAACCCTTCATCTGGACGGTATGCACTTGTGCATACAGGTAAATAGTTGACTTTTTGGTTTTATGCACAAGTGCATTATTCATTTGTGCATATATGCACAAATGCATGTTACAAATAATCTGTATGTACAAGTGCATACCGTCCAGATGAAGGGCTCCTAGGGTGTTCTTCAGTTCTCCGTTTTTTGATATTTTCCCTTGAACCTGACCCTATATATATATATATATATATATATATATATATATATATATATATATATATATATATATATATATATAGAGAGAGAGAGAGAGAGACTTGAAATCATGTGATACCATACTATTTCCGTGAGACCACAAAAATTACATTAAACCTTCACATCAAAAGATTGTGAAGGTAAACGTTCACAATGTTTTTGCTGCGAAGGTTCGCTGTTTTTGTTACATTCACAATGAATCGTTGTGAAGTTTTAGAGTTATTTTATGGTCTCACGGACAACATGTTGGTCTCACGTGAACACAACCATATATATTTATATGGAAAATTGACTCAAATAACTATTTTGTCAATTAAAATTGATCTCATAGTCATTTTTTCTTTTGGGTTTGTTTAATATCTCTACTTTCGCAATATGTAGGTTAGTAATTGCGGAACTAACTCAAAAATACAAAAAAATATGAATCTGATTGGTTTTTCTTGAAACAAAAATTCAACCAAGATCCACAATATTTAAATTTTCTTTGAGGAAAATTGTCCATATTCGTATTTTTTTGGTGTTTTTGAGTTAGGTCCGCAATTACATATTGCGGATGTAGTGACATTTTTGCTAATTGATTTCATATTCCTTATCTGATCAATTAGTAAAATTAATTGGTCAAATAATTGAAATAAATTACTAATAATTTTGGAGTTGTAGAACCATGTATTAAGACTTGTAAATATATAAAATCGACATAAGTTTCCGATTAAACCATTTCGATTCAAAAAAACATATTATTGAATCACATTTAATATTTTCTATGTTTAAAAATGGACAAAAATCTTATAACATTATACGGACTAATTGTCAAATATAACAAATTAATATTTGACTTTAAATTAAAAAGAAACCTTTTTGGCTTTTTAAGGGTAGTGGCTTGTTGGCAAGGGCTTGGGAGGATGGGGTGGAATATAACATCCACTCCGGGTTCGAGTCCAGACGTCAGCATTCTGTGGCCAGACTTAGTCTCAGACGGCCGTTTTATTTGTTTGTTTTCAAATTGCCAAGGATGTAGTCTAGGCAAAGCCTAGATGAACCTTATTAAAAAAAATCTAATTTGTGTATGTTTAAAATGAATATAAATTAAAAAAATATTGCATTACACGATACAGGATAAACTAAATGAAAAAAATGAAAAGAAACATGCAGTTTATTAACTTCAGAAATTGGAAAATGGGAATTGGAAATTGGAAATAATTGGAAATTGGAAATGGAAGTTATAGAGACGTCTGAGAACATAATTATGTAGTCTCTCTATGTAACGACCCAAAATTCAAAGATCATAATTTATATAATTTAAGTCCAAAAGCGGTCTTACATCCAAAGTTAAACATAAAAGTAACAATAACATTCTCAGAATTAAGCATTGGAATACAAACTACCATAACCGAGATGTCTACATAAACAAGGAATTGGGGTGATCTGTTTCTAGCTCTTATCTATATACTTCAAGCATTCTCTTTATCCTTGGAAGAAGCTCCTACTATTCCCTTACCTGAAAATTGTTTTTTGTTTTGAAAAACGAGGGTTAGACCATGAGGTCTAGTGAATTCCCTCTCGAATACAGTTTAAGTATTTCACAACCAAAACATGCAAACTGCCATAATAGTACGTCAAATAACAGTTTAAACTAACTAACACTCCGTATGGGTATTTGCACAGTGTTCATAGTCACCCATCACCTCACATGGTTTCTGCGATCGGGCCCCGTTAGATCCCCATGCCCCCCCATGTCGACGCCATTCCAGCGTGCACAAGAAACAAATTCAAGGCACCCGGTATAAAACAATCTCCCGAGGAATATTTGAAATTCCAAGGTACACTAATCCCGCTGTGCAACTCGACTCCAAATCAATGCACAAATTCATGAATGTCATATAAATAACATGCATGCATTTATAATCAGCTCCACATTATGTAAGATCAAGTTCCCAAAATTACTCAAATGTGCCATCATGCTCAATACCAAATTCAATGATTCAATAGCATTAGCAAATCATTTCATATGCAGAAAAAGAGTTAAGGGAATGTTGGGGGATTTTCAGAAATCGTGGGAGAAAGATTGATTATAATAACTTGGATAAAGAACAGAGATCACGTGAGAGCTCGCTTTCCGTAAGTGATATTTCGACCCTATCTGCCCGGGTATCACGAAATTCACTCGAGGATAATCTCGGTTCTCAGTTTTGAGTTATCGATTTAGGCAGAAATCGACACATATTTAAACACCTTAAGAATCGTAACCGACACCCTATTGATACTGATAATAATATCTCATTAAATGAGATTGATTGTGGATTAAAGTCGGCAGTTACAAAACAAGAAGAAGCCTTCCAGACGTTGGTGCCAGTCGGCGTCGACATCAGCGCCGGTAAACCATCCAAAGCCTGGCGCCAGTCTCCGCGCCAGCCAACTGGCGCCGGCATCAGCGCCAATACACACTCCACAGCCTGGCGCCAGTCTTGGTGCCAGGCAACTGGCGCCAGTCTTGGTGCCAGGCAACTGGCGCCAGTACTGGCCCCGACGCCCAGTTCATAAAAACTCTTTGTAACTTGCCAATCTTATCCGTCCAACAATCTCGGGTTCTAGTTAGCTTACACGAGTGTGCACTCCACACCTCCTAACTCATGTTATAGCTTAGCTAACAACCCCATTATTATCTTTGTGAATCCAATTACACAAAATGAACCGATGATTTCACTAAAATCACCAACATTCCTCCCCCATTTTAGTGCAATCCTTGATTCACAAAAGAAATATACAATATAGGTAAACAAACTCATGCATAAATGAAAATATCTAGAAGATTGAATTTCCATCTTAGTATATTACACATTTCAAATACTCGAGAATCCGGGTGTCCTATGGATTGAACCCTTCAACCCATTTGAGTACTAGAAGATAACATACACATGAATTTAAATGATTCTCTAATAGTTTAAAACTTGACACTATACAAGCCATGTATCCTTATCCATTCGTGAGTGCATCAAAGCCAAGTCCAAGCTTCTTGAAGAGGCCACACTTCCCACTCATATAGGTAGTTCTTTTCTTCATGCACCTGCACATGCATTTTTACAAAAGAACAATTACCTCCTTCACTTGCAGTACCGAGCACATACCGTGGGATGATCATCTTGTGCTCCAATCCCTTAGAGTGAGCTTTCCCATTGATTTCAACTTCTAACGTTGCATTAGAAGGGAATTGGGTATCTCACTGTTAGAGATTTAGATGGACTTTAATCCCATACCTATCATCGACTTGTGAACCAAGTCCCTAGCTAACCCCTTCGTCAAGTGGTCCGCTAGATTTTGTTGCGACCGAACAAATTCAACCGAAATCACCCCATTCGTGATTAGCTCACGAATCATGCTATGTCTAACACCTAAGCGTCTAGACTTGCCATTATATACTTGACTATAAGCTTTAGCCAAAGTAGCCGCACTATCACAACGGATAGAAATGGGTGATATTGGTTTCGGCCATAATGGAATTTCATGGACAAAATTCCTTAGCCATTCCGCCTCTTTACCGGCAGCAGCTAATGCCACAAATTCCGACTCCATAGTCGAACTCGTGATGCAAGTTTGCTTCGTGGAAGCCCATGAGATGGCACCTACCCCAAGCAAGTACACCCAACCACTTGTAGAAGAGTGATTTTCCAAATTGGTAATCCAACTTGCATCCGAATATCCCTCCAAAATCGAAGGAAACCCGACATATGACAAACCATAATCAATGGTTTTCTTCAAGTATTTGAATACTCGTCTTATCACTTGCCAATGATGAATACTAGGATTACTAGTAAATCTACTCAGTTTTCCTATGGCAAAAGCAATATCCGGCCTAGTGCTTGTCATGGCATACATCAAGCATCTAATAGCCTTTGAGTACTCGAGTTGTGACACCGCTTCACCCGAGTTGGGCATAAGCTTCATACTCGGATCCCATGGAGTACTCAACGGAGAACAATCAAAGCAATTAAATTTCTTTAATACTTTCTCAATGTAATGAGATTGCGTAATTGCAATCCCTTTGTTCTCACGCTTGATCCTTATACCAAGGATCACCTCCGCCTCTCCCATATCTTTCATGGAGAAACTCAACGACAAAAACTCTTTGGTTTTCCAACTTGATTTTGGTCGGTGCCAAAGATCAACATGTCGTCAACATATAAGCAAATGATTACACCGTTACCGGATGTGTCAAATTTGCTATATACACATTTGTCCGCTTGGTTATCATAAAACCGTTGGATAAGATAAACTCATCAAATTTCTGATGCCATTGTTTGGGTGCTTGTTTTAGCCCATACAATGATTTTACAAGTTTACATACCTTACGCACCATTCCGGGCATAACGAACCCTTCTGGTTGTTTCATGTAAACTTCCTCCTCCAAATCACCATTCAAGAATGCCGTTTTGACATCCATTTGGTGAATCACTAAATTGTGGATAGCTGCTAAGGCTATCAACAATCTAATCGTGGAGATCCTTGCAACCGGGGCATAAGTATCAAAATAATCGATGCCTTCCCGTTGCCTAAAGCCTTGGATTACTGATCGAGCTTTGAACTTGTCGATTGATCCATCCGCTTTCATCTTCCTTTTGAAGATCCACTTGCATCCCAAAGGTTTACAACCCGGTGGCAAGTCCGATAATACCCAAGTATTATTCCCCATGATGGAGTACATCTCATCATGTATTGCTTCTTTCCAGAAAGCAACATCTTGAGACTTCATAGCCTCATCAAATGTTTTTGGATCCTCCTCAACACTATAACATTAAAGGAATTGAGATCCAATCTCATCTCTTGATCCCTCTACCAAGTATACATGGAAATCGGGACCAAAGGACTTTTCAATCCTTCCTCTTTTGCTCCTTCGAAGCATCGGAGATTCGGTTGGAACAATTGCTTGTTCTTCAACCTCACTAGTTTCACTAGTACTTGGAACTATGTCCTTTGGCCTAGGTTTTGAAGAGAATCTAGTCTCATCAAATAACGCATCTCTCGATTCTATAACGGTGTGAATCGCTATAGAATCATTAGGTTCAATAACATAGAACCTATAAGCTTTGGAATGCTCGGCATATCCAACAAAGATGCAGTCAATACCTTTCTCACCCAAAGTTTTCCTTTTGGGTTCGGGTAGTCGGACAACCGCTCGACAACCCCAAACTCGAATATAACTCAAGTTAGGCCTTTTCTTGAACCAAAGTTCATACGGGGTAATATTGTTCCTTTTATTGGGAACTCGATTCAACAAGCAACAAGCCGTTAGCATGGCTTCACCCCAAAATCCATCAAGCAGTTCATTTGCAACATAAAGCAATTCATAAAGCAACATAAAGCAATTCATTTGCATCATAAACAGAATTTGAAACAAAATTATTTTTATTCAAATTTAACATAAACATTTTATTCAACAAATAACCAAATCCAACAAAAGAGCCACCCTTTCACAAGATAAACTTGTCGGACTCATAAACTTGCCTGTATCCTAACTTATTCAAGATACTACCGAAAACCAACCTCTTTCGAATTTGCGGTACAAACAAAACGTCTAAAAGTTCAACTATTTTGCCAGAACTAAACTCTAGCCTAACTAAGCCACGTCCAAGAATGGGAGAAATCGACTCGTTCCCCATGCGTAGCATTGATCCGTCTTCAACCGGTTCCAAGGAGGTGAACCAACGGCGATCCTTGCACACACGACTTGTAGCACCCGAGTCAATCCACCAAGCGACATCATCATCCTGCACGTAAAAAGATTCAGATATTAGTGGTACATAATTCAAATTTGAACTAAAACCAAAGTCAAAATTCTGACCTTGCCGTGGGTTTTGATCCTTGGATCCTTGCCCACCACCACTTGTGCTTGCTCCATTCTTACTCTTGACAACCCGAAAATCCCGCTTGAGATGGCCGGTCATCCCACAGGTCCAACAGGTTAATTTAACCTTTTTATTGGGCCCTTTCTTGGCTTCATTGAACTTACGTTTTCCCTTGAAGTTGTTGGACTTTCCCTCTTCAACCATGTTCACCGAAGGTGCAGAAACCTCATTTATCTTAGGTTTCTCAGCCTCTTGCGCCCGAAGAGATTCCTCTATGCGCAAGTGACTACCGAGTTGCACAAGGGACAACTCTTCCTTCTTGTGTTTCAACATATGTTTGAAGTCTTTCCAAGAGGGGGGCAGTTTATCAATAATGCTCGATACAGAGATGGATTCGTCCATCTTCATATCATGTTGAGCATATTGTCCGAGAATGCGTAGGAGCTCATTATATTGCTACATCACCGGCCTTGAGTCCACCATCTTGTAATTATTAAAATTACTAACCAGGAACTTCTTACTAGAAGCATCCTCCGCCATGTATTTAGACTCGAGAAAGTCCCTTAGCTCTTTGGCAGATTCAACATTTTGATAAATATCAAAGAGGGAATCACACATACCGTTTAAAACGTGGCCACGACAGATGTAGTCGTCGTTCTCCCATTTGCCGCGACGTCGGGTCATCTCCAACGTCTCGTTTTCCATCACCTCCAGTATCGGAGTGCTTAGCACGTACACGACCTTCAACGTCGTCAACAAGAAGTGCATCTTCTTCTGCCATCTACAGAAATCAACGCCTTCGAACTTCTCAAGTTTTGTGAACTTGGTCGTCATGTCTCTCACGGACTGATCACTCGCCATCTCTCTCACGATGAACAAATATCACTTACGATTGTTGGGGGATTTTCAGAAATCGTGGGAGAAAGAGTGATTATAATAACTTGGATAAAGAACAGAGATCGCGTGAGAGCTCGCTTTCCGTAAGTGATATTTCGACCCTAACTGCCCGGGTATCACGAAATTCACTCGAGGATAATCTCGGTTCTCAGTTTTGAGTTATCGATTTAGGCAGAAATCGACACATATTTAAACACCTTAAGAATCGTAACCGACACCTTATTGATAATGATAATAATATCTCATTAAATGAGATTGATTGTGGATTAAAGTCGGCAGTTACAAAACAAGAAGAAGCCTTCCAGACGTTGGCGCCAGTCTCCGCGCCAGTCAACTGGCGCCGGCATCAGCGCCGGTAAACCATCCAGAGCCTGGCTCCAGTCTCCGCGCCAGCCAACTGGCGCCGGCATCAGCGCCAATACACACTCCAGAGCCTGGCGCCAGTCTTGGCGCCAGTCAACTGGTGCCAGCACTGGCCCCGACGCCCAGTTCATAAAAACTCTTTGTAACTTGCAAATCTTATCCGTCCAACAATCCCGGATTCCCGGGTTCTAGTTAGCTTACACGAGTGTGCACTCCACACCTCCTAACTCATGTTATAGCTTAGCTAACAACCCCATTATTATCTTTGTGAATCCAATTACACAAAATGAACCGATGATTTCACTAAAATCACCAACAGGGAACTCACCTGGGCTTATGAAATTCTACACACACTTTGAATCTCACTTTCGTTCAAATCGAACACCTGAATTAGATGGTATAAAATGATGTTAAACCACCTAATCATACCCCAAAATCATCCCTAATAAACCCTAAGACAACCCGTAGATGATGCATCAATCCTAGCCTTAAATAGTACGCGAAACAAGTACCGAAAACGCGCAACAGGGCTTGGCGCTGGTTTCTGCACGACCAAAGAGCACCACTCCAGTGCTTGGCACAGTTTACCGTGTGGCCAAATCCGCGTTGAAAGTTGTGCGGAACACCTGTACGATTTTCAGATCTGAAATTTCACCCATTCTCACCTCCAAACCTCCTAGATCGATTTTTAAGCCATTGAATCAATGTAATAAGGATTCCAGACCCATTTAATCAATGACCAAAAATCACACAACGTTTATATCCATCCAATACATCCATTGATTAACCCAATATTCCCAAAACCAAAGGAATGATAAACCTAGAAGGGAAACACCTTTAATGGTGATTTTGATCAAAAACTCTGATGGAGACCAACAATACAATAATCAAAACTTATAAGAAATCAATCCTCAAACACTTTTGTTTTCTTTCCCATCGATTAGAACCCAAAACTCACATGGTTTACCAAAACCCAAAACACTAACCTGTTTAATCAAATATAGAGAAGGAGGGGAATAAACCATACATTGAAGAAGAGGAAACACAAACTCTAGAGTTATCTCTTGCACCAAGCTCTCAATGAAGATTTCCAGGTTTCTTCTCTTTATTCTCCCTAGCCTCCAAACGTATTGTTCACAATGAGGGGTTTAGAAGGGTTTACCCTTCTTTTATTCTTCAATATTGCACACACATTCCTATTCCATATTTTATACATTAGCCCTTAAATTACATGAAAGTTTGATTTTATGGACAAGGGTTATTACACTCTATTACTTAAACTTAGGGTATGTTTGTTTATTTATTTCTTAACATTTCTAATTTAGATTTGGACGCAATCTCTGAATTGGTAAGAGGGTGAATCTTGTTTGGTAAACATAAAATATGCTTCTTAATGGTTCTAAAACTTTTTGAATGATTTTGTATCTTGTGCCCTGCTTAACCATTCAGCACCCTAATTTTACTTTGAACAATTACCAAACAACCATATTTCATTTTGCACTATATCATAAGAGCCTCTAAATCATCCAGACCACTTAATCATTCTGTACCAAACCATTCAGCAACTGTCAAACAACCTCTTAATAAAACAATGAAGAAAAAAGCCGAATTTTATTTTCAGGTTTTCTATATATCTTGATAATACCTCTATTTATAGGTAATATGATGAATATAGAGTGACTGAATTCATAACATGTGAATCGAAAGTAAACTATAATTAATGACGATTTAATCTGAAATGAATTCAAAAATTAGTGATTCTAAAGAGTATATTCAACAACTATACTATAATTTTTTTAAAATAGAGTATTAAATGTCCAAATCTCTAAAAAAATCACTTTCAACTCCAACAACTATTATATTTTAGAGATTCTAGCATTAATTATATTATTAAAATAATCAACATTAATAAAATATTATTTCTCTCTCCTAAACATTACTTCAATGTCTCTTATTGGTGGAATGATTAAAATATTGTTTCCCTATCTTAAAAATTGAGGTATAGAGATTTCTCCAAATTTGGATATTTTAATCTTCTATCTCATCTTTTAACATTCAAGATAGCATAGTATAGCTGTTGGAGCAAAAATTGTTAAAATCCCTCTTTTTTCTATTTTAACTTAGCTATTGGAGATGCTTTAATACTTCAAACAAGATCGTCTTTCCAACAACTTTTTGCAATAAAACGGAGCAGCGAGTTAAGAAATGTTTTGTTTCTTAATTATCAATCATTGGTAATATAGAGGGAACACCTTTTGTTAACAAAGAAAAAATGATGTTAACTTTGTGAACTCGTTGGGCTAATCAAAATTATTCTTTAGTTAAGATAACTTCAAATGTTAGAGTCAATATTTAAGGGTACATCAGTCATTTTTTTTTGTAAGTTATTTCGTTGTATTAAATGAGATGTAACAAATAAATAATTGTTTGTTTTTAGGGCTAATAATTATATCAGTTTTTTCAATTTTCTCAATGATTATGTTCAAATTAATTTGAATGATGGATGATCAAAATGAGCACAGTACCATTCATCATATTGATTTGGATGATTTATTTATTTATGGTGATTTGAATGATTTGTTTATTAGTGAACCCAATTCACATGATGTTCATGAGTGAACAAGACACATTAATACACAAATAATCGGTCAAAGATTCATTAGTGAACAATTTTCATAACTACCAATTTCTGTTACTTATCATATAAATGTTTATTGGTTAACTAATAAACGTTCATAAGTCAACAAAGTAAAATGTAATTATCCTATATATAAATATATATATATATATATATATATATATATATAGAGAGAGAGAGAGAGAGAGAGAAGATCATGCGAGAAATTAGTCATTTGTGAGATATCGAGAAGTTCCAAGATCATATAGGATTACATGTGATACACGCACTTAATCATATATCATTAAACACATCCAAAGGAGACGTGGATAACCTGCTGAAGCTATGTGTTGTCAATGCAACATGTGTTTAATCATATATGATTAACGTGTGTACCACACGTGTAATCATATATGATATCGAAACTTCTCGCATTCTAGGAAATTGATCAACTTCTCGTTTGAAGCTCGTTATATATATATATATATATATATATATATATATATATATATATATATATGTTTCCTAATCTAAAGTAATGATCATAATTAATGAACGTTATCATCTTCCATATATATCACAATCATTATTAATGAATCATAATAATTACCATAAATATATCTGATGTTTCCTAATATAGTGGTTTGCAGAGTTTGTACAATCTATTTGGTTTGTAAATGAAACGCACCCTATATATATATATAGGGGCTTAATCAAATGAGAACTAATTAGTTTGTGATAACCGTGATATCCAATTTCAGCCAATCATTTTAGATAATTAATGTTATTTACTAAAATAAAATAAAGGGTAAATTTGTAATTTGCATATTTTTGACAGCTCACACTAAAAACCCTAATCCTTTGCCATCTTCATCACTTCCAGTAGCCTCCATATCCCAAAAACCTAATCCTTTGAGTAGCCTCCATATCCCAAAAACCTAATCCTTTGCCATCTACGTCACTTCCAGTTGCGAACGCTTGAGCTTGGACCCAACTTCTTCTCCGGCGTAATCCCTAAGGAGATCGGTAAGTCGGAACTTGTATCTCTTGAACTCTCTTCCAACTCACTCACCAGAATAGTCATGCCGGAGATTGGAAACCTCACTAGACTTGAATCACTTGGGCTTGGTAACAAATTTCTCTCAGGTTCTCTCTCTCATACTCTCCTCACTAACCTCAAAAACCTAATCTTTTTGGACGTCGCTAATAATTCACTCTCCGGCCATATTCCGCCGGAAATTGGAATTCTCTCAAATCTCACCGATCTTTACATCGGAATCAACCGTTTCTCCGGTGTAATTCCGTCGGAAATTGGAAATCTTTCAAGATTACAGAATTTCTTCTCTCCCTCTTGCTCAATAAAAGGCCCATTGCCAGAAACAATTTCAAAGCTCAAATCTTTATCGAAACTTGATCTTTCCTATAACCCATTAAAGTGTTCTATCCCAAATACGATGTTGTTGGAAGTGACGAAGTTCTCTGGAAGTGACATGGTGCTGGTGGAGGCGAAACACCGGTGAAAGAACACATGGTTGTCGGCGATTTGGTTCATCGGATTTGTGGCGTCCATCTTCTCCGATGATTTGGTCTTCTCTTGTCAATCTCTCGGTGGTATCATAGATGGTTACAGTGATATCACGGTTGATATCACATTTGGTTTCACAATGATATCACAGTGGTATCACAGTATGCATCGTCTTGTTTTACAATGGGTATCACAATTGATTTGATTTTGATTTTGATTTTGATTTTGATTTTGATTTTGGGGTTTGGTTGTATCACATTGGGTATTGGTATCACAATGTGCGTCGTCTATATTTTGTTGCTTTACAATGGGTATCACAGTGTGCATCCTCTTTATTTTGTTGCTTTACAATGGGTATCACAATGTGCATCCTCTTTATTTTGTTGCTTTACAATGGGTATCACAGTATGATTCATTGATGGTTTGTGTCTTACGGTTAAATTTTTTTGGGTATCACACTGTGATTCATTGATGGTTTGTGTCATACGGTTGAAATTTTTGGGTATCACACAGTAATTCTTGATTGTTTGGGTATCACACTGTGATTAATTGATGGTGTACGGCGGAGAGAGGAGAGAGGAGAGATAATATTTTTGAAATACCTAAAATGTCCTTTTATTTAAATTTCAAACAAAATTACCAAAAATAATAATTTTCTAATTTATTGCTTGATATGTGGTTGAAACTGGTTCTTACAGTTACTACAAAATAATAAGTTCTCCCATGAAGGGCCCCCTATATATATATATATATAGAGAGAGAGAGAGAGAGAGAGAGATAGAGAGATATGAGTATAATCAAATGCAAACCACAAAAAGATTGAGAAGCATGATAATCACTAATCTTGTGTTATTTCACAATGTGAAACAAAATACTAAAAACATACATAAAAATAATCAAATTATGAAACAACACTATATCTTCACATGGATAGTTTCATAATGAGAAACATATATGAAAATCAACTTTTCAAGATTCTTTTCCTTTTTGTGGTTCTCATTTGGTTACTCCAATATCTGACATCTTTTTTATGGTTCTCATTTGATTAGTCCAAAATGTAACACTCATACTTTTACAGAAAGTAGTTATAGGACTAATCCAGTCACTTTAGGGCATGACATCATGGTTTTTAGAAGATTAAATGCATCTAACCACCTTGGCAAGTTACGAGGTCGAAAGGAGAAGCAAAACAAGATTTCTTGAAGAAAATAAAGTCCATGTGGCCTTGCCCGTGTAAGTTTCAATTTGTCATGTTACCATAATTTGATATATCCTTATATGAACACATCCAGATCGAATGCAATTAATTGTATATCTTCGTTTTGTTCTTTTATTACTTGCACACATTATGCTCATAGTTTCAATGGGATTAACCAATACAAGTCTATCGATCATAGCATAGAAAACGAACACACAAGTTTATTCAACTACAGATTGTGCTTATTCTTGCTCCAAACGTTAAATGACGAAATATGATAAGAACGAAAAGTTGTGAATCCCTTGAACTTTATTCTGTGTGTATGTCGATTGTTGGTTTGACTCCCAAGATATCAAACTTTCCATGGACGAAATCATAGTAGCCACCAAGTAGTTTGAGTTCTTTTTTATCTACTCCAGATCGAACGTAGGGGTAGGATAGTAAATTCACCAATGATTTCATCACCGACTCCTGCATGTACAACATACAGAGCACATGGCACAATGTGATTAAGATTGGATTAGAAATATTATTGGTTGATTGATTTACCTTCTCAACAAGTGTTTCGAGTTGTTCTCCTGAAACATGGGGATGGTCTGTAATCACCTTATTCTTGGCAGGTTGAGCAATGCTAACCCAATCATCTATGAAGTCACTACAAAAACATTCCCATAATGCACATAATGTTTGTTTCAAGAAGGAAAGAAACATGTTAAAAGGAATTGGGATCCATGGATTGGACTGGAATGGAATTGAGCTGATTTGACCACATGTTTTGTTGGCAGAGAATGTAAAGGAATTCAATTTCGTTTCTATAAACTTTCAGCCTGGTTTACCGATTGTAGCTTTGGATTTGAAATGTAAGTATTAAAACACGAATAGATTTTTCATATAAATCTTGTTTGTTTATAAATACATATTTGAAAAGTAATTATAAGAAGCTCAAAATTACTTTTTGTTAAAACTATTTATCATTGGAATTATATAGATAAATGGAGAAGGGTTTTTCGTCACTTAAACATTTTTGAACAAAACGGAAGTAAACTCTAGCCATGTTTCCAATCGAACAGGCCTAAAGAATTTGGTCAATGGAATTGATAATTCTGATCCAGTTGCATGAATCCTCAAACCGAACACTTCCTAAGATATTTGACAAGAAATATTACATTTGTTTTTGGACAAATGAATTAATAAGGATAAAAATAGACTTACTAGTGAGTTTTTTTGTCTGGAAGAGATATCATTCGTTTGATTCCACCACATCTACTATGTCCAATGACCATAATTACCTCAACCTATAACAAGTGTTTTTTCTTCCCATGAGTATTGAGTAGCAATTTTCCGATGGTTTAAAAATAACTCAATTTTATACATAGATCCAACCATGTCAGAGTTTTCAAGAATTTATAGAATAATTAGATAGGAATACAAACAAATTGATAAAATGACCTTGAGATACAAAACTGCATATTCAATAACAGCACCAATATCAGAGTACCTATTCTGCAAGGCAAACATAACAATTACTAACATCAATAACATTACAATCTTCTACTAAAAGGGTATGTAATCATTCTTTGGGGAGTCCCTATTATATTAGTTCCAAAACCACTATAAGTGAGGTAAATCGTATGTATTAGGAATAGATGAAAGAATGGTGCCTGAAGTCCAAACCCAAGCTTGTCACTCATTTTGCAAAGATGCCTACTCTCTTACTTGTTAAGGTAAAATAGGGGAACGTAACATACAATCTTTTAATCAAGTATCATAGTATTAAATAGTTTTTTTATATCTTTTTCATATTTAAAATAACCTCAATAAAAATATAAAACTTAAAAAAGCAATATATGAATAATCCCTAAAATTTAACGCTAAGAATAATAAAAGAAAATATGTCAAATGAAAATGAAGATTGTTAAATTGAAGGATTGTTTTTGACACCTTATTAAATATATAGGCACCAAGTTGGTAATATGACGAACCATGAAAGCTTCTAGGGGGTGTCAAATTTGTACCATGACAAACCAACTAATTCATTACCAACCGTAACAATCCCTAAAATTTAACGCTAAGATTAATAAAATAAAATATGACAAATGAAAATGAAGTTGTTAATTGAAGGACTGTTTTTGACACCTTATTAAATGTAGGCACCAAATTAGCAATATTACGGACCATGAAAGCTTCACCAGGTGCTAGGTTGAGGATATTTGTAGGGGCAACACGGGAATCCGAGCAACCAAACATCAGAAACTGCAACAACTTAGTTATTATTTATAAAAATATATATAAAAACGTTTTGACTTTTTTTAATTGAAAATAACGTACACATATTTTTTTTTGAAGGGTGTCCTAGACTATGCCTAGACTAATCTCTTGGCAAATTATGACCGTAAAACATCAGCTCTGATTAAACCTCAGTGACCACAATTGTTGTGTACGCCTGAATTAGAACCCTGGGCAGATGGGATATTCCACCACATCCCCCAGGGCCTTAACCAGTACGCCAAAACCCTTGTGGTTAACGTACAAAGATCTTAGTTATAGCATGATTGAATTTCACTTTAAAATTTAATATTGATATAATTACCTTGGGTTCTTGTTTCTCTGCCAGTTGACGGTAATAATCAGGACGTTTACTGCAAATTATTATATAATAAAATGGAATGTAGTAAGAATTAATTTACGCAACTAGATTATTTTAAATTCCATTTCACTCGTGTTAAAGATAGACAATAAGAATCTGACTGTAATTAGAGGAGGTTTGATAGCTTACTCGTAAACAGTACTCTTGAAGAATTCAAACCCTCTTTTGATCTGCTCAATAGGGTCAAAAGAGGACTTTTTGAGACCGGTTTGATTTTTGTTTTCTACTTCATTTTCTTTTCTACAATTCAAACACTTATGTATCATTACCATTAGTAAAAACGATATAGAAAATGAACTGCAATAGTTGATACTCAAAACACCTTCTTGAGAAAAATTAAACCACCTTGATATTTCTGCTGATGTAGTTACCTCTTTATTCAACATACTAAAGTGTTAGTGGTGTTCCTGCAACTTTTGTAGAAAAAACTTAATCAAATTACATAAACTATGACTACTTGATACAAAAAGATCGTAAACACGATCATATGTGCATCAAACTCAATGTGACTAAACAGGTTTCATTGTTGCCGACTACTTAGAAAAAAGTGAGAATCCGATGGGAGGTGATGGACGGTTGTCGATGGGCAGAGGTGGACTTGCACAATACAAGTCTCATCACATTCCTTTATTTTTTCAAAAATTCAAACATAAATTTTCGTCTTTTTTAAATAATTTGCAACAATATCCTTGTATGTTATAGCTTTTTCTCAATCAATAAATATAACATTTCAAAGCCCAAAGAAACAAGTTGACCTATTAACTTCAAGTCCAACTTAAAATCATATTGATAGCTCACAATTTGAGGCTTTATAAGGAGCTAACAAATCCCGTTTTATATCAATGTGGGACGAGTTGTTACGAACTCCCCCACTTAAACCCTTGAGGTCCTGGTCAGACCTATCCACAATATTTTTCCTTGTAATCGACAATGTGTGATTTGCCTAAGAGGTTACAAACACCACCCGCAGTGGCGTAGCCAGTAGGGGGACTGGCGAAGTGACATGTATTATATATTAGGAAAAAGGAACAAATATACCAAGTTAGCCTAATGGATAGAGTCAGCTTTTCTATTTTATTCGTGAGACCAGGGATCGAGCCTTCTACTAGGTGGTTGTTTTTTTTAATAATCCTTGAAAAGTTTTAGCATTTATACTTCTATATTTATATTTATTATAAGTGCTTTATAAAAATTATTATATCCATGTTTTTATTACCAAAACATTCTTATTGTAAATGTTTAAAAATGAAAATAAACTAATTCTAGATTTATATTAATCTACAAAGTTTAAAAAATATATATAATTTAGAATTTCTATAATATTAATTTTCAATTTCATTTGTAAATTTCCATTTGTAAAAGCAGTTTTGCTCATGTATATGATGCAATATTGATATTTATATTGACGTTATTCATGTTATGGTTATAAATTTGTTAAAATAATGTTAGCTTGATGACAAAAGTATATTTTGAGCTTCCGTTAAAATTTTAAAATAAAAAGTTTATCTCACTTCTAACATTTCACAAACAAAATTCACAAAATTCATGGTCTTTTGTCTTCCTATCTATACAATTATCGCACCTAAAAGCTCCTCTCAAAATGTCACAAGACTTATGATAACAAACATTAAATCACATATCTCACATTAACATATTGCTTGAACGCTTAAAATCGACAAGTTAATTTGTTTCGTTTATCATCTTCTAACCCCCCCTAACCTAGAATCCTGGCTCCGCCCCTGACCACCCGAGGACTCATCATACTCGATGATGTTTGCCCCTACATCCTGAAGGTTCAAGGACCGACTATGATATTATTTGTAATATCCCAAAGCCAAATGCAACAGACTGACCCAATAACTTTGAATCCAACTTAAAATAATGGTGAAAGATATAGGTAACAAACAACTTAAAGCTTATAAGGAGTAAAGGAACTAAAAAAAAACACATTTTATATCAATGTGGGACGAGTTTTAATAAATCCTTCAAATTTAAAATTGAATCAAAGAAGCCTCCTTCTATTAAAAACATAAATTCTAAAAACTACATCCTAGTCACTTAAAAAATATCAAATCAAATAAATAAATGGATACTTGTATGTGACACATACAAAATATACATATAAAAACACTTACAATAGTGCACAAGATAATTATTTGGATCAACTTTAAAAAAGAATTATCAAGGAAAAGCATGCAAATTAAATTACCTCGGTTATATTTGTAAAAAGTGTTTGAAAAATTGAGAATTTGGCGGACTTATATTAAACTCTTACTCGGTAAGTGCTTGTCGGGTCATTTATCTTACCGAATGAAAATGGCAAGGGTCGAGAATCTTACCCGATAAGAGCGATGATAAGGATGAATAGTCTTACCCGGTAAGTGAAGACGACGACTTGTACCCAATAAGCGTTTACCGGGTAAATTGTTGCACATGATACCATTTTGATACACTACAATCTTACCTGATAAAGTAAGTTAGATTTTTAAAACATACCGATAAAGTAAGTTTGAATGCTGAGTTTTACTATAAACGTTTACCAGATAAGCGTTTGGGTAAATGACTTTTAGTGTGCGATTTTGAAATGAGAAAATGGGATGTATTTATGGAGCAATACGAAGCCTAAAACGATTGCCTAATTTCCTCATAATCAGTATGGGTAAAAAGTGTATGTAAAATGGTTTTCGCATGTTTGCATAAATTATTCAATGTCTAAAATTCATTATTTGTAGGATTTAATCATAAAAATATATTTAGTTTTTACAACTTTTTCCAAATAAAATATCGAAGATTTTTAATAACATGATTTTAATTTAATATGTTGGTAGATTAATTTTGACTTCCTTCGTCTAAAAGACACATAATTCATTTTTCACGCGTACTTAAAAAATTAATAATACAAGTGAAATAATTTGTACAAAAACATATTATAATATTATATAGAGTAAACTCCAATTTTGATTCCTGACGTTTGGTTATTTTTTTGAAAGGAGAACATGTGGTTTTATAATTCAACTTTACGTCCTTAGGGTTTTGATTTTGCTTTGAAACATGACCTGGCCACTAACTCCGTTAAAAACCTCCGTTAGAGTCAGGGGAAAATTCGTCCAACCATGTTTTTGTCTTCTTTTTGTAAATGTTTTTGCTTTTCCTTATGTTTGTAAAAATAATAGCACTTAGAGACCTGATATACAATTAACTCTAATATATATATATATATAGCCTTAGGTTCAATAGAGAAGTGCAAATATTTAGAGAAGTAGAGAAGTAAAAAAAACACGGGTCCGTTCATATATGAACGTTCAGATATAACTGTTATATGAACGTTCATTTATGAACGTTCATATATGAACGGACCCGTGTTTTTTTACTTCTCTACTTCTCTAAATATTTGCACTTCTCTATTGAACCTTTCCCTATATATATATATATATATATATAATATAAAACAACATAGAGACCATCGCCTTTTCTCCAAGGGACCCCTCACCCCTCATCGAAAATGCACATACGGTATAAACACAGGGACGAAAAACCATTGGTAAAATACCACCACGGCCATGACCACCGTAACCCATGACCAGAGGGACCATCGTCCCCGTGACCACTGTAACCCACGACCACAAGAACCATCGTTTGCAACAAGGATGATTAGAGCACATGACCAGAGGGACCATCGTCCCTGTGACCACTGTAACCCACGACCACAAGAACCATCGTTTGCAACAAGGATGATTAGAGCACATGACCACAGGGATCATTTCCGCGAAAAATCTCACCATCGCCGGCAGCAACCCACAGGGACCATCTCCACCGGCCAACACAGGGATCAAATCACCAGGTCACAGGACGTTGCACATCATCGTAAAACTCCATCGTCGTCCCTGTGGTTGTATCGATAAGGGTGAGATCTCTCTCACTTCATGTTTTTCTTAAAACTATATGTCCAAAGCTTTGAAATCTTAAGTTTGATCCACAAACTCACCGCTTAAAGATGAATGTACCCTTGTATTGAAACTAAACTCCAAACTGATGTTGCAAACTACAAATCAAACTAGACGATTCCACCTCCTTAAGTTTTTTCCACCCCGGTTAACCTCAACTGCTAGGATTTGCATCTTTGACTGCTGTTTATGGTCAAAGTCAAACTTAGTCTCCACCGACCCTTTCTTCATCACTTCCTTACTAAGACCTTCACGCAACCATTCAATCGTTTTCTTTTGTTCGTTGCAAGTTCTAAGCATTCTCGTAACAACCCTATTCAACTCCTTGCATTCTTTATCTTTATCTGCATAGTTTCTTTTGAAGCAATCAAGATCTTCTTCACTCGTTTCTTTTGAAGCAATCAAGATCTTATTTTGAAGCAACAAGTTCTAAGCATTCTCGTAATAGTTGTTTTCTTTTGAAGCAATCGTTTTCGAACCACCGCTATCATTTTTTTCGAAGCTCATATTTTTCGTCGACAATGGTCTCTGTGTCATCGAACCGCTGGAGACGATGGTCATTGTGTCCTTTTTTTTCGAAGCTCACACATGCCATATATATATATATATATATATATAAGTATATATTATTTATTAACATACATGTCCCTAAAGTTCTATTATTTTTACAAACATAAGTTTAACAACCCAAATTCTAACAAGTTTGTAAAGTTTGGTGTCCAAAAGCTGAAAGATGAAAGTTTGAAGTAGGGACTAAAGTGCAAATTGTGAAACGTATAAGTTTGGACCAAATCCCTAGGGTTGGCTCATTTCACTTCTTCCCTAGGTGTCATTTGCGGCTGAAGAAAAGAAAAGAGGAGAGCAGGCTTCGTTCAAGCATAAATCGGGAGGAGAAGCTCAAATTAATTGGTAAGCATTCATCCTCTCAGTGTTAATTCTTGGCCAGTGCTTATTTAGATAAGTTATTGTTCTATAGGATTTCTCATTTAGCTGTAATAGAGTACTGTGGAGGTTTTCACTCACGTATTGGTTTGCTAGCTAAGAAATCAGTTGATTAGAAATTGTTCTGGGTAAGAAGTAAATGGAGCTATTTGGTAAGATTGTGTTTTAAAAACCTCATACAGTGGAATGTTAGGAAGTTTCCGTTTCTTGAAAATTTGGGTGTTCGTCGCCTGTTTGTACACTACCGGGAGTCGGATACCGGGAGTCGGGGCACCGGGAGTCGAACTATATCGGGACTCTCTCTCCTGTTGTCTGGGCCGAGTTCGGTTGGGTCGAGTATACTAAGGAAAGCTTAAGCCCATCTCTTTTGTTTGGGCCAGTTTACCAAACTGTAAACCTTTAATTAGGAACCCAACTGGCTACTCTTAGGACTGAATTGGAAAGAAGGTTAGGATTGAAAATGCATCTAATTATTTTACAAACTAAATTATTAGGTGTGCAAGCGAGAACGAGGTTCGAGGTTAGGGAGGAAGTGCAATCAGGTGAGTTCCCTAAACCCCTTTTTACGACTTAAAGTGTTAAATGATTTTGACTGATTATGGTTTCATTTACGAGCATGAGATGTTTATAACCATTACGCATGTTTTCCATGAAATACCTATTGTACTTGAGAAAATGTATTGTACTTGATGAACTGAGAATGACGATTTGCTAAGGTTTTAAAGGTGCATGTTTTTACGAAATGAATGACGTGCTATGTGGAGTCGGTCTACACTGTAGGATCAGAGATAGATCCTCGGGGTCTGATGATCCTTTGGATGATTATGACAGACTGGTAGGTTGGAATTCGTTTCCTCATATTTCGAGTAGAAAGGGGGGTCTGCGTAAGCTCCGGGAAGGGGAGTTTGCGTAGTCTCCAGTTGAGGGCGAGAGGGTAGTCCTTTGGATCCCGATCGCGGTATGTTTATGTGATCCTATATACAGTGTAGTACCATGCTTGATGTATGTTAAGGGTTACGATGATATTTCCATAAATGTTTTTATACTGGTTTTATGTTGTTTTCGGAGGGAATTCACTAGACCTTTTGGTCTAACCCTCGCTTTCCAAAACTAAACCATTTTCAGGTAAGCGTGCTATGGGTTCTTCAAGTAAGGACTAGGAGGCGATAGAAAGGATTTGGAGCTTAGGGCGTCTCCAAGATTTTGTCTATGACATTTATAGAATAGTTCTCGGCTGTGGACTTTAAAAGACTTCCGCTGTCAATTTTTGCTTAGTATAAATGATTGTTGATGTAAAGACAAGGTTTTATGTAATTCGAATGCTTAATCTATGGTACTGCTTGATGTTGAATTTGGGACGTTACAAATGGTATCAGAGCCTTAGTTTAAGGGATTTAGGTGACCAATAGGGCCTAAACTTAAACTGTAAGATGAGGAACACAACCGAGATATAGGATTGCCTCTAGGAACAATCACTATAAATGCGCTAGGAAATAAGGTGCCAAGGACAAACGTGTAAGGTAAGTTTGGAATTACACCTGGCCAGTGTAATTACGAACTTACAGGTACATGCGCGTGCTTAAACTTACCTTATATAGCAAGATTATCGCGTCATGTCTAGCAAAGGTTAATTGTTGTCTTCTTTCAGCGTTAGTGAAATGGCCGGAAGAACTTTGAGGAGTAGTGTAACATCCCAGACCAACCGTACCAAATATTGTCCGCTTTGTCCGCACACCTGGACTCACGGTTTTAAAACGCGTCTGGTAGGGGAGGTATCAAGTTCCTCTTATAAGGCAACCTTTGTTCCCCTCCCCAACCAATGTGGGATCTTACAATCCACCCCCCTTGGGAGCCCAGCGTCCTCGCTGGCACACCAGTCCGGTTCCCAACTCTGATACCATCTTTAACATCCCAGACCAACCGTACCAAATATTGTCCGCTTTGTCCGCACACCTGGACTCACGGTTTTAAAACGCGTCTGGTAGGAGAGGTATCAAGTTCCTCTTATAAGGCAACCTTTGTTCCCCTCCCCAACCAATGTGGGATCTTACAAGTAGGTCGGCACCTGATGTGCCAAGGAATCAAGATGATGAGGTACTGGAGAATGGACCGGTGGAACCGGCGAGGGCAACTGTTACCCGTGGAAGGGGAAGAGGTAGGGGTCGTGGAAGGGGTCGTGGAAGGGGTCGGGGAAGAACATCCCGTCGGGCCGCCACCCAAGTGGCCGGGGATGGAGGAAACCCGAACCTGAGAACGACTCGTGCAACTAGAAGAACGAGGAGTGTGGAAGCCCCTGTTCATCAAGAAGACTCTCTTCAGGAGAGTTCTGCTTCTGCCAGGAGGGTAACTCAACCAAGGGGACGGGGTCGAGGCCGCGGATCTACGTTTGTCACTCGAGAGAACCTGGCTGCTGAATTGGGTAAGATTCAAGAGACCTTGCAGGCTCTCCTCACTAAGCAGAACGAGTCAGCTTCGGGAAGCAAAGAAGCAAGTGAGAACCGAGAAAGCGTGGAGATGTCTAGTCCGCTAGTGACCGGTACTGGGAGTCACTTCAATTCAAACCCTCAAGTGATGAATGAGTTAGCAGCTAAGGGATGCAATTTCAAGGCCTTTGCCTCATGCAAGCCCCCTACTTTTAAGGGCGAGTATGATCCTATCTTGGCAATGAAATGGGTAAAGGAAATGGAATTGGTCTTCGATACATGCAAGTGTGCTGATGGGGATAGGGTAATGGTTGCTCTGTCCATGTTGAAATCTGATGCAGTTTACTGGTGGGAGGCCGAGACTGGGGGAAAGGGTTCGGCAGCGGCTAAAGGAATGTTGTGGGAAGCGTTTGTAGACAGATTCAAAGCTCAGTTCTGCCCGCTCGCGGCAGTAAAAAGATTGGAAGAAGAGTTCTTGGGGTTGGATTAGGGAGGTATGACAGTGCGAGAGTATACTACCAAGTTTATTGAGAAGTCTCGTTTCGCTGATTTGTATGTGCCGACAGAAGAGCGTCGGGTAGAGCGATTCATCCACGGATTGAAGAGCAGTATTCGGGAATTGGTTCTGACTAGAAACCCCATTACTTTTCAGACGGCCATCAATATGGCCGAGCTGATTGAGAAGGAAAAGAACCGTCAAACGACTGAGAAGGGTGGGGAGAAGCGCAAGTGGGATGGTCCGGGTAACGACTCGAGAAGAGGGAAAATGTTCCGACCAGGTAACCGTGCTAGCAAGGATGCCGCTGGACAAATGTGTTCGAAGTGTAACAAGGTGCACCGGGGAGAATGCATGGCAGGTTCAAACTCATGCTACCGGTGTGGCTTGCCTGGTCATTTGTCCAAAGATTGTCCGGGGACTAGAAAATCTTGTTACCAATGTGGGGCTACTGGCCACATGCGCAATGATTGTCCTCAACTGAAGAAAGGGGGACCAGCCCAGTTTGGTGAACGACCAGGAAGCGGGAGAAATGACAAGGGAGCAGAACCGATGCGTCCGAAGGGACGTGCATTCCGCATGACTGCGGAAGAGGCGGAGGAAGTTTCAGATGTGGTGGCAGGTACGTTTCTAGTGAACTCTCTATGTCCTAAGGTGTTATTTGATTCAGGAGCAAATCGCTCATTTGTATCGCATGCTTTTATGAAATGTTTGGGGGTGAGGCCTAGACGGTTGGAGAGAGCACTAGAGGTGGAAACTGCAAATGATAGTTGGGTATATGTTAAGGAAGTAGTAGAGGACTGTGTCATAGAGATAGAAGGGAGGTTGGTGCCTACGAAGTTATATCCCATGGCAATGGGAGAGTTTGACGTAGTGTTGGGTATGGATTGGTTAGCCGCGAATGATGCGAATATCGTTTGCAACAAAAAGCTGATCATGATCCGGTCACCTGATGGGGATACCGTGGTGATCTATGGAAACCGCCGTGATAGAAAGACCAGCCTTATCTCCATGATTAGGGCTGCTAAGTGTTTGAGAAAGGGATGTCAAGGGTTCTTGGCGTACGTGTTGGACGCCAAGAAAGAGAAGCGTGGGATGAGCGATGTGCGAGTGGTAAATGAGTACCCGGAAGTATTTCCGGACGACTTGACGAGTCTACCTCCGGATCGTCAGATCGAGTTCAGAATTGATTTGATGCCCGGAGCTGCGCCTATTGCCCGCGCACCGTATAGATTGGCGCCGTCCGAGATGAAGGAAATGATGACTCAGTTACAGGAGTTGTTAGACAAGGGATTCGTTAGACCGAGTACGTCTCCGTGGGGAGCACCTGTGCTATTCGTGAAGAAGAAGGACGGTACTATGCGAATGTGCATAGATTACCGAGAACTCAACAAGGTCACGATCAAGAACAAGTATCCGATACCGAGGATCGACGACCTGTTCGATCAGTTACAAGGAGCCAGTTACTTTTCCAAGATAGACTTGAGGTCAGGTTATCATCAGCTCAAGGTACGGGAGGAGGATGTGCCGAAGACTGCCTTCAGAACCAGATATGGACACTACGAATTTCTGGTGATGCCGTTTGGATTAACCAACGCCCCGGCAGCATTCATGGACTTAATGAATAGGGTATGCCAACCCTATTTGGATCAGTTCGTGATAGTGTTCATAGATGACATCCTGATATTTTCAACATCGGAAGTGGAATACGAAAGCCACCTTCGTACAATTCTCGAGCTATTGAAGCAAGAGAAGTTGTACGCGAAGTTTTCCAAGTGCGAGTTTTGGCTAAGGGAAGTGCAGTTCCTCGGACACGTGGTGTCTGAGAAGGGGATTATGGTCGACCCGGCTATGATTGAGGCCATCAAAGATTGGGAACAACCTAAGAATCCGTCAGAAGTTCGGAGTTT
Organism: Saussurea involucrata; assembly: GCA_033807775.1. Lineage (NCBI taxonomy): Eukaryota > Viridiplantae > Streptophyta > Magnoliopsida > Asterales > Asteraceae > Saussurea > Saussurea involucrata. The sequence goes on from CM066318.1 coordinate 107,087,574, forward strand.
TCTCGGGCTGGCGGGGTACTACCGAAAGTTCATCAAGGACTTTTCGCGTATCGCCACGCCATTAACGGCCTTAACCAAGAAGAATGCCAAGTTCATTTGGTCGGAGAAACAAGAGGAAGCATTTCAAAGGCTTAAGGATATGTTGAGCAGCGCTCCGGTGTTGTCACTACAGAATTGTTCGGACGATTTTGTGGTTTTCAACGATGCCTCGAAGCTTGGTTTGGGTTGCGTACTCATGCAACGAGGTAAGGTGATCGCTTATGCCTCCCGGCAGTTAAAGGATCACGAGGCTCGTTATCCTACGCATGATTTAGAATTGGCGGCAGTGGTTTTTGCCCTGAAAATTTGGCGACATTACCTGTATGGGACGAAGTGCCAGATCTTCACGGACCACAAGAGTTTATGTCACATCTTCGATCAAAAAGAGTTGAATATGCGCCAAAGGAGATGGATTGAATTGTTGACCGACTACGACTGTAAGATCGAATATCATCCGGGGAAGGCAAACGTGGTGGCGGACGCTTTGAGCCGTAAGGAACGAAGTGAAACCCCCAGGATTGTGGCCATGAGGGCCGAGATCACATTCAATCTGTTAGCTGAAATAAAGAAATGTCAGGTTGAAGCACTCGAAACTGAAAATCTTAAGGAAAGAATGGTAGGGCAAGCGTCCATGTTAGTGGAAGATGGTCGAGGGGTGAAATGTCTGAATGGGAGAATCTGGGTTCCGAAACTCGGAGAGCTCCGAAAGCTGATTCTCGAAGAAGCTCACAAATCAAAGTACACGATTCACCCCGGAACTAACAAGATGTACGGAGACCTACGTCGAGACTACTGGTGGCCGGGAATGAAAAAGGACATAGCTCATTTTGTAGAGATCTGTATGACTTGTTCGCGAGTAAAGATTGAGCATCAACGACCGTATGGAAAGCTCCAGTCGTTAGAAATTCCTATGTGGAAGTGGGACCAAATTACGATGGACTTCGTACCACTTGCCTAAGACTCCAAAAGGTTTTGACGCTATATGGGTAATTGTGGATCGTCTCACAAAGTCGGCACACTTCCTACCCATACGAGAGTCTTACTCGTTGGAGCGGTTAGCAAGGTTGTACATCGACGAGATCGTAACCCGTCATGGTGTTCCCTCGTCGATTGTATCTGACCGTGATAGCAGGTTTACATCCACGTTTTGGAGGAGCTTCCAGAGAGAAATGGGATCGCAGATCAAGATGAGTACCGCTTATCACCCTCAGACCGACGGTCAGAGTGAGAGAACGATCCAAACGTTGGAAGACATGTTAAGAGCTTGTGCCCTAGATTTCCAAGGCTCTTGGGAAAGGCATCTACCTTTGATCGAGTTCGCTTATAATAATAGCTATCACTCGAGCATCAAGGCAGCGCCGTTTGGGGCACTTTACGATAGAAAGTGTCGGACACCGTTGTGTTGGAACAAAGTCGGAGAGAGACAGTTAGCAGGGCCGGAAATTGTACAACTGACTTCGGACAAGATAGTCCAAGTGCGTGAAAGACTGAAAGTCGCCCGCGACCGACAAAAAAGCTATGCAGATAAGAGGCGGAAAGACATTGAATTCCAAGTCGGGGATCATGTTCTGCTAAGGGTGTCTCCGTGGAAGGGAGTGGTACGATTTGGAAAACGTGGGAAGTTAAGCCCACGTTACATCGGACCGTTTGAGATTACTGAACGAATTGGAGCAGTGGCATATAGGTTGGACCTACCGGAAGAATTGAGTAGTATTCATAATGCGTTTCATGTGTCTAATCTAAGGAAATGTCTAGCCGGCGTGACTAAAGCTGTGCCGTTGAATGACATTAAAGTGGACGAGAGGTTGAACTTTGTAGAGGAACCGGAAGCAATCACGGATGTTAAGGTAAGGAAGTCGCGAAACAAGGAAACCAGGTTGGTCAAGGTGCAATGGCGTCATCACAAGGGTCCGAAGGATACGTGGGAATTAGAATCGGTTATGAAGGCGAGGTACCCGCATCTTTTCTAATGAAGAATTCCGGGGACGGAATTCTTTTAAGGAGGGAGTGTTGTAACAACCCAAATTCTAACAAGTTTGTAAAGTTTGGTGTCCAAATGCTGAAAGATGAAAGTTTGAAGTAGGGACTAAAGTGCAAATTGTGAAACGTATAAGTTTGGACCAAATCCCTAGGGTTGGCTCATTTCACTTCTTCCCTGGGTGTCATTTGCGGCCGAAGAAAAGAAAAGAGGAGAACAGGCTTCGTTCAAGCATAAATCGGGAGGAGAAGCTCAAATTAATTGGTAAGCATTCATCCTCTCAGTGTTAATTGTTGGTCAATGCTTATTTAGATAAGTTATTGTTCTATAGGATTTCTCATTTAGCTGTAATAGAGTACTGTGGAGGTTTTCACTCACGTATTGGTTTGCTAGCTAAGAAATCAGTTGATTAGAAATTGTTCTGGGTAAGAAGTAAATGGAGCTATTTGGTAAGATTGTGTTTTAAAAACCTCATACAGTGGAATGTTAGGAAGTTTCCGTTTCTTGAAAATTTGGGTGTTCGTCGCCTGTTTGTAAACTACCGGGAGTCGAAGTACCGGGAGTCGGGGTACCGGGAGTCGGGGTACCGGGAGTCGGATACCGGGAGTCGGATATCGAGAGTCGGGGCACCGGGAGTTGAACTATACCGTGACTCTCTCTCCTATTGTCTGGGCCGAGTTCGGTTGGGTCGAGTATACTAAGGAAAGCTTAAGCCCATCTCTTTTGTTTGGGCCAGTTTACCAAACTGTAAACCTTTAATTAGGAACCCAACTGGCTACTCTTAGGACTAAATTGGAAAGAAGGTTAGGATTGAAAATGCATCTAATTATTTTACAAACTAAATTATTAGGTGTGCAAGCGAGAACGAGGTTCGAGGTTAGGGAGGATGTGCAATCAGGTGAGTTACCTAAACCCCTTTTTACGACTTAAAGTGTTAAATGATTTTGACTAATTATGGTTTCATTTACGAGCATGAGATGTTTATAACCATTACGCATGTTTTCCATGAAATACCTATTGTACTTGAGAAAATGTATTGTACTTGATGAACTGAGAATGACGATTTGCTAAGGTTTTAAAGGTGCATGTTTTTACGAAATGAATGACGTGCTATGTGGAGTCGGTCTACACTGTAGGATCAGAGATAGATCCTCGGGGTCTGATGATCCCTTGGATGGTTATGACAGACTGGTAGGTTGGAATTCGTTTCCTCCTATTTCGAGTAGAAAGGGGGGTCTGCGTAAGCTCCGGGAAGGGGAGTTTGCGTAGGCTCCAGTTGAGGGCGAGAGGGTAGTCCTTTGGATCCCGATCGCGATATGTTTATGTGATCCTATATACAGTGTAGTACCATGCTTGATGTATGTTAAGGGTTACGATGATATTTCCATAAATGTTTTTATACTGGTTTTATGTTGTTTTCGGAGGGAATTCACTAGACCTTTTGGTCTAACCCTCCTTTCCAAAACTAAACCATTTTCAGGTAAGCGTGCTATGGGTTCTTCAAGTAAGGACTAGGAGGCGATAGAAAGGACTTGGAGCTTAGGGCGTCTCCAAGATTTTGTCTATGACATTTATAGAATAGTTCTCGGCTGTGGATTTTAAAAGACTTCCGCTGTCAATTTTTGCTTAGTATAAATGATTGTTGATGTAAAGACAAGGTTTTATGTAATTCGAATGCTTAATCTATGGTACTGCTTGATGTTGAATTTGGGACGTTACAATAAGGAAAAGCAAAAACATTTACAAAAAGAAGACAAAAACATGGTTGGACGAATTTGCCTCTAACTCTAACGGAGATTTTAAACGTAGTTAGTGGCCAGGTCCCTGTTTCAAAGCAAAATCGAAACCCTGAGGACGTAAAGTTGAATTCTGAAATCACATGTCCCCATTTCAAAAAAATAACCAAACGTCAGGGACCAAAATTGGAGTTTACTCTATTATATATTTCTATAAATGAATATTATTTTAAAATTTATGTTGTCTTTTGAAATATCTTGTCAAAATGTCATAAGCTCTATAGTTATCAAGGTGCTAAATAGCGTGAGGCGTGGCGTGACGGCGAGGTGAAGCCTTAAGCCTTAGGAGTCACGGCGAGGTCACGACGTTTATCAAGGCGTGACTTATGGCGGCAAATCTCTATATCATATACAATATTACATATAAAAACGTATATTTTGTGCTATTACTCGACGAGTTAGTGATAATAAACATTTTAAATTAGGTTATATATTAAAAACTAGAAAATAAAACATTAAAAACGTAAGAAAAAATCAAATATCGCGTCACAAAAGACCGCATATTAAGTCATGGCGTGCCACAGACATAGCGTGGCGTGAGACACAAGCCTTAAGCCACGGCGCGCCATGGCGGCTGTTGCGGCGAGCCTTTTAGCACAGTGATAGTTATTAATATCTAAAGTAAATATATTCATGAGTAAACTACACTTTTGGTCCCTGTGGTTTAGTGATTATAACACATTTGGTCCCTACAGTTTAAAAATTACACTTTAGCCACTACAGTTTGCCATTCGGTCCGGATTTGGTCCCTCGTCGTTATCTCCGTTGAAAAACTCAGTTAAGTGAGGGGTATTTTAGTCTTTTTACACTTTTTTGTCTTTTTCTGTTACAAAAAAATAAAAAAATAAAATTATTTATATTTTATATATTATATTATATAGAGTAAACTGCAATTTTGGTCCCTGTGGTATGCTGTTTGGCTCACCTTTGGTCCCCAGAAAATTTTTATTGCAAGAAAAACCCTGTGGTATGCAAAAGTGTTCGGTTTTGGTCCCTCGGGACTAACACTGTTAGGTTGCATCTGTTTAAGCCCCTCATGTGCCTTGCACATGAGGGTATAATGGTCTTTTTACTTTATTTTTGTTGTTTTCAACTAAAGACAAAAACCACAGGGACCAAATTGCAATTAATACTATATTATATTTAATATTATAATATATTAATTATATATGTATATCAGTTTTGAAAAGAAAAACAAAAATTTGAGAAACCCTAATTTGACTCTCTCCTTCCCATCGCCCACCACCTGCAGCGCCACCATCGTAACCACCCACCATCTGCTGCCACGACCGTAACCACCCACCGTTCTCTCTGTCGAGCACCACTCCTGCCGCCATACCCAGCCGCTGCTCCTCCCTGCCGCCATACCCACCACCGTAACCACCCACCATCTGCTGCCACCACCGTAACCACCCACCGTTCTCTCTGTCGAGCACCATTCTTGCCGCCATACCCAGCCGCTGCTCCTCCCTGCCGCCATACCCACCACCGTAACCACCCACCATCTGCTGCCACCACCGTAACCACCCACCATCTGCTGCCACCACCGTAACCACCCACCATCGCACACCACCTGCTCCTCCCGTTTACCCACGACGATACAACAAAGGGTAAAGACAAAAAAATGTTGGTGGCGGCTGTCGGCGGTTTTGTAGGTCGAGAGATAGCGAGAGAGGGAGATACGAGAGTGGGAGAGGATGTGAGTGGCAGAAAACAACGATGGTGGCGGCTGTCGGCGGTTGTGGATGGCAGAAATCAACGATGGTGGCGGTTGTGGGCGGCGCTGCTGTGGTTTGTGAAGATGAATGCACGAAATCACTGGAACTACTTCTTCTTCTGTCGATCTGCTTCTTCTGTCGATCTAATTGCTTCTTCTATATGTCTCGATATGATTTAGATTTATGATTTTGGGTTTTAATTGAAATTCAAATTTTGGTTTAGGGTTAATTTGTGGTTCTTGAGTTAGGGTTCTTGATTTGTGTTATAAGGTTTTGTTGATGATTCTTGGCGATGAAGATGAATATTCAAGGGAATTGGGGTTGAGAGAGAAAAGGGAATTAGGGTTTTGTTTAATTTTTAATTAGAAATTTTTGTCTTTAGTGAAAAACAAAAAAAATAAAAGTAAAATGACTAAAATGCCCTCATGTGATTTGCACATGAGAGGCTTTAACAGAGTCAAGCTAACGGTGTTACACCCGAGGGACCAAAACCGAGCACTTTTGCATACCACAGGGTTTTTTTGCAATAAAAATTTTCTGGGGACCAAAGGTGAGCCAAACAACATACCACAGGGACCAAAATTGCAGTTTACTCTATTATATATATACATAATACATATATACACACACACACACACACATTCCACTCACAGTGAATCATCCCCCCCCCCAATCGTGCTTCATCTGCTTCATTCCACACATAGGGGAACTCCACCATCATGATTTTAACCACCATTGTCTTGTTCACCACGTATGGGAACTCCATCGTCAAACGCTTCATCGTCAGCTCCTCCCGCCGCCCATCCCTCATCTTCGTCTTCGACTCCGGCACCGTCACCACTCTCGTTTCCGACCGCTCCCTCCCCGCCGCCTCCTTTTTCCCCAACGTCATGGTGGATCCAATCCGCCAACGGATCATCGAATCAAAATAAGAACCAAACTCCGGTGAATACGATTTTTCTGGCGAAGCTCCCAACAACCCAAAATCTTATGATTTATGCTGTAGTTTGATCTAAATCATTGCAAACTGATTCAAACATCACCAATAATAGTTTTGTGATGATTTAAACAACAAAATCCAGCGAAAATTTCAATTTTCCGGCCAACCCCGTTTTTTCGGCGACCACTCTGGCGAGAACTTTAAGATCAGATAACTCGTTGTTTTCTCGACCAAAGTTGATTCTGAGAGCTGTTGTGTGATCCAAAATCATTAACTAGAAGCTCTAAAGTGAATTTATGAAAATAAACAACCTTAATCTTTAAAACCCACTAAACATTTTCGATTAAGATGTTCACGAAAACCTTTTGTTACTGTAGCTTGCGAAAATAGTTACTCGATTAAGACAATCGTAGATACTACCTGACGTGGTCGTGTGGTTGCCGGAGGAGGGTGCCGGAGAAGACGCCGGAGAAGGGGTGGTGGGTCGTTCCTGTGGCATGTGTGTGTATATATATATATAATATTAATATAAATTAGAAAAAATACAATTTGGTCCCTGTTGTTTTAAAAGAATTGTATCACTTCTCCCTATAAAAGAAAAAGACGAAAATACCCCTTAATTTAACTGAGTTTTTCAACGGAGATAACGACGAGGGACCAAATCCGGACCGAACGGCAAACTGTAGTGGCTAAAGTGTAATTTTTAAACTGTAGGGACCAAATGTGTTATAAACACGAAACCACAGGGACCAAAAGTGTAGTTTACTCTATATTCATATAACATCTTATATTCTAGTGTAAACTACAATTTTCGTCCCTATGGTTTGTTAAAAAATTTATTTTCATCCCAATGCTTTGTTAAAAAATTCTATTTTTGTCCCTGTTGTTTTAAAATTACCTTTATCATCCTTATGGTTTTTACTTTATTTCGATTTTTCGTCCTTTAGCATTAACGTCACCAGTATTTCCTTTAACTTCACCAAAATATGTCCATTTTGTCTTTTTTAAATTATTTTAAGAGTAAATTACTGTTTTGGTATGTCAAAAAATACGAAATTGGTCCTTTAACTTCAAAAATTACCGTTTTGGTACCTCACGTATGTAGATTTTTACGAAATTGGTCCCTCGAGCTGACGACCGTCTATTTCCTCCGTTAAGCTCGAGGGTAAAATGGTCTTTTTACCCTTTTTCATTTATTTTACCATTTTTAATTAATCATACCCTTTTTCTGTTTTGGTCCCTAAGGTATATATACATACCACCACCACCACCACCACCACCACCACCACCACCACCACCACCACCACCACCACCACCATCGTCAACCCACTACCACCACCACCATCATCAACCCACCACCTTCTTCTGTTTTGGTCCCTAAGGTATATATATACACAACACCACCACCACCATATTTTTTTCTTCTCTCCTTCTTTCTTTATATATACACACACATATACAATATATATATATATATATAGGGGTGGTATTTTTTGCAAACCAGTGTATTTGTACAAACTCATACAAACCATACCTAGCTTTATGATTTTGTAAATTTGGCTTCATGAATATGTATATATATATTTTGGCTTCATGAATATATAATTTGGCTTCATGAATATATCATTTGGCATTTTTAACTAATTTTTTTACAAAAATAAGGGTATTTTAGGGCTCCAACGAAAAAAATTAGTTAAAAATGCCAAATGATATATTCATAAAGCCAAATTATATATTCATGAAGCCAATATATATATATATATATATATATATTCATGAAGCCAAATTTACAAAATCATAAAGCTAAGTATGGTTTGTACGAGTTTGTACAAATACACTGGTTTGCAAAAGATACCCAGCCTATATATATATATATACACACACACACAGAAAGAAAGATGGTGGTGGTGGGTGGTGGTGGGTTGATGATGGTGGTGACGTGTGTATGTATAAAGAAATAAACATAAAAGATGGTGGTGGTGGGTTGATAATGGTGGTGATGTGTGTATATATATATATATATATATATATATATTGTATCTGTGTGTGTATATATAAAGAAAGAAGGAGAGAAGAAAGAAATATGGTGGTGGTGGGTTGATGATGGTGGTGGTGGTGGTGGGTTGACGATGGTGGTGATGGGTTGATGATGGTGGTGGTGGTGGTGTGTATATATATATACCTTAGGGACCGAAACAGAAGAAGGTGATGGGTTGATGATGGTGGTGGTGGTGTGTATATATACCTTAGGGACCAAAACAGAAAAAGGGTATGATTAATTAAAAAATGGTAAAATAAATGAAAAAGGGTAAAAGACCATTTTACCCTCGAGCTTAACGGAGGAAATAGACGGCCGTCAGCTCGAGGGACCAATTTCGTAAAAATCTGCATACGTGAGGTACCAAAACGATAATTTTTAAAGTTAAAGGACCAATTTCGTATTTTTTGACATACCTTAAGGACCAAAACAGTAATTTACTCTTATTTTAAAATCCTCCACCCCCTTTTAACCCAGTACCCTAGGGTCCCACCCCCGTACACATAAAGCCACAAAGTTAACAAGAACACATAAGGCCATGAGTACTGCAAGCCCTCAAGCCCTCAATGCCACATCAGCGCCACATCAGCTTTTCTCATAACCCTCACCTCAAGCCCTCAAGCCCTAAAGACCCGTAGCGCAAGCCCTCAAGCCCTCTTGCCACCTCATTTTTTTAATTATTTTATTTATACATTTAATTATTTAACAAAATAAAAATATTTATATATTTTTTAATAAATAAAAATAAGATAAATAATAAAAATAAAAATTCATATCATTCATTAAAAATTAAAATTACAAAATACAAAACACTAAAAAATATGTAATTTTCTAATTCTCTCTTTCTTCGCCAAAGTAGCCCTCAAAACGTCTCCCGTAAGGTGATCATGCGGGGTTATGAAAAACTCGAAGTCGTTATCAAATCGGTTTTCTCGTTCGAGTTTCAACTGTTCTCGTTTAAACTCCAACTGTTGTTGTTCGAGTTCGAGTTTTTTCATTTTGTACTGCATTGTATCATCAATCTTCTCGTTGAACGTCGCCAACAACTGAGTAACACTTTCGTTCGTATTCGACCCACTCGTATTACTCGTTGATGTTTTTTTTGCCTTGTTTCTCCCGATGGGTCGTTGAAGTTGCTCGATGAAGTTGTCGTCATCGTCATCATCGGAAGGTTTGGTACGTTTTGAACCCCGCGATGAAGTTGTCGTCATCGTTGGAACGGCTCCCCATTTAGGACATTTTTTGAGGACTTCCCAAGCTTGTTCGTGAGTGAAAGCAAGCCCAAGTTGTGCATGAAACCGTTCGTGTGCCGTTCGTGAAATGTCGGCTTCACTCATTCCGCTTGATCTATTAGTGACAAAGTTGTTGTAGATGCCGCCAAAAGAATTTATTTTTTTTGTTGAGGTCGTTGAACTTGGTGTTGAGTTGATGAATCGTTCGATAATTTGCGCGACCCATCAAACTAAAGAACACTTGCCCGATTCGGGTCCAAAAACTTTCTACATTTATGTAAATTCAAGTATAAGAATATTAACAAGAATAATAATAATATTAATAATAATAATAACAATAATAATAATAATAATAATAACAATAAAAATATATGTAAATTCAAGTATAAAAATATTACCACTGGTTTGTGCGTTACCGACAACGAGGTCCTCCGAAACGTCAACCCACGCCGACACTAACGCGAGTTCCTCGTCTTTACTCCACTTTTGTTTGGCGGCTCTATTTTCATATTGTTTGTTTTTTCCTTTTCTCGTTGGTGTCGGGTTTGATGGTTCCGGGATAGATTGCGGGCTATAATGTTGGGTTTCCGGAACAATGTCGTCGTCGAGATTGATTGCGGGTGAAGGAAGATTGTAGTTGGCCGGAGTAAAACCTTGTTCAATCAAACCGGGACGTGTAAATTGGTAAGGAAATTGTTGCGAAAATTGTTGGTGAAATTGTTGGGGAAATTGTTGCGGAAATTGTGGCGGAAATTGTTGCGAAAATTGTGGCGGATATTGTTGCGAAAATTGCGGATGATAACCTTGTTGTGTAAACGCTTGGAAACCAAGCTCCGGGTCTTCTTGCGGTTGTGGTGTATCCGGTCGGTTACGACGGGATGTAGGTGTTTTGTTTGGATTCATGATGAAATTTGAGAGAGTTTGAGAGAGTTTGAGAGAATTTGAGAGATTTTGGTGTGAAAAAATAAAGAGGTTTGGATTAATATATATAGTGGGATTAAATTGGAATTTTTTTTATTTATAAAAGTAGCCGTTGCAACGGCTTTATTTTTAATTTATTTATAAAAAAAATTAAAAAAAAACAAATAACACTCGGGTTCCACGGGTTTACAAACCCGCTCCCCCAAGCCCGCCCTCAAGCCCGCTACCCCCGTACCCCTTACCCGCAAGCCCGCTTGCCATGTGGCGAAGCCCGAGCCCGAGCCCGAGCCCGAGCCCGGGAGTGCTACGGATGGCCTAATCTTTCTTTTATAATCCTTATTTTTTATTTCAAAATATTATTTATTTAATTAATACTTAAAATAAAAAATTAGTAAATTATTAATTTTATAACTCATTATTTATATAATTGGGAAATTAATTAAAATGCCACAAGTTTGACTTTGTTTTACCAAAATGCCATAAATCTCGTTCAGTTTACCAAAATGCCATAAATTTCTGCGATGGAGCCCGCAATCGTGGGCAGTGGCATTTTTGTAAATATTTTTACCCCGCGATCACGGGATGTGACACGGTGTGTCCCACGGGGGATTAATTGATTTGATATTTACACTTTCACCCCTATACTTATTTACTCACTTTACTTTATACCTTTTACTTTCATAATTTTAATTTTACATTTAACACATATAATCGTTTATTAACTAAAACACGTTAAAAATACGTTTTAATTTTAACAAGTTACACCATTATAATCGTCTCTTCGATACATTCGAAATGAGCCTAATCTTGAATTTTTTTTGGATTTATATATTTTAATATATATCATATACACTACATAAAAATATTTTTTATATCTAAAATTCATACCCTTATAGTTAATTATTTAATTTATGGTATTCTTATAGTTAAAATACGTTTTATTTATTTTATTATCGATGGTCCAAGTGTAAGTATTAAAAATTGGCGGAGGTTTTGTGATAGATAAACATCGATTCTTTTGTGCATACTTTGTAACTGCAAATACTTCAACTTCAAACACACATGAATCATCATTTGCCAAATACCCATTTTCACAATTCTTAAATGAGTCTAGTGATACCAACTTGTCAAAACCCCATTTCATATGCTTCTCGTGAAACCTTGTCATATTGTCATTCACGATATCTATAAACACATACAAATAATAATAATTTAAAACGATTTAATGAATTAGTTAATATATGATTATTATGTTAATGCGATAAGAGTGTAAAACAAAATTGAAAAAAAAAGAGATGTACCATAAATTAAATAATTAACTATAAGGGTATGAATTTTAAATATAAAAAATATTTTTATGTAGTGTATATGATATATATTAAAATATATAAATCCAAAAAAATTCAAGATTGGGCTCATTTCGAACGTATCGAAGAGACGATTATAATGGTGTAACTTGTTAAAATTAAAACGTATTTTTAACGTGTTTTAGATAATAAACGATTATATGTGTTAAATGTAAAATTAAAATTATGAAAATAAAAGGTATAATGTAAAGTAAGTAAATAAGTATAGGGGGTGAAAGTGTAAATATCAAATCAATTAATCACCAAATTGAATCAAATTGAACGACCGCGGGACACACCGTGATCGCGGGGTAAAAATATTTACAAAAATGCCGCTGTCCGCGCGGGCTCCATCGTGGAAAATTATGGCATTTTGGTAAACTGAACGAGATTTATGACATTTTGGTAAAACAAAGTCAAACTTGTGGCATTTTAATTAATTTCCCTATATAATTTGGATGAAAAATTATACCTTACCCTTACTATTACTTAATTAATGTAATTATTATTATCAACATTTTAAAAAAATATATATTTAAACATAAATTCGATTTTTAATTCAAAGTTAATCATTTTTATTCCAAGTTTCAATTTTATCATTATTTTTTGGTTATTGAAAAAATAAGTAATTGTAACACTTATTATTTAAGTAAATTACAAATTTCTTAATGTGGTTATTTGGAAATTATGGGTTTGATTCTCCAAACTAACAATATATATATATATATATATATATATATATATATATATATATATATATATAGAGAGAGAGAGAAAGAAAGAAAGAGAAAGAAAGAAAGGTTTAAACGAGAACGGTAACTATTCTAATTACATTGATTTCTTTATTCATATCTATATTTTAAGTTTTATCATTTAGTTTCTTGTCATTAGAGTATCTTTAACAGATTTTTTATTTTAAAAAATTTAGAGTAAATTACGGATTTGGTCCATGTGGTTTGTTGATTTTTACGGATTTCGTCCCTATACTTCAGTTATTTGCAATTTCCATTTTTTTTTGGTCCCTACCTCTGACGACCGTCCACTTTGGTCCGTTAAGTCAGCCTACGTGCAATGCACACGAGGGCAAAATCGTCCATCCACTTTTTTGTCTTTCACCCACCCTCGTTTAAGAACCCCGATTAACGAACACTCTTTCTCTCTCATCCTACCCTTCTCTCTGAACTTCCTCTCCTTCTTCAAATCGGATGGAATGGTGTTACTGTGGTGCACGCACAATTGTGCATACTTCTTGGACGACCAGAAACCCAGACCGCAGATTTTACTGTTGTTCCTCAAATGTAAGCTTCTTCATCTTCTTCCCTACATGATTTAACCCCTAATTTAGTTTTTTTTTCAGAATTCCAATTGCCCCTTTCTTGGTTGGGTTGATCCAGCAGGTTGTAGTCGATGTATGGTGGTTATTCCTGGTTTATTGAGGTCAAAAAGGTCCTTGAAGACAAAATGCATGCAAAGTGCGTTGAAGAAAGAAGATGGAAGTCAATGTTGGTTTTTAGTTGGATTTTCTTTGTAATTTATTACCTTTGTAATTGATCAATTAGGTTATGCTTGTAGTGTATTGGTTTGTTGTAGTCTTTATTTCTAATGAAATGAAATTATTTGTTGTTTTGATTATTCTGTGTTTTTAGAATAATTTGTGGAATGAAAAGGGCTAATGAAACAGGGGTAAAGTGTACATTTGGAATGAAGTTAAAACTGAAATTGGAATGAAAGTAGATACACCAAACTGAAATTGGTTGTGCATATATTACCTACACAAAAGAATTAACAAAAGTTTGGTTGCATACATACTTCCAAGACATAATCAAAAGTTTGGAATGAAAGTAGATGCACAACCAATTGTTTTAAGTTAATCAAAAGACACAACCACAAAAGACACAACCACAAAAGACACAACCACAAATAGAATTAGGCTCTTTCTTCTTGTCCCTTACAAGTCCTTGCATTATGCTCCTTTTTCTTGCATTTTGTACATGTGACCGTCTTCCCTACCCTTATAAGCCTTGATCCTTTAACCATTGGTTGGCTTGATTCATTTGCAGCCTTCCTTCTTTTCTTTTTAGGCCTCCCAACTTGTGTGTGATGCACCGGTGGTGTGAGTGTGTATGGACAATCATGTCCTGGCCACAACTCTTTCCCATTAATAGGGCCAACCTTAAACCCATACACAACTTTCCAACACTGTAGAGTGTAGCTTTCATGTACCCACTGCTCACGCAACCCAACTTCCTCACCATTTAGTGCCATGGACCATAAGGCAGCCGCAACATGCCTACATGGTATACCACTCAGTTCCCATTTCCTACATGAGCAAATCTTCTGTCTTGAATCAACAATGCACTGATCTTGCCATGGTCCACTTACCTGATACATGTCCCCTCCATTACATTGCACAACATATTGTGTAGCTTGTTGCTTGACTACAGACAACAACTTGGTGGTTGTGGGAGTGAGTATCCTTCAGACTTGGAAATCACTTTCTGCACATTCACTATCCTCCTCATGAGATACCCTCTAATGTATTCAAGTGCCACAGTTATAGCTTTGTCCCTTCCATTTACAAGTTGTCTGTTGAATACCTCACATATTGTTCAACAGAAAATCACAGTGAGCTCTACCTGTAAATAAGCCATATTTAGTACACAAACACCTAAATAAACACATATGTCTATGCTTAGTAAACCAAACACATACCTGTAAAGTGAGATCTAGACCAGTGCTGGGGTGGTATGTCATTCAGCCATACATAAGCATCTCTGTTCACAGTTTTCAATTCTTCCATACATCTCTTAAATTGTGGAACTATTGATGATGTTGCACATTTCCACAACAGGTCCTTGTATACCTTTCCCTTCCAATGTTTCTTCATATTCTCATGGATGTGCCTAAGGCAGAATCTATGCTCTGCACTTGGAAAGATCCTTGCCATGGCAGGTACAATCCCCTACAAATGAAATCTACAGTATAAGGAATAATGTACAAAAACAAATCCACAATATAAGCTAGATCAAGAGTTTAAAACATACCTTTTGTCTATCACTAATGAATGTGAAATTGGAGTTTACAGTCAAATCTGAGTCATCTCTCAAGATGTCCAAAAACCAAGACCATGAGTCAGTGCTTTCAGCCTCTACAATTGCATATGCTAGTGGATAGATCCCTTGGTTTGGGTCAACTCCTACTGCAGTGAGGATCTGCCCTGGATAAGGGCCTTTCATGAATGATCCATCTAAACCAAGCAAGTCATTTCCAATTGCTTTATATCCTAGCTTTAATGCACCTAGACAAATATAGATCCTCTTGAACCTCCTTGTTGTAGAATTCAAGTCACCTTCTTGCTCAACATCTAACTTTACTGTTGTGTTTGGGTTGGATCTTTTCAACTCTAGAACATAATCCCTCAAATGTGCATATTATTCAGTGTAGTCACCTACCACTTTCTTCACCGCCATAGTCTTTGCTCTATAGGCCTTCATGCTAGATACACCAAGCTGATACTTTTTCTTTAGACCTTCTGCCAAAGGAATGTCTGGGTTGGGAACTATAGTCTCTTCCACCTGCTTGGACAAGAAACTGGTTGTGCACTGCCTTACATGTCTTGACTACAAACATTTATGTGTATCAATGTAGGGTTTGACCATCTAAGTTTTGTCTTCAGCAAATGTGGATATGTGTAATACCCATCGACAAGTTGGCCCATCACTTGAAGGCCCAGTACTTGTCCCTCCCATTAATATCATCTTTCTTTTGCATCTAACCCTGGTTCTTTTCTTATCATTTTTTACTATGCTCAAATCCTTTCTTGTTTCAATTGAATGCATAGTAATGGCCTCTTTAACCTGTTCTTTGCTTCCAAATTGTTGACCAACATAAAAGCTTGTAGTCTCTGTTTTTCTGTTATGTAGCTTTCTCAACATATGTAACCTTTTCTTCCTCTGGTTATCATAGTCAGAATCTTCCCCACTATCAAACTCATCCATATCTAAAGGCTCTAAGCTATCCACAACTTCATCCTCTGTCTCCACATCTGCAGTCTTCTTATCATCATCTACACGCTTTGTATCCATGTGATTTGCAATTTGTTTATGCACATCTGCAGTCTTCTTCTTATCATCCACATCTGCAGTCTCTTTAGTAAAACCTCCAATTTCATCTAAATCATGAAAAGGGTTAAAATCAGCAAACAACCCATATTGTGTTTCCTCAACCACTATATCTTCTTCTATTTGTGTTTCATCTATTCCATCTTCTTCCACTTGTGTTTCATCTACTACAGGTTCCTCAACCTCATGTTCATCCACTAAAGGTTGCTCAACATGTGGATCACCAAACCATTCTAGACACAATTGCTTACTGTAAGATGAAGAAGTCTCATCCCTTTGCAACACATTCCTATCAGGGGATGCCGTTTCCTTTTCCTTCCGCACCTTTTCCTCGAAATGAGAAAGAAGATGGTACACTTGAATTGTATTATTTAAGTGCTTATTGCTTGCCCAAAATCCTACTTCTACAATTGGTAGGTCACCGGGTTATTCAAATAAGTTCATTTACTTCCTCAATAACAACTTTACTAACATAAGGGGACTTGAGATAGTTTGTCAAACTAGTCAACTCATGTTAAATGTACACCTCTATCATCGTGTGCTTAGTTGTATACTTCAATAGGTTTATAATATCCTTATCATTTCCTAGAGGTTCAAGACCAAAGTCTAGGTCAATATCAAGAATCATGAAGTGGTAATACATATGCTCATCCTCTGTGTACCCTAACTGTGTGATCACATCATCGATTTCATGCACACTGAATTCATCACAGTCGATTAGGTCTACAAAATATACCTTACCATTTTTATAGAGCCTACCTCGCCATATGCTAAAAAACCCACCATGGTTAATCTTGAAAGAGATCAGATTTGGATAATGCTCTGGAAATTTTTTTGGTATTAACTCAACAATGATCTTCAAGTTCTAAACAAGAAAAAAAACAACCTTTAAACCATTACTTACCATAAACGTAGTCTAGGTCCATTGCTTCATTGCTTGATCGAATACTCCACATTTTGCATGTCATTGATCGCAGCTACGGTTTGTTACAGAGGAAGAAAGCGGGAAGATGAAGGGGTAAACCACGGGGACCAAATCGATATGAGGGTTTAATGAGGGGAGAATCTTTGGACAAAAAAAGTGGATGGACGATTTTGCCCTCGTGTGCCTTGCACGTGGGCTGAGTTATTAGACGGAGTTGGATGGCTGTCAGGGGTAGGGACCAAAAAAACGGAAATTGCAAACCACTAGGACCATTTCCGTAATAAATGAAGTACAGGAACGAAATCCGTAAAAATCAACAAACCACAGGGACCAAATTCGTAATTTACTCAAAAATTTATGACTATAATAATAAAATATTTTTTTAACTATTAAAATATTATTTCTCTATCTAAATATTTATTTTAAAAATTTTCTATTTTTTCAAACTTGATAATCATTTATGATTATATTATCAATAATATTTTTATCTATTTTAATTGAATGAATGACAATATGGTCTATGTATACCTCTTTAAATATCCTACTTTAATTTTCAGTCGGATTTTCTCACTAAATTTGGTTTGTTTTATAATATTATTTGAGCAACCTTTCCTTACCTACAGTCGATAGTAAGCAAGAAAATAGTTTCTGATTAAATAACGAATTTAATTGGTCAAATAATTAACATATTACTAATAAAATTGGAGTTGTAAAACCATGTATTAAGACTTGTAAATATAGAAAATCGACGTGAATTTTGGATTAAACTATTTTTTTTTGAACAGCAAGGATATATATTACCACCAAAAAGAGTCAAACAAAAGCACCAAAAGGGACACAAACATCAGCAGCAAAAAACAAAGCAAAACAGCCCCTACGAAGCAAACATCCAGCAGCAACAAAGCACAAGGCCAAACAGCCCCTACTAAACCGAAAAAGACACGGAAACAAAAACAAACGGACACTCTGGAGGGCCGACGCCAATGATCATAAGCTTGAGCCAAGAAGGGACACACTACTTGCTAGAAACAAATGGCCAACCCCACTCACACCCACGCCCCGGAAGGACGAAGACCACCGAAGAGCCTCTCCCCGATCAAAACAGCCCCGCTACTAAACAGTTGGGTCAATCAACCAACTCGTCCACTCCAACGAATGATTTTTAATTCTTCTCTTGATCCACTCGAAAATTTTTCTTTGAAACTCGAACACTAGATCCGTGATTTTACCTTTCTCCCCTTTGAACAATAACTTGTTTCGATGCAACCAAATGAGATAAAGGAGTGCCCATTTCACCCCGCTCCAAATTACCGAATTATTTGAATTATTACCGACTTGCTCATCTTCTTGAAGGATATCTTGAAGCGTCTCGACATTATCTAAATTTCTCCGCCACCACCGCCCGAATGCTTGCCACACCTTTTTAACCTCTGAGCAACTCACTAAGGCGTGATCCACCGATTCGGTCTTCTCGCCACATCTTGGACAAAGTAAAAGTACCGAGTCCAAGTCAAAAAATCTTAATGACAAATGTATTAAAGGAATGTAATACTTTTCTATGTTTAAAAATGGAAAAAAATACTTATAACTTTATACGGACTAATTGTCAAATATAACAAATTAATATTTGACTTTAAAATAAAAAGAAATCTTTTTGGCTTTTTAATATAAATTGTGTACTTGTTTTATCATGTTTAAAAGAATGTAATGTATATAAAAATCAAGAAATGTTTTGCATTACACGATACAAAACAAATTTAATGACAAATGTATTAAATGAGAATTAAAAATGAAAAGAACATGTAGTTAACTTCGGAAATGGAAGAAATTATCGGGACACGTGACGAACACAATTCTGCCTTCTCTCTATTACTTAAACTTAGTTTCTTTTTGAACAGCAAAAGCAACACATATATTACCAAACCAAAAGACCATACAAAGTCTGCAGTACAAATGAATCAGCCGCAACAATTGAAACAAGGACCAAACACCAACCAAAACAAAACGTAAACTACAGCATGGAACTAACAGGAGACCGAACAGCAGACAGAAACTCGACGTTTGCGAGTGACAAACCCAAGAAGACACCTGCTGGACAGCACCAATCAGCCCTGCTTTATGGGCTAAGACGCCTGTATTGCAGCTTACACGACCGAGTCTGATTGGGACGACTCCAGTAGGCTTAAAGTGGACAGACCTGTCATTAAGCACTTAAGGCATACTCCTCTGTCCGAACCTCTTTGCCTCCAATAGTCACGTCCTGTATGGAGCCGAAAGCCACGATGTCCAGTCCACCGCTAGGTCCTTGTCTCTACGGGACACCCATTCGAAGGTTTTCGTTGAAATTCAAAAATGAGTTCGTGAAGGGAGCCATTACCTTTTTCGAAAATGATTTTGTTCCTATTACCCCATAATAGATAAAGGATGCACCATACCGCTGCCGTCCATCTTCTCGACCCCTTACCATCATCGTGCATTTGTCCTCCTACCTCAAACTCCAAAAAAATCAACACCAAGTCACAAGTAACCAACGCATGTTCAATAGTCTATATCTCCCTACCGCATCTCGGAGAAAGGGTAGAATCAAGGTCGATCCCCATTTTGTCCAAGACCGACCGGGAAGGTAATCTTCCTAGTTTCGCTCTCCATACGAAGATACATATCTTCTTTGGGACCGATTTTAACCAATTCGTGGCAGCCATGTTCCTTTCCTCCGATGCCCTCTTTTCTTCTATCAACTCCCGTAACTTTTTTACCGTGAATCCGTGTTGCGTGTCTAGCCACCACGTGGCCCGATCCGCTCTTCCTCCTTTTGGCTTGTGTTCCTCGATCACGTTTCTTAGCTCCTCCAACTCTCCCACTTCCCTTCCCCGCGGCTCCCTCCTCCATCCCCATTTCCAAACCCATACTCCCCCCTTGGAACTCTCGTCTTTCCGCAACCGTAGCCCCCTTACTCAACTCAAGTTGATAGAGCCTCTTAAGTCTCTCCTTAAGCCGCCCATTTGTCGTCCATCTCTCCTCCCAAAGTTTGGTACCCGACCCATACCCAAGAGCTTTGCCAAACGATTCCGAAACTGTATGCCCGCTTTATATAAATCCTTCCCCACCCTTACAATATGCGCCCAAACCGAACTCCCTCCCCTTCCCCTAGGTATTCCATCCAACAAACCCCCATTCCACCCATAGATACTTCTAATAACCTTAGCCCAAAGAGAATGATTTTCGTTATTAAACCTCCACCACCATTTCCCAATCAAACCCCAATTAAGTTCCTTAAGCCCCCTACGTTTTGCCATTGTCGACCCTACCGGAAGGCCAAGATAGGTAAATGGCAAACTACCACTACCACACCCCAACCTCGATGCCCATCCTTGCACTTCCTATTCCGCAACGCCCACACCATAGATCTTACTTTTGCTCATATTTAGTTTTAGACCCGATACCGCGTAAAAGCACTTCAACACTTTCATGAGATTCTTTATATTTGAAGTCTAACATTCCCAAAAAAAACACAACATCGTCCGCATATTGAAGATGAGAAATGTTCACTTCATAATTACCCACTTTGATACCTTTAAATAACCTTTTTTCAACGGCGTCCTCCATCATCAAGTGTAAGCTTTCGGCCACCACCAAGAAAAGAAAAGGGGCTAAGGGGTCCCCTTGTCTTAGTCCTCTCTCCATGGGGAACTCGCGTGTCGGAGACCCGTTTATTAACACGGAGATCCTAGACGACTTTAAGCAAACCTCTATCCATTTTCTCCATTTTTTACCGAATCCCAAGCTTTCCAATCCGTTCAAAAGAAACGACCACTTCACAGTGTCATAAGCTTTTTCGAAGTCCACTTTAAAAACTAGGCCTTTCCTCTTTGATCTCCTTAAAAAATCCACCGCCTCGTTTGCTATGAGAACCCCGTTGAGGATGTATCTTCCTTTTATGAACGCTCTTTGCTCCTTGTTAATTAGTTTACCCATTACCAACTTTAATCTCTCCGCCAGGACTTTCGACACCACTTTATATAATATCCCAATTAGACTAATCGGTCTAAAAATCATTTAGACCAATTGGGTTTAAATTTTTCGGAATCAAAGTCAAGAACGAAGAATTACATCTATCACTTAGCTCCTCCTTTTCCCAAAACCAATCCAGCACCGCCAATAAATCTCCTTTTATGATTTCCCAAAACCTCTTTATAAACCCGATTGTGAAACCGTCCGGTCCCAGTGATTTATTGTTCCTGCATTCCTTCACCGCGGCCCAAAGTTCCTCTTCCATCACTCTTCTTTCCAACACCGTTGCTTCCTCTTCCGTAAGTTTCTTCACCCGACCCCATCTCAACTTTGGCAACCTTTCCTTTTCCATATTTCTTCTTAAAAAATCATGCACATGATTCTTTATAATTTCGGGTTCTTCCGTCCATACCGAGTCTATTGTTAGCCCACAGATGAAATTCTTTCTCTCTCGACTCTTTGTAGCCATATGAAAAAATTTGGAATTCTCGTCTCCGTCTTTGATCCATTTTATTTTTGCTTTTTGTTTCGCCATTGCCAAGCTTTTTTCCTCCAACAAGAGCCATCTTTTTCTCGCTTCAATCCAATTATTTCTTTCGTCTTCTCCCAAATTGTGCATATCATTCTTTTGTTCCCACTTTTTTACCTCTTCTCTACTAACTACCAAATCTTTATCCACCTCTCCCCACTTGGTTTTCCGCCGTTCCTTCAATTCGTTTTTCACATTTTTGAGTTTATCCCGGAACCTACAATCCGGCCTTGTGGATTTTACTTCCTTCGCCCATACTTCCTTCACCATTTCCTCTAAATTGTCATCCATCAACCAGGTATCAAAGTGAAAGGTAACAATACGTAATCGAACCATTTATCACATAGCATGATCGGCGTGTGATCCGACCATTTTCTCTCCAATGTCTTTGCCGCTAAGCTTTTCCAGCTGTCCCAAAACCGTTTGTCACCAAAAATCTATCAAGCTTACTAAATTTCTTTCCATCGTCGCTTAGGGTGCGTTTGGTATGCAGACGGGATGGGACGGGACAAGACAAAAATAAATAGTCCCATGTTTTAGATAAGTTTCATCTAGGCTTTGCCTAAACTACATCCTTGGCAATTTGGAAACAAACAAACAAAGCGGCCGTCTGAGACTAAGCCTGGCCACATGTTTGGCATGCGATTGGACAAAAATGAGGTTGGACAACTTGGGACAAAAACTTAAATTCATGGGACTATTCTTGAGGTTTTTTGTTCCACCAAAAAAGGTGGAACAACATGGCACAAGACATAAAATGACCATGTTACCCTCATAACCCAACTTTTTTTCTCTAAACCATGGATGCATTGGTCGGCACAGTGACCCCCTTCCAATTTCCGGCCACCGTTTCCGGCTCCGGTCATCACCTCCAGCTCCGGCCACCATCTATGGCTTCGGCCAATACCTATCTCTGACCATCTTTTTTCTAACCAATCTCCTCATTTCAACCCAAACTTACATTCTACAAAAAATCTAAATAAAACGAATGCATTTCATTAAGTATTGAAATGAGTTATCTTTTGAACAAGAAAAAATGAGAAAGGGGAGGAAGGTGCAGGAAGTGGTGTTGGTGATCTTGGTGGCGATTTTGAACAAGAAAACACGACAAGGGGAAGCACATGAACGAAGGTGAAGATGTTGGTGTTGGGTAAAAGCATCTTGATCAAGGGATGGATGAATGGTGATGCAGATTTGGAAGCACACAAAGACTTTGAAGAGTAGGGTGAAGGGTGTCGGTGATGTTGGCGGCGAAATGAAAGACACAGAAAGGGTGTTTTAGGTTAGCTTATTAAACAATATATAAATAACATATTTTTTTATTTTTTTATTTTGGTAATAATGAAAAGACGGGTGATAAATAAAAAATATAATAAATATCATAAGAATATAAATGTTTTAGTTTTTATGACAATTATATAATAAAAAACGTTAATAACATTTTAGGGGTAATTTGGTCATTTTAACAGTTTTAGTCTAGTTTAGTTTGGTTGTACCAAACATGGGACATACTCTTAATTTAATTTTGTCCAGTCCTGTCCTGTTCTGTCCTGTCCAGTCCCGTCCCATCCAGTCTGCATACCAAACACTACCTTATTCTTGTGAATTTGCTTCCCCAACCTAACATCTATAAGCTTGTTCCTACGGATGAAGTCGTTGAACTCATCTGTGCCTTTCGTACTAGTGACCGAATTCAATCGTTCATTGGAGCCTCTTACTTCATTGAAATCGCCAAAAAATACCCACTTGACCTCTTCCTTGTTGCACAATTCGTCCAATTTAGACCAAACATCCGCCCTTCCAATTTGATCACTAGTTCCGTACACATTTACACAACCTACAAGTCCCTCGATTTTTTTCCCACTTCCCAACCGCTACCACAAAGTTATCGTCCTTAACAAAGGACTCACATTGGAACGTGTTCTTATTCTACACTAGTAGTAATCCCCCCGACCTCCCCGACGCTTCAACATGAATAAAGTCCCAGTCATTAGTTCCCTACATAGATGACACAAAGTGGTTTGACATTTTCTGCATTTTTGTTTCCTGCACACCGATCATACACGAACACTATCTCTTGCAAATCTCTTTCAGCCAATCTTTTTGGTTTATCGCCCCTAATTCTCTGATATTTATGGATACAATTTTCATGGGATAGAGTAAAAAACAAACTTACCGGTATCACCTTCTTACTTATCGCCTTCTCCTTTCCCCCTTTCCAATGTAGCTCATGTACCCCAATTGACGCCCTAATTTACTCCAATACTCCTCCAAACCATCCATCACGTCTGTATCCTTTAAATCACTAGAAATTAAGATGTGATTTGAAGCCATTCCACCTCCATCTTCCGATTTCGACTGCTTTCCTTTCTGACCATCTTCTGATCGTGGTTGTTTTCTCTGACTGTTCTGAGCCATCTGCTTGAGATAATGGAAGCTCACCCTTCCACGCCCAAATACACATTTTTCTTGTCTGCAATTTTTTTGACAGTGGTTTTCTATTCTGTCCTCTTTGCTCGCTCTTGAAGAATCCAGACTCCCTACCTGTTTTCCTTTTCTCAAACTAACCTCATGCTTTTCTTTAGGCGGTGGATCGAATCCAGGAGATTGGGCTTGGGTAGTATTTTCTGCCTCTCTTTTCTCTTTCATTAAGTTAGGCCCAACTTCTCCCTCTTTATGCGGCCCATTTTTAAGTTCCTCATGAGGCCCAACCGAACCATATACCTTTTTTTATGGTCCACATAGTTCTGGCCCAATAAAGGGCTCCATCTCCTCCAACCCTGCACCCAGTTCAACCGTCATATTGGGATTCTCCTTCTTGGAATTTGCACTTCCTTTTTGAGAATCAGGAGACATCATGTTGTCCTCTCTCTGTATCGTCTCTTCAGCTTCCTTGCCGGCGTCCCCCATCGTCGATGTATTTTCGGCGACGTTTACCGGTAATGTCTCCTTTCTGCACTCATCCCGATTCCCGTTTTCCACCCCCCTTTTCTCGTCACGTTCATCCCTTTGGTTTCTTCCTTCGAAGACACACTCTTCCACCATCCATTCTTCATCCGTCTCTTTTTCGTCCTCCGACCATTCAGACGGGATTGTAGAGTCTTCTTCGTCTTCATCGCTTCCACTCATGACATTTTCTTAGTCGGCTCCTATTTGGCTCTAGAAAACCGTTATCCTTCTCTTCTATTTTTATCACATAACACAAATTCCCTACCTTGATACTCTTTATTTCACTTATTTTTTTCACTAAACTTGAACTGATCAACACTTTTCCCCACATTAGATTTGCATTCTCCTTCATTTGGCAATTTTTCGTACTTAGAACCCTTGCCCATGTACCTTCGATTTACTTAAACACTTCCTCCTTCCATACGTGGAGTGATATTCCTTCGATCCTCAGCCAGACTAGTCTATCTGAGGGTCAGAATCCTATTGTCCATCTTCTAAGGTTTTTTACCCAATGATGCAAACCATGTTCCTTGTTCTTAATTACGTTCTTCATCGCTTGTTTTGTCCAAAATTTGATTAGAAAGTTCCTTCCTCCTGAGAGCTTGATCCCTCCTCCATCTATCATCGACTCGTTAAGACACACCTGGATTGTTTCTATGCTCTCCAAAGTTACGACGTTCCCAACTGCACAAGTTTTAAGAAACTCCAAGCCCTCTTTGCCTGCTTCCCAACTGCCAACAACGTGGTGATCTCTATCCTTTCCCCTTCCTCTTCCATTCTTCCACGCTTCACCACTTCCGCGAATGATGGTGCCTTATTTGGGATTTTCTTTGCTGGGTTTTCTGGTTCAATTTTCTACGCACCAACGGTCGGTTGCCGTTCATCATACTCCCTTCTTCCCTTCGTGTTTTCTAGGTGTACCCTCATTCTATACGACCCTATCCATATGTCTCGGAAACGTTTTTCTAGCACAAGCTCGTTCGGTACCAATTTAAAACGGACAAAACCAAATTTTTCTCCAATTTTCAGTCTTTTCTTAGCCATATACATATGTGTAACAACTCCAAATCTCTTGAATGTTCGCCACAAGTGAGGCACCTCCCAGTTTGCCGGAAAGTTGTAAAACATAAATGAAGTCTCGCTCGGATTCCTACTTCTCTGGTTTCTGCAGTTCAGTCGTGAGTCATTATACCTATTCCCGTTTCGAAACCCTTGTTCTCTCCTCACCCTCTCGTTCTCTCCAACCCATACCCACTCCCACACTCTCTCTCTCTCTCTCTCTCTCTCTCTCTCTCTCTCTCTCTCTCTCTCTCTCTCTCTCTCTCTCTCTCTCTCTCTCTCTCTCTCCTCTCTCTCTCTCTCTCTCTCATTAGGTAGTCAAATATGAGTACTTAATAAAACAATGTAAAAAAAACTGAAATTTCTTCAAGGTTTTCTCTCTCTCTATATATATATATATGATAATACCTTTATTTATTTATTTATTTATTAGTTTTTTACCTTTACTTTTAGGTAGTATGATGAATATAGAGTGATTGAATTCATACATGTGAATCAAAATTAAACTATTATTAATGGCAATTTAGTATGAGATGAATTAAAATATAATGATTCTTAATAGCATCTCTAACTAGGGTGTATGCGGTGTAATTTGGGGTCAAACCGCCAATCGTATTGCATACGCGGTTTGAGCATTTTCCCAAAGCGCAAACTGCACCGTAAACATTAAACCGCACTGGAAAATGTGGTGCAGTGTGATTTATGCGATTTGTGCATGTCGTACTAGGCCAACAATCTAAAAGTTATAAGTTTAAAAATATATTTAAAATCAATGATAAAGTGACTGTAGTCCAAAATAGTAAAGAGTTTTAATACATCCGATTCCCAAATATATATTGCATAATTATAAGTTGTGTAAGAAATGAAAAAATTAAACTTCAAACTATAGTTAATTTATCAAAGTCCAAAAATAAAATATTACATAAATACTATATATATATATATCATATATGTTATATATAGAATTAAAGAAATACAGCGGAGTGTGGTTTGAACCACAATTTGATAACTCAAAAATCGCAAACCACGTCACAGTAAAAATGCAAACCGCACCACGAAAGTTATAAACGAGATTTTCCGATGCTCTGTTTGTTAAACAATTATATTTGAACATTATAATGCATATGTTGCGTAATTACTTAGGATTTGCCCAACTTATGATTGTTCATTGTTACAATGACATTTTATTTATATTTTTGCATAATTAATTGTTCACTTATTTGGTCTTTCAAGTTTAAATCATGAAAATTGTGTTTTAATTGCTTTGAATTTATGTGCATGAGGATTGATTGTGAGGAAGTTTGATATCCTCATCTTGAAAGCTTGGAGAGTAAGCACTAAGGTCGTTTGATGGCCTCGAGGTGAAACTCGATAATGTTGATATGTGGCTTATTTTGTGTTCCGTCACATTCAATGAAAACGGGTATCCTCATCATCGAAAGATGCTATTTGGCTTTTTGAAAAGACAACGTTTTAAATTGTAAACAATATTTCAATTGGGGAAATTGTCGTGTTAGAACACTCATTCAATTTTACTGTTTCCTTATTAACACTATAAACCGCCGAACTCACTAGGCTCTAAGTCTAACATTTTTTCTTGTCGACATGTGCATCAAACCCTTGTGGGGCGATATTAGCAACATTTGAGAAGAGTTGAGTACTAGTAAGGGGCTCGTCAAGGACTTAGTTCGTTGGGACGACTTCTGTATTGTTTTGGAGATAACAACTTTTATTGGATTTTTGTAACACTCATTCCTAACCAATATTTTGTGAAAAGTTTGGTTTGTAATATATTGATGTTAAACCTTAAATTGTCATAATAAGTATTTTGAAGGTTGTCCTTTAGAAAGAAATTATCCTTCAGTTGAGTGTCATAAAATTTACATTAGTCGCTTTTTTTCTGATTTTGGGGTGTTACAATATATATATATATATATATATGTATATATATAGATAGATAGATAGAGGGAGGATCATGCGAGAAGCAAACTGATATGCGAGAAGGCGAGAAGGAATATGAACCACAAAATCCATTAATAAAAAAAACCATAAATTAAAATTAAAAATTAAAAATAAATTTAGAGATTATGATAATTACCATTTTAAATTGGATAAACTCTTAAAGTTTCATTATATCTTTTAGATTTATTTATATTTTAATTTCAATTAATTCATTATTTTTTTTAATTAAGTTTTATGTAATAAAAAATCTTAGATCAAATATCACATATGATATCCATAATCAATTCATTATTGCTTTTCACAATTTTTTTCTCTAATTTTTGGATCTTGAATTACATGTGATTAACTTAAGTTAACAAATGATTTATTACGTATCACATATGATTCACTATATGTTAAATTTTGTACATATCATATTATCACATGTGATTATGTATATTATCACATATGATTATGTATATTATCACATGTGATTATCGTAGATATTTTAGTTAATCATATGTGATTATGTATATTTATATTAATAGATCTTTTTATGATGTAAATATCATCATATGTGATTATACGTCTTTTATATTCGGAGGTATATTATCATATGTGATATATACAAAAATTCACATACTGGATAATATGTGATACATAACAGATAATATATTAAACGAAGTTAATCACATGTGATTAAAAACGTGGATCAAGAAACTAGATATAAAATGATGAAAAAGATAATAAATTGATGGTGGAACTCACATGTGATATTTGATGAAAATTATGATTTTTTTAATCAAAAGTGTATCTAGAAAAAAAAATTATAAAAGTTGATAAAAATATGAATTTATTAAAATTAAAAAATAAATAAAAATATATATGAGATATTTAGGATTTATCCAATTTAAAATGATAATTATCCTAATTTCTAAAATATTTTTTTATTTTTTATGTTATTTTTTAAATAATGAAGTATGTGACCTACATTCTTTCTCGCCTTCTCGCAAATGAATTGTCTTCTCGTTTGAACCTGCCATATATATATATATATATATATATATATATATATATATTTATATATATATAGTAGTCTAATCAAATGAGAACGAACTAGTTTGTGGTAACCGTGAGATCCAATATGAGCCACTCATTTGAAATAGTTAATGGTATTTTTAAAATAAACTAAAAGGATAATATGGTAATTTGATAATTTAAATTTTTTTAATAAATTAAAAATTAAATGGATTCATTCAGTTTACCCTAGTTAAGAGATTGAAGTCCGCGCCTCTGCATCTCCCCCTTCTCAATCGCCTCTCTTCTCTAGAATCCCTAAATCGAGCTGACGCCTCTCCAAAATCCCTAATCGAGCCGACAATGATGGTGGATGGCGTCCGAGAACGGGAGTATTCGACGATGGCTTTATTCTTGATTTTGTTCGTCGGAGATCTCGTCTCACGATTTCTCTTGCTTTCTCTCCATTCGTACTTACCACCACGAAACAAAAGAGGAGGGGGGGGTTGGGATTCGCCAGAGAAGAGGATGGTGGTCGAATCGTCGGAGAGGGACCAACATATGTCCTTCACCGCCATGTTGTTCGGAAGCAGAAACATAAGCGTTCGATTTTCAAGGCGGAGGACACCTGAAGGTTTTTTTAGGATTATCCACAGCGATTGTACCAACCGAAATTAAGTTTCAAGGCGGAGGACACATAAGCGATTGTACCAACCGAAATTAAGTTTCGGCGGCGGCAGAGGTGAAGGTTTTTTTTAAGGATTATCCACAGCGAAACCTATGTCCTTGCCTACTCTGTGATTATGTTGAATATTGATGCTCATAATGCCACAATCAAGAATAAGATATCACATTGGTATCATAATTCTTTCATCTGTCAAAAATGAATTTTCTTTTGTATCAAAGTGGTATCGCAATGGTATCATAGTGGGTGTCACCGTGGTATCATAGTAGGTCTTGTATGTTTTTTGGAGTCTGGTTTTATCACATTGGGTATCGGTATCACAGTGCATCTTCTGGTTAGTTGGGTATCACAGTGGGTTTGATTTTGATTTTGATGTTGGGGTTTGGTTGTATCACATTGGGTACTGTATCACAGTGAACCGTTTACAAAAGGTATCACAATGTGCATCGACATTATCTTGGTATCACCAGATGAAAGAGGAATGCGAGAGAGGAGAGAGGAGAGATTTTTAAAATACCTAAAATACCCTTTAATTTAAATTTCAAACAAAATTACCAAAATTAATAATTTCCTAATTTATTGCTTAATATATGGCTCATATTGGATCTCACAGTTACCACAAACAACATAGTTCTCCCTTGAATGACCCCCTAGATATGCACAAGTGCATACCGTCCAGATGAAGGGCCACCAGGGTGTTCTTCAATTTTCCGTTTTTTGAGGTTTTCCCCTGAACCTCCCTTTATATATATATATATATATATATATATATATATATATATATATATATATATATATATATATATATATATATATATGTGTGTGTGTGTGTGTGTGTGTATGTGTGTGTGTGTGTGATACAAATCAAACACAAACCTTGTATATGTTGCACCCCTTACAAACCAATCCCAACCTTCCAATTTTTCATTTAATGGTCTAGATTAAATAAGGGTAAGAATTGTACATATCTGATTTATGATTACCAAAACTGAAAAAGCAAAAGACAGGGGAAATGGAATTTCAAATAAGGTAAAGCCAATTACCCCCGATTCACGCCTCCCATCTCGGACGGTAGTTTTTCAAACTGCATATCTCGGCCACCATCGTCTCTCTGTCTCCTCCTCCACCGCCACCATATTCAGCACCTCGGTCTCTTCGCCTCCTCATACTTTTCGTCAAAATATAAAGCCCTCTTGTGGGATGAAATCTCCAGGACGTCTCAACTTTCGAAACTAATGGTTAAACAAGATGAATGGGGGAAGCTTTTGCGTGCCATCGATCCAAAAAACCGAGAGAGGGTGGTTATGGATAAAGAATGACAGAAACATGAGGCGACTCGATTGGCTCATGAATACGAATTTTGGCCGAACCATGTGGCTCGTATGAATAATGCGAAACCATGATATATTGATTAGTTCATATATGCACAACTTCATTCCACATGTTGTATTGTTTCGGCAAATCTGCATATATGAATATGCAAATGATTGAACAAGGCTATGAATATGAAAATCCCCTGGCTTTTAAAGTTTGTATGTATGAATATGAAAAACCCATGTGATTTACAAGCATCATATATGAAAATCTCATGTTTGTTAACATTTGCATACATGAGTATGAAAGGATTGTGCACATTTGAATTGCACAATATGTATTGTTAATTAAAGATGCATACATGCAGGCCTAGATGCATTCCACATATTCTATTATGCATATATATGAAGATGGGGGGAAATATATTATGGTGCATTATTTTAAACAGTCTCTTTGGATTAATAGTCTATCTCTTGCATATCTTCTTCAGCAAAATCATCCGAGAAATATGATCAATATGGATGGATGCCTTCAAAAGTTGCACATGCATAAGATTTGAGATAAATAAGAAAGTTACAAATCAAACAAACCTTGGTGTATAAATGGATTTCGGGACGCCCTTAACGATTGTAATCTCATTAATATCCCCATGCATGGGTTTCCTTTTACTTGGTGTAGACACAAAGGCAAGGTTAATGAAGTTTGGGAACGTTTAGATCGAGCGGTGGGATCTATTACTTGGACAAATATTTTTCCTAACGCGTGGGTGGAAAATTTGATTTGTCCAATTTCCGATCACTCTCCGATCCTTCTTCACACCACCGCAAACTCTCCGGTACGTCATACCACTAATAACTTATTCCGGTTTGAAAACAAGTGGTTTCACAAGACGGCCTTCGATAATGTGGTTCTGGATGGGTGGAGTAAAGCTTCCTCTCTCCCCTTCCCGAACCGTTTGTCCGCGATCGCGGATGAGTTGAAATGTTGGGGTCATAACCTACTAGCCCAACAAAAATTGGAGCTCAATGAGTGTCTCCAAAAACTCTCCTTCCTTAGAGAGCATGCATCCCTCGAAAATAATAACGATTTTGAGGTTACCAACAAAAAAATGGTCTCCCTTCTTGTTAAGGAAGAGGAGCATTGGAAGCAACGGGCAAAATTTTTTTGGCTTCAAGAGGGAGACTCCAACACCAAGTTTTTTCATGCTCACGCCAATGGAAGAAGGAAAAAGAACTTTATACGACGCCTCAAAAATTGTGACGGGCTGTGGGTGTCGAACCCGACGATCTTCGTTCCTTGGTCACAGATTATTTCCTCAATCTCTTTTCGGATAGCAATGGATCGGCCTCCCTTATCACCGACAAGGTAAGGAGTTGCATCTCGGCTAACGATAATAGACGCCTTGACGGCCCTTTCACTAAAAATGAATTTAAAGAGGCTCTTTTTCAAATGCACCCCGATAAGGCGCCGGGCCCAGACGGCTTTAATCCGCACTTTTTCAACATTTTTGGGAATCGATTGGTGATACCTTATTCTCGGCGGGAGTCTCGTGGCTCCATAACCGTTCTTTCCCCGAAGGTATCAACGATGCTATTATAACTCTTATTCCTAAATGTGATGACCCGACTACCATGAAGGACCTCCGACCCATAGCCCTTTGCAATGTCGTGCTAAAAATCATCACAAAGGTCCTTGCCAACCGCCTCAAGAAAATCCTCCCCAATGTGGTCTCAGAAAATCAATCGGCTTTTATTAAAGGAAGGTTGATTACAGACAATGTCCTCCTCGCTTTTGAGCTTCTCCATAGCATGAAACGCAACACCCGAAAAAACGATGAGAGGTCGCACTCAAAATCGACACTAGCAAAGCCTACGATAGACTCGATTGGAATTATATTCGTCTTATTTTGCTTAAAATGGGTTTCTCGCAGAATTGGATCGAGATGATTATGTTATGTGTCACATCGGTTAGATATTTCGTTCGGATTAATAACGATATTACGTGTCCGGTTTTACCCAAGAGGGGGATCCGTCAAGGTGACCCGCTTTCTCCATACATATTTATTTTATGCATGGAGGGCCTCTCGGCTCTTATGGAGGATGCGACCTCTAAAAATCTCATTACCGGGTGTCGGGTCTCGAGACGTGCGCCGGCCATTTCACACCTACTCTTTGCGGATGATGCCTTCCTTTTTTGCCAAGCTAGCATCGATGAATGTACGAGCATTAAATACATCCTTGCTACCTTTGAGTGTGCGTCTGGGTTGGCGGTTAACTTTGATAAGTCGGGTATTATGTGTAGTAACAACATCGACCCGACTTTCAAAAGCAACATTTGTAATGTTCTTGGGGTGACAAACCCTCTTAATACCAGTAAATATTTGGGTTTTCCATCTTTAATCGCTAAAAATAAGAGAGCTATTTTCCGACATATTAAAGACAAACTTTGGCACCGTCTATCAAAGTGGCGACAAAAACCGATTTCTAGTGCCGGAAGACTCACTCTCATCAAAGCGGCGACCCAAGCTATTCCGGTATTTTTCATGAGTGTTTTTTTGCTACCTAACACTCTTTTGCAGGAACTCCATCGCGTCCTAAACACTTTTTGGTGGAGCTCCAAGAGAGACGGCGCCCGGTCTATTAATTGGCTCACGTGGGAAAACTTATGTTTGCCGCAAAAATTTGGGGGACTTGGCTTTCGAGACTTCTGGGCTTTTAATTTAGCTTTGTTGGGTAAGCAAGGTTGAAGATTTATCTCTAACCCAGATACGTTGGCGAGTAGAGTTTTCAAAGCTAAATATTACCCAAGAGGGGACTTTTTCGAAGCGAAATTGGGTCATAACCCAAGCTTCATTTGGCGAAGTATCTGGAGCGCCCATACGATGCTAAAAGACAGGTTTCGATGGAAAGTTGGTACCGGAGAATCTATTTCCGTTTGGAACGATCCCTGGCTCCGGGACGACCTCAACTTTCGGGTGGAGAGTTATCCGAGGCCTTACGAGACCAACCTTCGTGTTTGCAACCTTTTCCAATCGGGTTCAGAGGGTTGGGACCTTGACCGCTTAACCCATTCTTTTCAAGCCGCGACCGTATGAATTAAATAAATTATGCAAATTCGCCGGAAACGTATCGGATTTAAAAAAAACATAAATGTCTTTTAACGACGTATTTATGGCAGAAGTCAACGTGGTTTGACTTTATTAAGCTTCACCGGCAATCCGTCGAGACATTTTCGATGGCCAAATCCGCCGAAAAAAGTCATTTGTTTAGTAGTGTTTTGTAACCGAATGACCCAATTGATTTTGATTTTACTACTCCTATTCGTGATCCAAAAGAACTCGTAAGAAACGATATTATCCCAAATCAACGCCTTTTTACGCTTGGGTCTTCTAAAAGGAGTCCAATTCCGATGAGACCAGATCATCCAAAGAGTCGTATTAATAACCGTCTCAAGACACACCAAACCGATGTTCTGCAATCTTAGTGCATCCAACCACTCATTCAAATCTAAAGAGCGGAATATCTAAGCCCTAGTACCATTTACCAGTATTTTTCCATATTTCCTTGGAAAATTGACATCAAAAGAACAGTGGCCCACCGATTGAACTTCAGACTCACATATCGGACAAACAGTAGAGCTCACATCAAAGCCTCTTTTATCAAGATTGTCCGTGTGGGAGACTGATCCATCACTAAAGTTATTGAAGCAATGTATTTTCGAGCGGAGGCTACCAAAAATTCCCTGTCCCTTTAAATTGGCTAGAAAGAATCACATTGACAGTGCCATCATCTATGCCATTTCCATACCACCTCTCGGATTTCTTCGCAATATCGGGCCCCAGTCACCCACTCCCATGCAATCTTTAACTAAAGCGGACTTATCACGATCCAGAGCATACACCCTTGGAAACTCCAATGTTACAGAAGCCTCTCCCAGCAACACATCATCCCAAAAGAAGGTTGTAGTTCTGTCACTCACTTTTTCTTGCAAATCGATAAGAGCTTGATGATTTTTCAACTGATGAATTGCATTCAAGATACCAACCCACGTAGAACCTGACTCCTTAGGAATCTGAGACGATGCTATAAGTCCAACCGACCATGAATCGACCTAACCACTATTACCCATATCGCCTTATGCTCCTACCAAAATCGCCAGATCCATTTGAAGAGGAGGGCTAGATTGAGGGCATGAAGACTTCTAATGCCAAGTCCCCCATCCTTTTTACTAGACAAACACTTTTTCCATTTTACCCACGACATTTTCTTGTCCTCATTATCCCCTCCAACAAAAATTGATTTCATAATGATTCCAACACGTTATCTACTAATCTAGGAATTTTAAAAAGGGAAGGAAAATATGTAGGGAGGTTGCACAAGACTGATTTAAGAAGCATGACACGACCCCCAACTGAAAGAATCCGAGCTTTCCAATTTGACAGTTTAAACGTAAGTTTATCAATCACTCCTTGCCACCCTTCAGTTTTATGCATGTTGTTGGTTCCGTTTTACTTAACAATGATGATTTCTATCTATTAGTTCAAAACAGAATGGTATGCGAAAGCGTTTTAGCGAACTAAACATATATTATTTGGTAGAAAGACACACAATATCAAATACACAAAGTTTAAATACTACAGATAATTAACTCAATAACCCACTGTATATTGATATAAATAGAACACCAAGAACACCGAAAGTATTACAAGAATTCTGTTCAAAGGGTGTGTGTGTCGTGCAAAAGCTTAATAGAAGAACTCAACATGAGTCTTCTATTTATACTGTTCATCAGGGGACAAGTTTTAGACATAAAGGACTAAAAGTACTAGACATGGTCGTGGACCTGCTACTGGTACACCGTTAATGTAGTGCGCCATTTTCTGCTAAAGCTATAACCCATCATAGTTTGACACGTGGAGTTGTCAGGGCACGCTTTGTACGAATGATCTTCAGAATCTTCATACAGCAGAGATCGTGAGAAGCACGATGGTCTTCGTCTTGATAATCTTCTAAGTCTTCAGTCTTTATACCATAGAGGCTCTGTCAAGTATGGCAGAGGCTCTGTGGCCTTGTCTTCTGAGAAAAAGTCTTCTGTTGATTCTTCACTTCGGTCTTCTTGGTGTCTTGGCAGAACCTCTGTCGGAGTTTATACTTAGCTAATTTCTCAATACTTCTATAAACAATAGAATTTGGATATAACAATCTCCCCCTAAGTATTGAGAAATAAAAATTTGAAACATGCAAGGTTTTCTAGACTAAGTACACGACAGAAGGTAATTAACCTCTGTTGAAACTTTACTTTTCATTTAAGATTATGCCAGAGGCACTTACATTTGATTACATTGTGATATGAAAAGTAAAAGTAGCAGAGGTTGGTAGCCGACATTAGACGCTGGCGTCTTTGAAGTCATTGTAGCTTCTGTTGTCAAGTCCAACTTCTTTGAGCTCATGATAGATTCTGATGCAGAGGTTTCTGAAGTTGATTACCGAATCGATGACCTCTATCAATCTATCTGCAGAGGCTGTGTCCAACAGTTCCGTTCCTCTGTGCTCCATGATGTTGGTTCTGAACTCTGTGAGTGTACTCGTTGCGTATTTTTGGCAGTCCATCTCAAGGAAAAGTCTCAACTTCCCAGTAGGATCTTGATAGACATACCCAACCTTTGGAAATGTAATGATTGAGTTAGGTACGACAGAGGATGGGCAGTCGTCTTCTGGTGGTCTGAGACTTAGGTTTCTCATGCCAAGATCTCGTCCTAGTTGGAAGTCGACTAGGCTATATAGCAGAAGTTTCTCATACATGGCTTTTCTGATCACCCTGTAGGCCCTTCGAACTGCATCTGTTGTGAAGTTCTGTTTTGTCCAGTTCAAAAGGCCGGGTAGGTCGTAGGGGCTTAAGTTCCTAAGATCAGCATCTGAGAATTGGTTCTCAGTTCTGTCCACTCTTTTGACCTTATAGATGTTGTATAAAACCTTGGGTGTGGTTCTGGTGTTGGAAAACTTACAGTATATGACTTTGCCGATTTTGGAGGTTGAGTAGACTTGGTTGACAGGCTTGGGTGTTGTTCTATTGAAGATGTGATCGAGCTCAGCACGGAAGTCGGGTCTTGAATGGATGGTGGCAGAGAGTCTCTGATAGTTCTGTTGTATAGGTACCTGTACACCACTTCTTCCATTTGTCGAGGAGGTGCACCAGGTGGAGGCATGGGCCTGCGCAGAGCATCCAGTTGACTTTTTATCTCCTTGACCCTGTCCTCTGTGACTTTCGCCTTTGGATCCAAGTTGAGATTGGTTGACAGAGGGGTGAGTCCATAAGCCCAGTCTTCTTCTTCGGGCTTAGGAGTGACATATGCATCGAAGAAACTCTTCATCAGTTTTTTTGTCGGTTGATGCTTTGGTTTCTTCTTCTTTGGTTCCTCTGTCAATATACCCTTGCCTTTGTCTTTTGCCTTCGGCTATTCTGCTTGTTGAGATTGGGTTGCCTCTGTTGGTTTTGACTTTTGGGTTTCAGAGGGCTTAGTTGTAGTTGCCTCTGTGGGGTTTGTGGGGGTTTCTGTGGTTTTGCTCAGATATCTTCTTTGTTTTTGAGCAATTGTTTTGGTTCTAAGTTTGGGGGATAAAGGTTTTGTCTTCTCAGCTTCTGGTGTAGGGGATGGTAACTTTGGTTCTTCGGGTGTTTTTGGTGTTGGGGAGGGGAGTTTTTCTTCTGGTGTTTTTGGTTTAGGTGATTGGGATGGTTGATCTTCTTCGGAGGATGTCAAGATTTGAAATTGTTTGCGGATTGGCACATCTTCTCCGAAGATAGAGGTTGTTTCCACAGAGATGGGTGTTGCCTCTGTGGATTCAGGTACTTGGGTTTGGGTTGGGATTTTGTTGGGAACTGAAGATATGCCAAGTATGGTTAGTACTGCTAAGTCTACATTACTACTGCCAGTTCTTCGTTACTACTGCTGGGCAAGGTTACTACTGCTAGAAGAAGTTACTACTGCTAGAAGAAGTTACTACTGCTAGAAGAAGTTACTACTGCTAGAAGAAGTTACTACTGCTAGAAGAAGTTACTACTGCTAGAAGACGTTACTACTGCTAGACATGATTAGTACTGCTGAGCTGAGTTACTACTGCTTGAAGACTGTGAAGGTTAATACTGCTGAAGGTCGTTAATGCTGCTGAGCCAAATCATCGTTAATGCTGCTGAGCCAAATCATCATTAATGCTGCTGAGCCAAATCATTGTTAATACTGCTGACTTGATAAGTTTGGGATGCGATACTTTTGGAGACAAAGAAGGAATTGATCAAGATATGTTTAACGAAGATTCAGAAGATCAATTTACTTTTGATAGTTATCTTGTAATTACTTTTGTATATATAGTATTGATAGATAGCTATTAAATTCCAGACGAAAACAGACGGAAAATATACGAAAACATAGACGAACATATACGAGTGAAATAGAATTTGATATTCATTCTAGAGAGAATTAACCTCAAGATCATAGATCCTATTTCTAGAGAAGTAGAAATCGTCTTGTTGAGCCTGTTCAACAAGATTGAGGTTTGGTGTAAAGCTTGTGAGTAATACTGTTTGATATATATATACAGTGTATTGAATTTCTATTGATTGTTCTTTAATTGATTTAGAGTTCTATTCCGCAAGATTCTCTAAATTCTGTTTCTAAGAAGTTTAATTCTTGTTAAGAATCGATCCTGACAAGTGGTATCAGAGCGTTGGTATCTTAGAAGCTATGGACAATTCAATGGATACTCACAGTACTCTTGTTTCAAAGGCTCCCATGCTCAAACCCAATAAATTTGACATGTGGAAACTGAGAATCAAGCAGTACATTCTTCTTATTAATTATGCACTATGGGACATCATAGAAAATGGCCCATGTAATGAAGGAAAGATTGGAGAAGATGATGCAGGCTTTGACCAGTCCAAGGTTGAGTGTTATAAGCGTCACAAGATGGGACACTTTGCCAGAGAATGCAGAAGTGGAGGATCACAACAACAGGCTCCAAATGGAAACCAAAACAGAAGCTCCTCTCAAGCCCTTGTTTCTCAACAAGGAATGGGATTTGATTGGAGTGATCAAGCTGAGGAAGCCTGTCAGAATCAAGCTCTTATGGCAGAAGTATCTGATATTCCCACTGAGGTACAATCTAAACTCTGTTCTCAAGCTTGCATTGATGCTGTTAAAAGATATAGGGATCACAATCAGGGTATGTGTGATGACCTTAAGAGGCTAGAGAAATATGTGAAAGATTATGTTAGGATTGTAGAAAGGTTTGAGGAACAGATTAGAGCTTTTCAAGCTAATGAACTTCAACACCACTATGATACTAACTATTGGAAGTGGGAGAAGAATGAGTATGAGATTAAGCTGAAAGTGTCTGGGGAGGAGAATGAGAAATTAAAAGAAGAGCTTGAGAAGGTTAAACTTGATGTTGAAAAGTTTACCTGTGCTTCTAAAACCATGGATACCATCATTAAGGCTCAAATCCATGACAAGATGAAAGTAGGGATAGGGTACAATGCCACACCTCCACCCTACAATAACAACTACATACCTCCCAAGTCTGATTTGTTAGAGACCAAGGATAGAAAGGAACCTGAATTAAAGATTAATATAGATCCTTGTGAAAAAGAAATAGTTGTTGAGGATGAGACTGACAAAGTAGACTCTGATGAGGAATGTGAGAGTCCATGTGTCAAGAACACTGAGATCAAAAGGACTGAAAAGGAAAAGGGAGTCCATTACAAACAGACCACAGTTGTGGCTCCCAATACCTGTAAACATTGTTCTTGTAAGAAATCTCAAGAGCTCAAGCCCCAAAAACATGATAATCAAAGGGGAAATCAAAGGAACTGGAATAACCAATGGGCTATGAGACAAGGAGTTGACCTGAACAGAATCAACAGGCCAAAACCTTGCTTCATCTGTGGTAAGCTAAATCACTTAGCCAAACACTGTTATTTCAATCCAGTTAACCAAAGGTTTAATGCTCAAAGATATTTTCAAAAACCTGCTGGTTACAGAAAGAGTGGGGGATATAAAAAGTCTGTGAGGAAAGTTGTGGCAAAGAAACAAGTTAAAACCATAAGCCACATGAAAAAGGCAGAAACAGAAAGTGTTAGAGTATGGATGCCTAAAGGTACTAATGATAATACTGCCAACTCAGTTAGTACTGCTAACAATGTTAGTACTGCAGGAAGCAATAATGTTACTAGCAGTGTTAGTACTGCTAACACAGTTAGTACTTCTTCAACAATTAATAATGCTTCTAGTGTTAGTACTGCTAAGTTAGTTAATACTGCTGAGAAGGCTAGTACTTCTGGAAGCAATGTTAGTGCTGCCAAAGTTAGCACTTCTACATCAGTTAGTACTGCTTCTAGACCTATCATCAAAACAAAGTACTCAAGCACTGATGTTCCTCACTTTGACAAGCTCATCAAAACAGAATGTAAGTATTTTGATGATCAAGGGAGACCCAAGACCACTATGGCTTGGGTCCCTAACAAAAACTAATTGATTTATCAGATGTGCAGGGCAGCCAAACAGCTTAAGGGGAGAAGCATTTGGCATGTTGACAGTGGTTGCTCTAGGCACATGACAGGTAACATGGCCTTCCTTCAATATTCCAAATGAATTGATGGAGGACATGTTAATACTGCAGAAGGTAAGAGAAGTGGTAAAAGTGATGTGTAAGATGACATTTGAGGATTTGACAAGTGATGCACAGTGCAGAGTTACTACTGCCTGTGTTCCAGTAGTTAATACTGCTAGTGCAGTTAATACTGCTCAGTAGTTAATACTGCTCAGTAGTTAATACTGCTCAGTAGTTAATACTGCTTGTGTAGTTAATACTGCTTTGCAGTTAATACTGCTCAGTAGTTAATACTGCTAGTGCAGTTAATACTGCTCAGTAGTTAATACTGCTCAGTAGTTAATACTGCTCAGTAGTTAATACTGCTTGTGTAGTTAATACTGCTTTGCAGTTAATACTGCTCAGTAGTTAATACTGCTAGTGCTCAGTTAATACTGCTCAGTAGTTAATACTGTTAGTGCAGTTAATACTGCTAGGTAGTTAATACTGCTTGGTAGTTAATACTGCTTAGTAGTTAATACTGCTCGGTAGTTAATACTGCTAGGTAGTTAATACTGCTTTTGATAATCCAGGGCATATAAATACCCCTGTGTGCCCGCCCAAGTTCATAACGACTCTTCGCATTTACTTCTTCTCTCTCGTTCTAACCTAGTCTCCCCAGAATCTTTGTGTTTTTCTTTCAAGAATCCTCAGGAATCATGGAGTTTGTGGATGAGCACAATGAAATAGCCATGCTTCAGAAGCCGAAACAAGCTGCGGGATTCCACGATATAGTCGATTTTCTCAAATCCTCGCACATCTCCTATGCCCTAACGGTGAGCCCAACAATCTATATCGAACATCAGACACAATTTTGGGAGAATGCCACTGTTAGTTTCGAAGAAGGGCAGAAAACCATTCGAACAAGGGTTTGTGATAAACCCTTGAAAGTCACTGAAGAGGTTATTCGCATCTCTCTTCAGTTGAATGATGCTTCAGGTATATCTTCTATTCCTAATGAAGAACTCTTTTCTACTTTACAAAGAATGGGGTATGAAGGTCCCATTGGTGTTTTTAAATTCTACAAGTCAAAATTTTTCAACCAATGGAGATTTCTTGTTCATACCCTGATGCACTGTATTTCCAAGAAAACTACTGGATGGAGTGAGTTCAGCAGTCCCATTGCATATGCCTTGGTCTGCTTATCCACTGCCAGAAAGTACAATTTCTCAGCAATGATCTTTAATGATCTTGTATCAAACTTGGAATCCAAAAAGAGCTTTTTCATGTATCCAAGGTTTGTGCAAGAAGTTCTTAACAAGGAATTGATGGACTTACCTCAGTTTACTGAGGTATATGTACCCAAATCCCCTAAAGGGAAGGTTTTTTCAAATATGAAAAGACTTCCTAGGGACTCGGAAGGAGTTGACACACCATTGTTCTCTACAATGATGGTTGTGTCCCACCCCTCTGAAGGTATGGCATCAGGATCAAGGCCCTCATTAGATCAACCCACTGATGACCAATCCCAACCTTCCATCTCAAAAGACATCCCTCAGTCCATTCTTGAACAGCCCACTCCCACAATCACCAAAAGGTTTCAAAGAAGAAAGGTGCACAAGGTTCCTTCCCTTGATGTACCTACTCAGAGCCCTAAACCTTTAAGCCCTCAGTTGGAGCATTCTCCAATTGAGAATATCAACAGGGAAACCACAGGGGTGTCTCCCAACCCCAGGAAGGTGGTCTCTAAGGAGAAGGATGACCATATGGGTGCTAAGGCTGCCACTACTTCTGCTAGCACAGAGAAGGACAGTGGTAACATAAATAAGACCTTCCCCATGGCAACTCTAAATGAGAAATCATTAGGAGGACCCAGGTGCCAAGAAACCAAGGGGGCAGGTAAAGCTTCTGCTAGGCAGAAGGCTTCTGCTAAAACTTCCAAGGATCCTTTAAAGAAGGTAAACACTTCTAAACAAGGTGAGGATAGATATAACTATGAGGAATTGATGGAAACCATAGGGAATATCAACTTGGATGTTATGGCACAAAAGAAAGAGATTGAGCAACTTAAGACTGTGGTTACCTACCAACAGTCTCAAATTGAGAAGCTCAAGAAGATGGTCACCAAGTTGTTGCACAGAAGGAAAAAGGCACGATTTGTGCTGAGAAGAAGAACTTCAA
This sequence comes from Saussurea involucrata, assembly GCA_033807775.1. Classification (NCBI taxonomy): domain Eukaryota; kingdom Viridiplantae; phylum Streptophyta; class Magnoliopsida; order Asterales; family Asteraceae; genus Saussurea; species Saussurea involucrata. The sequence goes on from CM066318.1 coordinate 107,129,898, forward strand.
CTGATGATGCTCCCAAAAAGGGGGAGTCAGAGTCAGAAGCAGAACTGAAAATGAAGGGTCCACAAATTGAGGGGGAGACATTTCACATGGAGAATGAGATGGAAATGGATTATGCACAGAATAAGGGGGAGTCCAGTGCACAGAATAAGGGGGAGACAGAAAAGGGGGAAGAGTGTGTTAAAGCAGCAGAAACCACAGCAGCAGAAACCACAGCAGCAGAAACCACAGCAGCAGAAACCACAGCAGCAGAAACTGTTAATGCTGCTGAGTGTGAACAAGCAGCAGAAACAGTTAATGCTGCTGAAGGCCAAACAGACAAAGCAGCAGAAACTGAGCAGGAAGCAGTAACTACAACTCAAGCTGAAATAGATGAAGAAATATACTGGATTGTGAAGAACAGTGTTGAAGCAGCATCATTACATGTTCTAAGAGAAGCAGTAACAGCCATAGCAGCAGAAATGGTTATTGCTGCTGAAAAACTTAAAGCAGCTGAACCAACTCCTGAAGCTGTTAAAACTCTTAAAAGAACCAAGATGATGTCAAAGAAAAGACCAAGAACCCAACCCATAACTTCAAAGAAGAAAAATGAAAAGAAGCCAAGGGTGGAGTCATCTGCAGAAGAGGCCCAGGAGGAAACAGTGAAAGAAAAATCTGATCCAAAAGTTGCTGAAGAAGAAGTGGCAACTCCATCAGGGCAATCAAGCAATGTGCAATCACAAACGGATGCCCAATGTGATTTGTACATTACCAGTGTTGACTCTAACCCAATTCCACTTCAGGCTGAACCAATATCATCTAAGGCTCCTGAAATCATCTTTTGGGACACTTTGAAAGATGGTAGAAAGGAGTTCATTAGGATAAAAAGAGCAGATGGAAAATTTGAAGTCTTTTCAACTTGGGGAAAAATGGTCAGAACTTGCTCAAGATCAGACTTAGAAGAGATGTTCAAAGTTGGGATGAGGATATATGAAAACATGCTGACTGAGCAAGGGATGTCAATCTCTAAAATGGTACTTGAATTCTTGTGCCAAATGTTCAAACCTGAAGCAGTTCAGCATAGGTTAAACACACAGTTTCAAGCCATTACCAACTGGATGCTCTATGAAAACTGTGGAGTATATGTCATCTCCCTTGACTCTGCAACTCAAGAATACTATCTGGTGGATGAAATATACAATCACAGCATGAAGAGGCTGCAAGGAATGTTACATACTAAGCTGACCTGCAACAAGGATTCAGCAATGGGTAGATTCTTGGTAAAAAGGATTCTCAATCAGAGTCTAGGTTTAAGTCCTAATCTGTGTGTACATGATGACTAAGTTTTGGAAGCATCATCTGAAGAACTTGACTTTTTTTCCTAAAAGTCAAGTTAGGGGGAGATTGTTGGGAACTGAAGATATGCCAAGTATGGTTAGTACTGCTAAGTCTACATTACTACTGCCAGTTCTTCGTTACTACTGCTGGGCAAGGTTACTACTGCTAGAAGAAGTTACTACTGCTAGAAGAAGTTACTACTGCTAGAAGAAGTTACTACTGCTAGAAGAAGTTACTACTGCTAGAAGAAGTTACTACTGCTAGAAGACGTTACTACTGCTAGACATGATTAGTACTGCTGAGCTGAGTTACTACTGCTTGAAGACTGTGAAGGTTAATACTGCTGAAGGTCGTTAATGCTGCTGAGCCAAATCATCGTTAATGCTGCTGAGCCAAATCATCATTAATGCTGCTGAGCCAAATCATTGTTAATACTGCTGACTTGATAAGTTTGGGATGCGATACTTTTGGAGACAAAGAAGGAATTGATCAAGATATGTTTAACGAAGATTCAGAAGATCAATTTACTTTTGATAGTTATCTTGTAATTACTTTTGTATATATAGTATTGATAGATAGCTATTAAATTCCAGACGAAAACAGACGGAAAATATACGAAAACATAGACGAACATATACGAGTGAAATAGAATTTGATATTCATTCTAGAGAGAATTAACCTCAAGATCATAGATCCTATTTCTAGAGAAGTAGAAATCGTCTTGTTGAGCCTGTTCAACAAGATTGAGGTTTGGTGTAAAGCTTGTGAGTAATACTGTTTGATATATATATACAGTGTATTGAATTTCTATTGATTGTTCTTTAATTGATTTAGAGTTCTATTCCGCAAGATTCTCTAAATTCTGTTTCTAAGAAGTTTAATTCTTGTTAAGAATCGATCCTGACAGATTTCTTCAGGATTTGTTTCCACAAAGGTGGTTGTTGTCTCTGTGGTCTTTTGTTGGTTTTCTCCTTGGGTTTGGGTTGGAGGAGCCTGGGATATGGGTTCTGCGGATATTGGCGTTGGTGCAGGTAAGCCTCTGGATGCAGCTTGGTCTTGTCTCTTTTTCTCCCCCTGACCTGATGAATCATCAGAATCATCATCAGAGTCATCCTGACCCTTATCTTTAGTACCCTCTGCTCTGCACGATGCTTCTGGTTTCTTTGGAGGAACTGCACCTGTGGCTATCATTTTTACGCATAGATCATCGCAGAGGCCAAGGAGTGTATGGAGCTCTGTTTCGGTGTTGAGGCGCATTTTGCCGACACTTGCTCTGAATTCTCTGACGTAGTTGGTGTTGGCAGCAGTGAAGGCTGTAATCAGTTCTGTGACCTGGTCTATTACCCCTTGTCCAAGTTCTGTGAGTTGAGCTCTGGTCATGTAGTCGGTAGGCTTCATGGCCAGAGTTTCTTTGGTGGTATGCTCTTGGACATCTGCTAGGGCCTTCTTTAGATCTGCAGGAGTTAGGCCCGTAGAGGTTGGGGATTGAGCTGTCTTCAGTTTTTCAAGGAGGTCGTTGACAGAACTTTGCAAGACATAGGTTGTGGTCTTCGCAAAGTCAGAGGCAGCCGTGGTAGCAGAGGATGTTGCAGTTGTTCTCATCTGGGCTAGAGCATTTTGCACTTCTGTGGACAGGTTGTCCATTTTGGTGTTCATATCGGTAAAGGCCCTCGTGGTAACATCTGCAAAAGAATCAAAAGAGCTTTTCAACTCTTTTAATGTGTTGTCCACAGAGGTGACAAGAGTTTGGAACTCATCCCTTGACACTTGTGAACTTTGGGTAACCTCTGGGGGAACACATTCGTCCCCAGAGTGAGTTCCTGTTCCTGGAACACCTTCTTTCGCCCCTGTTTGTACGTTGAGGGCGGAAGGATTTCCTTCTGATCTTTGAACTGAGGTTTTTGAGGCCTCATGAACTACATAAGTTTTGTGGAGAACATTGTCCTGATCCGCTCCAGAGACGGGTACATGAGTATTCCCAAGTTGACTAGGGGACTTGTCTAGAGTCCCTTCGTCCATGTGTACTCTAAGCTCCTCTGAAGATCCTGTTGGACCTATAAGTGTGTGCGTGTCAGAGGAAACGAATTCCTCAGTTGGGATTTCTGGTGTGATCTGGGGCAATTGATCACTTACTAAGGGCAAGTCCTTTTGAGAGGACTCCCTTGGAATAGTTTTCCCGGCTAAGATTGGCACAGAGGTAGAAAGAGTTACCTCTGCCCGGTCAGTTTGGGGTGGGTTCGAGCTGTGCTGCTCTTTTTCAATATTACCTTCTGCCACTAGACTGGCGGTAATAGAAGTGTGGGTTGCACTGGTAGTTGGTTGGGGATGTGTGCCTCTTCTAGCTGCGGCATCTTTTCTAGATTCTTCCTCGGTTAAGCATCCTATTACTATTTCACCATCTATTGTCTCAGCCTCTTTCTCTGCCCTATTGCCCACGACTTCTACTCTAACTTTTGGGCTTTTCCTTAGCGAATCATAGCGGGGATGAGTCCCAATCAATTGTTGTACATGGGGATGATTAAGACCTTCTTTTATTTGGTCATCTTCCTCTTCATCAGTTTCCACCATATCCTCTGTAGCAACCGCTTCCTCTGCGATTCTGTCGCTGGCTCCTGTCTCAGAATCTATCATATCCTCTGTGGCTTGTCCTTCCTCTGGACTCTTTCTGAGGACATCATATCCGGGATGGAGAAAGGGGTTCTATAGAACTTCTGGAGTCGCAATCTGAATGTTTTGTGGGGTTTGATCATCTTCATTCACGTTGGAATCAATTCCAAAGATTTTGAAGTCTGGTTCTTCTGTGAAGTGATGTGAGAGGGCTTCTGCGTTCCAGCCAGAAGGATCTAAGGAGTCTGCAATTCCAGGTTGTTGGAGGAAGGCAGAAAAGTCAATCTGATCTTTTGCATAATGGATTGGCGATGGGGAGGGCAGAGGTTGTTCACGGGTTTCTTCTGTTGTTTCTTCCTCCATTTCAACTCCCTCTGCGATGGTTTACAGAGGAGTGCGGGGTTTCTTGGTCCTTTTCTTGCTCTTCTTTCTCTTGGGTTTGGGGGCACTCTCCTCAGAAGACTTATGTTTTCTTTTCTTCTTCTTTTCTTTTGGAGGAGGGGGAGCAGAGGATTCGACTACTGTGGCATGTGGTGGTGATTGTTGGGTTTGTGCGACATCTGTAGAAGTACCTTCTGCAGATTTCTTTGTTTTGTGATCCTTCTTCTTCCTCTTTGGGTGAGTAGCAGAGGGTTTCTTCTTAGAAGCAGAGGGTTCTAATTGACTTCTCTGTTGATGGAATTTGTCTTGTATTTGCGCATGTTTGGCTAAACCCTCTACCCATTCTTCTCCACGCATCCTATCGACTACCTGACTTCCTAAGGGGGCTCCTAAACGCGGGGGTGTCACTGGACTCGGTTCTGGAGTCCGGTGATCGCGTATGTATGCTAACTTAAGGTATTCGTTATTAGCATAATCTAGAAGTTCCTTTGGTAGAGGTCTGCAGAAGTCGTACCCGGCTTCATGTTCTGTGGGAGTGTTCTTCGCCAGAGGGTAGGTTTTGACAGTTGGTCCCTCCATTGGCCAGTTCACTTGGATGAGCAGGGGTTCCAAAAGAACACCTAGGATCCTTTGATATTGAAGTGGTGGAAGAGCTGTGCTTGAAGGACCCTTTGCCTTATGTGAGGAAATTCTGTGGTCGATTGTGTTGACAATCTCCTGCATCATGAGGGTTTCATAATCCAAGGGCAAGTCGTAGTATACCCCAAACATAATTGTCATGATCTGGTGGGAGGTTTGGTCGGGGCTTCCTATTTTACCAGTCAAGCATCTGTTTAGGATGGAAAAGAGGGTATTCCACATAGGGGGAACCTTCCTCTTCTGAAGTCGTTCATTTTCTTTAATTTGGCGTTGTATCCCAACATCTCTATGAACTCGCAGAGTTCTGCGTCTGTAGGTTCTGCGGCATACTTCTTTATTCCCAAAAGACCTCTGGTAGGTAGGCCAAACTCCAGAGAGAACATAGTTCTGTTGAACTTGTTTTCCATGTAGTCAGTTTGACCCGGTTTGGATATGTAGCCCTTTATGGTTCTGCTATCTTGGTCATAAAAGCAACTCTGCCAAAACTGGTTGAGATATCTGGCAGGTATTCTTTTAACATTCTTGGCAAGTAGAGGGAATAGGTCGTGGTTTTCCAAGATATTCAAGAGGATTGCATGCTCTTCCCCAAAAGCTGTTCTTGAGGGGACCAGGAAGTGGTTATTGGGTTTTAGGGGAAGGTTTTCTACGAAATGATCATGGTCAAAGAAATTTTGCAGGTGGGTGGTCGGAGTAAAATCCACTGATTCACCGGAGTTGTCCTGTTCTATGTTTCCGGCTATTTCCGGATTCGGAGAGTGCTCGGAGTGAGCTGGGGAGTTTGCCGGAGATCTGGAAGTGGAAGCCATTGATGTGTTCTTGAAGAAAGTAGTAGAAAGGGGAAGGTTGCAGGTTTTGCAAAAGTTCGCCGGAGAAGAAGTTAGGAGTAAATGCGTAACAATGAGGGAAATCAGGGTAACGGGGTTATATAGTGGGGTAACAAACGGATAGAATTTTGTGGTAAAAGTGAATTCAATTTACATTTGGGGTCCGCACTCGAGTACAACAGCTGGGTTCACGTTTCAGAGAAACGTTTGGCATGTACGTCCAATAAGAAAATGGCACGTCAGAGGGTGTTAGAGCACGATTAGACATTGTACGCGACCCATTAATGCTTGGCGCGTGGGCATTTCTTCTGTGTGGGGTCTGTCACTCGCAGTAAAAATTCGCTTTTACAAAATTTCCATAAAGAGACAAGTGTAAGAATCAACAGAGGCTCTGTAGTGGAGTGAGCTATGTGATTCTGAAACCTATCTTTAATGTCCTCTTATCTTGCACCTTTACCAGAAAATGTTTGAAAATGCATTGGAAATGATCGATAGAATGTTAGCACAAAATTTTCTTCCACAAAGGCTTTGAGGCTATGTCAAAGCCAACAGAGGCTCTATGACTGAAAATTTCTAATAACTAGCGATTCATAAAACATTTTGATCATCCAAAGTTTTTAGTGTCTTAAACACTGTTTTTAGGACATATTTGGAAATTGTTGTCCTAGAAAACTGTTTTAGAAAATGGTTTTGTGCGAGACATTCTCCATCTGGCTTACCTTTGCTCGGTGAGATACCTGGTTTCTGTGGACTTGGTTGACAACTCCTCTTCTTTGGCTCCCCCCTGAATTAGCAACCTCTGTTGGCTAAATCAAGGTCTCCTTCTGCTCCCCCTTGACCTATGCTTGGTTCAAAATTGATAAGTAATGCATAGAGCATAGGTCAAACACACCAGAGGTATTATGGGCATAGGTAGAGGTTCTGAGCTATCCCACAGAAGCTCTGTCGGGTTCAGAACTTTTGGTGACAAGGAATTTACATGCAGAAGAATTGAAATATATACATATATACAGAAGATCAAATCTTACTTACAGAGGTCTCAACTCATGTTAATCATACCCAACTTACCAACCAAGAAAAGAAATCTTTTCTCATCAAGTGCTTTGGTGAATAAATCAGCAAGCTGGTATTCAGTGTTCACGAAGTACATCTCAATTGTTCCCTTTTCAACATGATGTTTCCGAAAGTGGTAACGGATATCGATGTGCTTTGTCTTTGAATGCTGTACTGGATTTGCTGAAATCGCTGTGGCACTTTTGGAGTCACAGAGGATGGGTATCTTGTAGATATTATGACCGTAGTCTCTGAGCTGAGTTCTCATCCACAGAACTTGGGAGCAACAGCTAGCAGCAACAACGTACTCAGCTTCTGCCATAGATGTTGATACACAGTTCTGCTTCTTTGAAGTCCAACTGACTAGTTTACCTCCCAGGAATTGACAACTCCCAGAGGTGCTCTTTCGGTCAAGTTTACATCCTCCATAATCTGAATCTGAATAAGCCGTTAGATTAAAGCCAGAGTTCTTCGGATACCAGAGGGCAAGATTTTTGGTTCCCTTTAGGTATTTGAAGATCCTCTTCACAGCAAGCATGTGTGATTCTTTTGGATTGGCTTGATACCTTGCACAGAGGCATGTGGCAAACATTATATCGGGTCTACTCGCTGTTAAGTATAAAAGAGACCCAATCATGCCTCTGTAGAGCTTGCACTCTACAGACTTTCCACCTGGATCAGAATGTAATTTATTTCCAGTTGACATATGGGTCTTCATGACAAAGGCATCAGAAAGATTAAATTTAGAAAGAATGTTAGAGACATATTTGGCTTGATTTATAAAAACTCCCTCTAATGATTGTTTGACTTGGAGTCCTAGGATGAAGTTTAGTTCAACCATCATACTCATCTCAAACTCACTCTGCATGAGTTTTTCAAAATCAGTGCAGTGTTTTGCATTTGTAGACCCGAAAATAATATCGTCCACATAGACCTGTACGAGTAAAATCTCATCACCTTTTCTTTTATAAAACAAAGTTTTGTCTGTTGTACCTCTTTCGAAATTATTTTCAAGAAGAAAGGTTGAAAGGCGTTCATACCATGCTCTTGGAGCCTGTTTCAGTCCATACAGAGCTTTGTCGAGGTAATACACGTAGTTTGGGTACTTGGCGCTTTCAAACCCTGGTGGCTGCTGGACGTATACTTCTTCTTGAATTTCGCCATTTAGAAAGGCAGATTTTACATCCATTTGAAAGACTTTGAAACCTCTGTGGGCTGCGAAAGCTAAGAAGATTCTTATTGCTTCGACCCGTGCGACAGGGGCAAAAGTTTCATCGTAATCAATGCCTTCTTTTTGGCGATATCCCTTGGCCACCAATCTTGCTTTATTTCTAATGACCACCCCATCCTCATCCTTTTTGTTTCTAAAGACCCATTTAGTCCCTATAGCTTGTTTCCCTTTCGGCAGAGGAACTAGGGTCCATACTTTGTTTCTTTCAAACTATAGAAGCTCTTCTTGCATAGCATCTACCCAGTTTGGGTCATCAAGGGCTTCAGAAATCCGTTTAGGCTCGATCACACTGATAAAATTTGTAAATAAACAAAAATTTGCAGTGGCTGATCTTGTCTTGACCTTATCAGAAGGATCACCAATGATTAGGTTCTGAGGATGGCTCATCATCCACTTTGTCGTTCTTGGAAGATGGTTATTAGCATCATCTAGTTGAGCTTTTGAGGCTACATTTGTTGGTTCTTGTGCAGCCTCTGTAGTAGAAGGTACTTCGGCACTAGAGCTTGGTTCTTCAGCTTGTGTAGGTATTGGGATCACAGATGGAATTGATTCCTCTGATGCGGTAGAGACTGAATCCTCATTTTCCTCTTGAATCGGTTCCTCTGTTGTAACTGGAGTTTCCAGTGCATCTGTTGTTGTATCTTTTCTTGTGTAATCTTCTGTCGGCTCCCCCTCGGCATTAGCATCTGCATGATTCACAGAAGAGGATGAAGTATTTAAAGGACCAGTTAGAGAAATACCTGACTCAGTCTGGTTGGCAGAAGATGGTTCTCCAGAGGCTCTGACAGCTCCGGCAGAGGGATCGATATCGCCGTGGAACATCTCTTCAAATAGCAGATTCAGGTCTGCTTCTCTTGTCTTTGAGATGCAGAGGATTCCTTCTTTAAGCCGAGTTCTGAACTGACTTGTTCAGAAGTCTTTTGAAAGGAATTGTCGAAAACACATTGATGCTTTCTGTAATGGTTCAGGACTTCAGAAGATAGACTCTGCAGGCTTTCGAAGGGGCAGAGTATCCGATGAACTTTCCTTCATCTGCCTTCACATCGAACTTTCCTCTAGCTTCTCTGTCATTTAGAACAAAGCATTTGCAGCCAAAGACATGGAAGAACTTGATGTTTGGTCGCCTCTTATTGATCAACTGATAAGGAGTCTTGATGTGTCTCTTTACAATGGTGGATCGATTTTGGGTATAGAAGGCAGTTGATACAGCTTCTGCCCAGAAAGATGTTGGTAATCCAGATGCAGTGAGCATGGTTCTCGCATCCTCTACAAGCGTTCGGTTCTTTCATTCGACAACGCCATTCTGTTGTGGAGTGCGTGTTGCAGAGAAGTTCTATGAAATGCCTTCTTCTGTAAGATAAGCTTCAATGACAGAGTTTTTGAATTCTGTGCCATTGTCGCTCCTTAACTTCTGAATTTTGCATTCATACAGAACCTGAATCTTCTTCATTAGGTTTATCAGAGTGTTAGGAACATCTGATTTCTTTCTGATAAACTCCACCCATGCATATCTTGAGTATTCATCGATCACCACCAGTATATATTTCTTGCCTCCTAGGCTTAGCAATCGGACCACAGAGGTCGACATGTAGCATGTGCAGAGGCCTAGGACAAGACACATCAGTCTTTCCTTTATGGGAAGCCTTCTTAAGCTTACCCATTTCACAAGCTGAGCATAGATGATCTTTGCTGAATTTGACATTTGGCAGACCTTTTAACAGAACAAGTTTTACCAGTTTGTCTAAAGTGTGGAAGTTCAGATGGCAGAATCTGTTGTGCCAAAACCAGGCTTCTTCATTTTTGCACGCAACAAAGCAGAGTTTGTCTTCTTTGTTCTTTACACTGAAGTTCATCATATACAGATCTCCCTTTCTTTCAGCCCGCAGAAGTTCTACTCCAGTGTTTTCTCCTTGTAGAGAGCAGAACGTTCTCTTGAACATGACATCAAAACCAGTGTCACAGAGTTGGCTAACACTTAAGAGGTTGTGCTTAAGGCCATCCACATATGCAACTTTGCACACTGATATGTTTTCCTTCTTAATGACTCTGTAGCCTTTTATGTAACCCTTCTTATTGTCTCCAAAGGTTACCGATCCTCCATTAAGTTTGTCTTTGTACGAGGATAGTAAACCTCTGTCGCCAGTCATGTGCCGCGAGCACCCGGAGTCTAGATACCAGATCGGCACATACTATTTCTGCAAAACAATTAGAGATTTTTAGGTACCCATATCAAAATGGCCTTTTTGTCAGAGGTTTTTAAGGTTGCCTTAGCATCCTTAGTTTTGGTTTTATCTTATGTTGAAGAACCATTTTGTTTCTTCTTTCCCTTGAATTTAGCATGATTTTTGGGTAAAGAGAGGAAACAGTGAGGACTTGAGAAATGTTGGTTCAATTGAAACATAAGATCAAAACAATGACAATAATGAATTTGCGAAGTGATTTGCTTGAACTTTTCATTGAAAACATTAAAACAGGGTACAGAGGCTTTATTTTTACAATCTACCCTAGCACTAGACTTCTTATTACAAAAAGACCTATGCTGACTAGATTGTTGTTTTGAAAATTCTCTGGTTGGAGTAGCCTTCTGTGGACCCTTTCTTCTGTGGTGAACTTCTGCAGCTTTCACTGTCACAGAAGCAAAAGACTTGTTATTTTCAACCCATTTACCTTTTTGTTGTCAAGTTAATTTTTCTCTGAAAGGTCCAAAAGGTTTAGCGTCTTTTGATTAGAGAGAGGAATTTTCTTTTTCAGGTTTGATTTTCTCAAGTTCTAAAGAGGTTTTGGCTTGTACACACTTGTCCACAAAATTCGGGCAAATAGGAGCACTTGTGATTATATTCTTAGGAGCAATTATTCTGTTAGGAATTTCAGAGGGAATTTTAAGTCCCTCAGCTTCACAAGGAACTATTCCTGATTCAATTGAATCAGTCTCAGAATCGTCAGAGGATGAGTCGTCCTCATATACAGAGGTTGAGTCACTTAGGTCTCTATCGACAGAGGCTGGATTTTCTGAGCAAGTGCTATACTCAATTTCTTCCTCTCTTTCGGGGATATTTACTAAGTCAACAGAAGTGTTCATTGAGGTTTCCTCAGAGAGATTTTGGTCGTCAGAGGATGTACAGTGATTTTCAAAATAGTTGTTTTTCCTGATTTCCATTAACTCTTTTTCAGAAATATTTTTAAGTTTTTCTTCTGTGGAAGCATGCATGTACTCAAGTGCCTCTGCCGATAGTTTCTTCTCATAGTCTATAGTGCAGACAAAGGCAACTTGGGATTGAGTCTCGGGGTCACCAAACTTGAAGATTCCTATCTGATCTTGAGTTTTCAGATACTTCTTTGGTTTGGAGCCTCTTTTGACAGAGGCTGATGATGGTAGATCTATGTTTTCAAACCACACAATTACCATCTTCAGAGGTTTCCTTGTGTGAGGTTCCCTAGAGACTTTTCGCCTTTTGCTAACAGAGAGTAAGTTTGGAAATCCAGGTTTTCTTGTGTCACCTATACAGAATAGGGACGACAGAGACTTGTCTCTTTTGGTTCCAGTGTATGGATCTATATCACAGAACCCAATTTCCCGTATCCCTATTTGTGTGTTTATTTTCTCATAAACCATTTGTGCGTCTTGATATTTTTTCATTAAAAGGTCTCTTCTAAGAATATCTTGATGAAGGACTTCTCTTTCCTTTTGAAAATAATGTTTAAGAGCAAGAATATTCATTCTGTCGCTCTCAACATCCATGAGTTCTTTAGACTTAGCTTTTAAGGCCGAGTTGAGTTCTGCAATCTTTTCTTTCAAAGGATTTAGATTTTTGTTCCAATTAATTTCAATCTGTTCCTTCTCTTGAAATATTTCAGCCTTTTCTTGAGTGAGAAGTTTTGTTTCTCTTTCAAAAAATGCAAGTTCTTTTTAATGTCTTCACAAGTCTTCTTAAGTTCAGTGTATTCAATGGTTAGTTTAAGCAAATAAGCTTTGGTTTTATCAGAGGAGGAGTTAGAAGTGGATACCTCACTATCAGAGTCAGATGAGCTGACTTCTGCCATCCCACAGAACAGGGCATTCTTCTTTTCGCCCTCGTCAGAAGATTCATCTGACAGCCAGTTTTCTTGTTCCACCATCAGAGATTTCTGAGCATAGTATTATGCTTTCTTTTTGTAGAAAGCAGAGTCCCTCTGGGGATGATTTGGTTTGCTCCTGTAATCAGCTGCGTAGTGGCCTGGCTTGCCATAGTTAAAACAACCCTGGTTCTGGGGACCACTGCCAGTTCTATCGTCCGACCTCTGTCGGTCACTACCTCTTTCACCTCTTTCTCCTCTGTCATTTAAACCATCCTTTCCCTGGTTCCTCGGCTCATATCTCTCTTCTCTGTCGTCTCTCCCATCACGTTCGTATCCTTTCTTTCTGTATCCTCCTCTTCCAAACTCTTTTGTCAGTAAAGCTAATGATTTAGCTATAGAGGCCATCGTTGCCTCTTCTTCTTCAACAAACTCATCCTCAGAGTTGTCAACTATCACCACCTTCTTCTTTTTCTCCTTCTTTTCCTTCTTTTCCTCCTTCGCTTCCACAGCTTTCTTAGGCTTCTCCTTTGCCTCTGTAGTCTTCCCCACAAGTGCCAGAGGCCCAGCAGTCTGAGTTTTTGCCTGAGCAATTTGGAGTTCTTGAGCAGCCAAAGGTCCATAGAGGTCTGATAGGCTCCATGTGTCCAAGTCCTGATTTGTTTGAAGGGACATTGATAGTTGGAGCCATTCTTCATTGAGACTCTTTAAGAACATGACATTGTTCTCTTCAGAGGTTCTATGGATTCCAAACTTCCGGCACTTGTTTATCAGGGAGTTGAACCTGTCATACGTGGTCTGCAGAGACTCTGAAGGTAGAGCTTTAAATGAGTAATACTCATTAATACATTGGGCTCTGCGATTCTTCTGAGTTTTAGCCCCTCCTTCCAACTGTTTCTCCAATTCCTTCCATAGATCATATGCGGATTCACATGCATCTAGGGATTGGAAGAGGTCATTGGGGATGGCCATTATCAGAAGTTGTTTTGCCTTCTGTGCCAATTCGTATTTCGCTCAGTCAGCATCAGACCATTTATCTTTTGTCTTAGGTTTATCGTGCGCAGGAATCTCTGGAGTGTCGTCTGTTGCAGGTACACGTGGTACAGAGAGCATGGGAACGAAAGGAGGATTGTGGATGTAGTGAAAGGCTTCTTTGTCAGTGCCCTCGAAGAAATGAATCATTCGAATCTTCCATTGAGGGTATTCGTCTCTGAGCAGAGTGGGTGGTTTAGTTAAAGAGCCGGCAGAAAAATAGTTGTTGGTGTTCGCCATTTTGAAATAGTTTGGAAGTAGCAGAAAAACAGAGTATGACTTAAAATGTTCGAATGATGGGTCGGTCTTTTGAGAACAGAGATTATAAGCTTGAAAACCTTAAGCTATGCACTAAAATGGAAAGTTTTAACCTAGAAAACAGATTCTGCAGGTTTACCAGAGTCGAACAGGTCGAAAATGGCAGAAAAACAGAGTCTGTTAAAGTAAATGAAGAACAGGTCAAAATCTAGCCAAGTTTCTACCAAAAATCATTGTAAGAGAGGATCTCTTGATATAGACAATCAAGGATGACTCTGATACCAATTGTTGGTTCCGTTTTACTTAACAATGATGATTTCTATCTATTAGTTCAAAACAGAATGGTATGCGGAAGCGTTTTAGCGAACTAAACAGATATTATTTGGTAGAAAGACACCCAATATCAAATACACAAAGTTTAAATACTACAGATAATTAACTCAATAACCCACTGTATATTGATATAAATAGAACACCAAGAACACCGAAAGTATTACAAGAATTCTGCTCAAAGGGTGTGTCTGTCGTGCAAAAGCTTAATAGAAGAACTCAACATGAGTCTTCTATTTATACTATTCATCAGGGGACAAGTTCTAGACATAAGGGTGCGTTTGGTGTGCAGACTGAATGGGATGGGACGGGACAAAAATAAATAGTCCCATGTTTGGCATGCCATGGGACAAAAATGAGGTTGGACAACATGGGACAAAAACTTAATCTCATGGGACTATTCTTGAGTTTTTTTGTTACACCAAAAAAGGTGGAACAACATGGGACAAAACATAAAATGACCATGTTACCCCATAATTCAACCTTTTCTCTAAATCGTCTATTTTTTTCCTTTAAAATACGTAAAAAAACACTAGTTCATTTAGGGTGCGTTTGGTACGCAGACGGGACGGGACGGGACAGGACGGAACAGGACATGACAGAACAGGACAGGACAACTGTTCAGTGTTTGGTAACACATAAATAGGACTGGACAGGACAGAACAGGACCGGTTAAATGACCCATTTACCCCTAGTGATTTGTTTAGTGGTGGTGGCGGTGGCGACGGCGGTGTTGGCGATGGTGGTGGCGGTGGCGGCGGCGGTGGTGGTGGTGGTGGTGGTGGCGGTGGCGGCGGCGGTGGCGGCGGCGGTGGTGGTGGTGGTGGCGACGGTGGTGGTGGCGGCGACGGTGGTGGTGGTGGTGGCGGTGGTGGTGGTGGCGGTGGCGGTGGTGTGGTGGCGGCGGCGGTGGTGGTGGTGGCGGCGACGGTGGTGGCGGTGGCGGTGGTGGTGGCGACGACGGCGGTGGTGGTGGTGGCGGTGGCGGCGGCGGTGGTGGTGGTGGGAAAGAAAGAAGAAGAAGAAAAAATGGTATATTTGTCAAAAAATCCTTGTTCCACTTAGTTCTAGGGGGTAAGCATAGAACACACTTGTCCCATGATAGTTCCACTTAGTTCTACATTTGGTCGCACCAAACATGGGACAGGTGTGTCATGTCCTGTCCTGTCCCATGCTGTCCACCCTACCACCAAAATTGATTTACGAATATTTCTTATTTCTTATCCAAACATGGGGAAGAAAAATACCTTCATCATTTTTTTTAAGATATGGAGTAAAAAACATCTGAAACCATTAATTCAGTTTTTCAGTTCTAAAATTTCGGTAAAAAAAGGCTCTAAAAAAATTTAGTGGAAACAATTGTGAATTTTTTTCTTTTCTTCTAAAGCATGTATTTCCAATATGAATAAGATCAATAATAAATATATTTATTGTTTATATCTAATAATAAAATTAAAATAGTTTTAACAAATAGTTGAATTAATTTTTCATATGTTAATTTGACTTGTATCCTCGTGTTATAACACTTGTTTATATGTATATATAATTTTGTATCATAATTATATAATAAAAACAATAAATAATATGTTAGGGATAATCCAGTCATTTTAACAGTTTTAGTCTAGTCCTGATTTAGTTGTACCAAACGTAGGACAGACTATTAATTCAATTTTGTACTGTCCTGTCCAGTCCCGTCCCGTCTTGTCCCGTCCCATCCAGTTTGCGCACCAAACGCTACCTAAAGGACTAAAAGTACTAGACACGATCGTGGACCTGCTACTGGTACAACGTTAATGTAGTGCGCCGTTTTCTATTAAAGCTGTAACCCATCAGAGTTTGACACGTGGAGTTGTCAGGGCACGCTTTGTACGAATGATCTTCAGAATCTTCGTACAGCAGAGATCGTGAGAAGCACGATGGTCTTCGTCTTGATAATCTTCTAAGTCTTCAGTCTTTATACCACAGAGGCTCTGTCAAGTATGACAGAGGCTATGTGGCCTTGTCTTCTGAGAAAAAGTCTTCTGTTGATTCTTCACTTCGGTCTTCTCGGTGTCTTGGCAGAACCTCTGTCGGAGTCTATACTTAGCTAACTTCTCAATACTTCTATAAACAATAGAAGTTGGAGCTAACATATGTTATGACCGATCGGTAACCCTGAATATGTAAAAGGAATTAAAATCAATAATTTTAAATATTTACATGTTATTATTAGGGAAAAGTTCAAAAAACCTCAACTAAGTTTTCCATATTGAATGAAAATCCATTGAACTTTCGCATTTTGAATGATAAATATTTAAGACTTTGAACACCTTTTTTAATAAGTAAACGTTTGAACTCTCAGAAATTGGTTACCTATATATTCTTTTAACTAAAAAAACTACCTCTGACAACGTACGGAGGTTTTAGAGTAAAATAATAAAACTTAAATCAGTTTTATTATTTCCAAATCTTATGTCATTCAAGTTCTCGCACCCAATTATATATTTATATATTCATTAGATTTCTCATTTTATTATTATATTCGGTATATATGTTTTTATACGTAGATATACATAGAAGGGAAAATTGCATCAAAATAGAACTAGCTAACTTTTAAAATTGTCAATTTTGGGTTGTTAGGTCTCATTTACATATTGAATAGAAGTTCAGGGACTAATAATGCCAATTCTTGTAAATATCCCATAGGGGGTATAAATATGGATGTCTAACCTAGAATTAGGGTTAATGACTATTTTGATTTCCTAATTACCTTTTGTACGACAAACATTGTTCATCATTAATTCTGCATTCAATTCAATACTAAGTTGATTGTGGTGATTCTTTTGTGTTGATTTCTTCAATTGCACTTGATATTGTGATCCACAATTGGTATCAGAGTAGAAAGACGAAAGATCCAAATGTATTCTGTTGATTCTAAGTCATTCATGGTTATCAACTGTGTTCTTAAAAAAGTTTGAATTTTTGATTTTTTGATTTCTGTGTTATAACGAAATTGATGTTTAAGAATTCATTGGTATTGTTTTCCTAGGGTTTGTCACTAATTCTTGGAACCATTTATTAAGTTTTTAATCACCAATTTGGAAAAATCAAGTTTCTGGGTTAAAGGTCTCTGTTTTGCTATTTTTCTTGATTTATTGCTCAAAGGTGTGTTTAGATTCAATTCGGTCTATATTTCGTGCTACTTTGGTGTTTTGCGTTGTTAGAATTGTTTACCGGAAGTTTTTCTCAAAGAAATCTCGTCCAAATCGTGTGATTAAACACCCAAGTATGTTTTCCCGACTTCAAACCACTTAAATCCGGGAACTGAGGTTTCCCGGTTCGGATCAGTGCTGGATCTTTGGAAATCCCGGTTCCGGTCTCTCTTGTGTTCTGCGACAAGAATCTTGAAGTCAATTTCAAGGCGAAGCGGTGGAGTATTCGAACTGAAGACGGGACAGAGCTTCTCGCTGGTACTCGTCGAATGAACCTGTACACGAATAATCTCGCCTCGTTGAAGACCGACAAAGTCGTGTGTTTTATGTCCAAATTAAGCCACCACTCAACAAAATTGATTATGGCACCGACAGCTATCTCATCTCAATTTCAAGAACATAAACAAGCTGGTGCTAGGCGGTCTAGTCAAAGGAATGTCGGAGCTAAAGTTCGAGAAGGAGCATTTATGCTCAGCATGCGAGATGGGCAAAATGAAGAAGGCGACTCACAAACCGAAAGCGGTTCCCAGCACATCCAGACCATTGGAACTCATACACTGGATCTCTGTGGTCCAATGACGATACAAAGCATCAACCACAAGAAATATGTACTGGTGATGGTGGACGATTTCTCAAGATACACTTGGGTCAAATTTCTTCGTTCTAAAGATGAGACTCCAGGGTTGATCACCAACCACCTGAAGAGTGTCCAGAACAACATGCAGCTCGCCGTTCGATCAATTTGCACAAATAACGGCACTGAGTTCAAGAACCGCACCTTAGGTGATTATCTCACTTCGGTTGGATTTAACACACCTTCTCAACTGCTCGGACTCCTCTACAAAACGGCGTAGTGGAACGTCGCAATCGCACATTAGTGGAAGCAGTCGCCACAGCATGTTACACTCAGAACCGATCCATCGTCAATAAACGCTTCAACAAGACGCCGTATGATATCATCAACAACCACACCCCAAACATCAACTACTTCCACGCATTCGGGTGCAAGTGTTTCGTAAAGAACGACAAGGATGATCTCGGCAAGTTTAATCCAAAGGCAGACGAGGGGATCTTCATCGGCTACTCAATTTCATCAAAAGCGTTCCGAGTCTACAACAAGACAACGAAGACCGTTATAGAGAGCATAAATGTGTCCTTCGACGAATTGTTCGACTTGGCTTCTGAACACCTCAGTTCAGAACCCGCGCTAACCGGGGTGATGGCTTCTGATCAGTCTCGATCGGGAACCGCACAAGCTTTAGTAGATCCACTTCGTCCAATACGTCGAAGACACAACGTTCTGACTTAGATCCACTTTTCAAACGTTTTTATAATGATTTTTATATTCCCACTACATTTAACGATGAATCTTTGAATGTAGATGGAGCTGTTGTGGTATCCTCACAGATCACTGGTCCTCCTACATCCCCCAACTCGACATCTTTGGAGGATTCACCCTTAACACCGGTGGTCAATACTACGCCGTCTTCCAGCAGAAATACGAACTCAACGACCGACACTCCAACGGTTCCATCTCCAACATCCTCCCCAGCGACAAGTAACAGTGTATCCACTCAAGACACGGCCAAAGTTTCTTCATCAACCATTGTGCCTACACAATCACCTGCCGACATATCTCTACATCTGACTCCATCTGTAGAAGCGGTACAAGACCTTCCTCCACGTTCATACGTCGATCCGGAAAACTCTCAACCGTCCACAAACCCGCTACCGCATACCCGGAAGTAGACTCGAGCACATCCGTCCAAACAGATAATTGGCGACCCATCTGCTCCCGTTTAAACCAGGGCCACCGTGGAATCCAAAGATACCACCCCGGCTCTATTAAGTAACACTCAAAAGCGGGCAACAACGCGCAATGGATGCCTTTTCTCCATTTTCCTGAGCAATGTTGAGCCATCGTCAGTCAGAGAAGCCTTGAATGACCTGGACTGGGTGATTTCCATGCAGGAGGAACTGAACAAGTTCAAGAGTCTCAAGGCATGGCGATTGGTCCCACATCCGAAGAACAAGATGGTCATCGGCACCAAATGGATCTTCAAGAACAAGAAGGACGAAAACGGGATCTTCGTTAGAAACAAGGCTAGATTGGTAGCGAAAGGGTACAGACAACAAGATGGGATCGACTATGAAGAGACATTTGCACTTGTCACTCGTATAGAAGCCATACACATGTTCCTTGCATATGCTGTCACAAGAACTTCACCGTCTTCCAGATGGACGTGAAGACGGCATACCTCAACAGCAAACTCAAGGAAGAGGTGTACGTCGCCCAACCTGACGGTTTTGTAAGTGCCTCGCATCCCAATCACGTGTATCTACTCGACAAGGCACTTTACGGTCTGAAGCAAGCAATGCGAACTTGGTATGATGCCCTGTCTACGTTTCTTACAAATGCAGGATTCGCAAAGGTAAAATCGACACTACTCTCTTTATCAAGAGAGAAGGTATGGACATCATTCTAATTCAAATATATGTCGATGAAATAATTTTTGGTTCTACAAACCCCAAATATTGTCATAACTTTTCAGTCCTCATGAAATCCCATTTTAAAATGAGCATGATGGGCCAGATGAATTTCTTCCTCGGTCTACAAGTTAAACAACTGTCGACCAAGATATTCATCAATCAATCTAAGTACATCTTGGACATTCTTCGGAAATTCCAGATGGAAAATTGCACACCCATGAAGACTCCCATGTCTCCGGGTACCAAGTTACACGCCAATCCTAACCGAAAGGACGTGGATACTAGTACATATAGAGGAATGATCGATTCTTTGATGTATTTGACGGAAAGTAGACCATACATTATGTGTTCCACCTTTCTGTATGCTCGGTTTCAGTCGAAACCAAAGGAGTCACACCTTTTTGCGGTTAAATTCATTTTACGCTATTTGAAAGGCATTGCTGATCTTGGTCTTTGATACCCTAAGGATACAGGTTTCGAACTCACGACATTTTTGGATGCTGATCATGCGGGGAGTATGCTTGACCAAAAGAGTACAATGGGTCATGTCCAATTCCTTGGCGACAAGTTGGTTAGTCGGGCCTCAAAGAAGCAAGCATGTGTCTCCACATCCACTGCGGAAACGGAGTACGTGGTCGTGGCTAGTTGTTGTTCCCAGGTGATATGGATGCGCACACAACTGAAGGACTACGGGTTCCATTACTCGTAGATCCCGATCTATTGTGACTCAAAGAGCACCATCGCCATCACTAGTAATCCGGTCCAACACACGAAGACCAAACACATAGATGTGCGGTACCACTTTATTAAGGATCATGTTGAACGAGGTATGATCGAACTCTATTTCGTAAGTACAGAAAATCAGTTAGCAGATCTATTTACCAAAGCCTTGGAAGAAAAACGCTTTAATGAACTTGTGTCCAAGCTGGTATGCTAAATCTAATAGTTTAATACACCCATGCACTCGACACACCTTCCCAACATTTAGAGTTAACTGTCTCTCACTCATATCCTAACTTTACTAGGATATGCGCCATATACGCTTGTGTCTCAGTGCAGTCTAAGTGTCTCAAGAACATCAGTGTATACAAGTCTGTATTTTCTTAATAGATTTCGCTTTTATTTTGATTTTCTGCGTGTTTCCTTTGCTTTAGTTTTATGTTAGTCTTTATTTTTCTGTTTCCATTTCTCGCACCACTAACACTTTTTCCTGAAGGGTTCACACCAAATTCCAAGACAACAAGGTATGTCTTCCTATTTTTTTAAACAGATGATGGGGGAAATTTAAAGTTTTCCAAAAGTTGAGGGGGAGAATTGTCATTTTGAAACGTTAAGGGGGAGAAAAGCTATTTTTGAAAAGTTGAGGGGGAGAACTGTCATTTTGACACGTTAAGGGGGAGACAATCTATTTTTGAAAAGTTGAGGGGGAGAACTGTCATTTTGAAAAGTTAAGGAGAATAATTGCTATTTTCAAAAGATAAGGGGGGAGAAGTGATTTTTTCTCAAACCTAGGGGTAAATTGTGTCAATCTTTCAAAATTAAGAGAAGTCGGAACTGGGAGAGGGAAACAAACCGGATCTTGGACACACTCCCGGGTCCGGCCACATATATAAACCGGTTTTCCTTTGATTTCAAATCATTCTCGCTCAAATCCTCTCCCGAACCAACTTCTGCTCACAAACTCAGATTCTTCTCAAATCGCTCATCGATTTCTTCTCCTAATCTCAGGTATGTATCCTAATCTTAACAAAATCAGTTATTTCTTGCATTCCATCGATTAATTCAACTTTTTGTAGAACGATTTCTACAAATTCGATCTGACGTCGCCGCTAGGCGTTCAAAAACCCTCCGATACGCGCGATCGAAGTTCAATCGATCCCCTCCGAACTCGTTTCGGGGGTCGACGACTTCCTTGGGATGCAATCGATACTCTTATT
The DNA here is from genome assembly GCA_033807775.1 of Saussurea involucrata. NCBI lineage: Eukaryota > Viridiplantae > Streptophyta > Magnoliopsida > Asterales > Asteraceae > Saussurea > Saussurea involucrata. The sequence goes on from CM066318.1 coordinate 107,151,238, forward strand.
TGGGTTCCACTTCATTAATTTGGGGATTCAGTTCGAACGACTCCCGATTGGCGTCTCCCGAGATAGACACCGGGGTTGCGGCACCCGGGATCCGTAGATTTCCGGGATTCACCCTCTCCCGGATTGTCTCCCGAAATGCCTAGGTTTCCCAACCCATCATATTTTTCGGCGCCAGTCCGGGTTGACTCCCGATTAGTTTCCTGGTCCCGGTCCCGGCTCCAATAATCCCCCGAAATCATATCCGGGTACGGCCATTCCCGGTTCCGGGTTAGGCCCGTCCCAGGACTCCATTTATTTAATGTTCCCCGGAATGCTTTGACTTCCACCCCGGGTCCTTATGATTCCCAGGTAGGTTTTTGTTCCGGGTAAATTTAGCTTCCCGGTCCCACCCAAATCCGGGAAATCTAAATCCCACGACATCTCCAACATGGTTTTGTACTGCCAGACTTATCTCACATGTATTATTTCCAGGTACTCTGATGGCTCAACCGAACCAACCCGATAACAATGCCGATTTTGCACTCCTTCCGGGCAGACCAAACCTATCGATCTTACCAAACAACTATCATCTAGACACGGCACCAATCATTTGCTAGTGCCCAATCATCATCGAGATCTTGAAAGGCCACTCACTCCACTATGCATTGATAGCAACTGCCGAAGTTCCAAAGGTATACGTGCAACAACTCTAGATGTCCTTAAGCTCATTTGCTCGTGGGCTTGAAACCGTTCTTGAAAGCCGAATTGATAATACACCGGTGGTCATCACCAGAGACCTATTCCGCCAGGTCCTCCAACTACCGGACGCGGCTTCCATCTCTGGCAGGATCAAATTCGACAACCCAGTTTCTGATGCACTACTCTGACAGAAAATGCACGCTCCTGGATACGCTAGGGAGCTCAACCATCCATCACACTTCACCCGAGCTCACCTGACGTCGATCTGATATACTCTTTTTACCGTCCTGAACCGATGTCTTTCAGCGATCACCAAAGGCATCAACCACACAAGCACCAATCTACTGCAACTCATACATGGTGTGGCTTACAACCGCCACACTGACTTTGCATCCATTCTCTGGAACAAGCTGATCCAGAAGGTACAACTGAAGGAGGGCAACAAAAAGCTGACGTGTCTTCCATCCCAACAGTTTCTCCAAATGCTTGTTGCCTTTCTTGACATCTACCCCACGATTCCAAGGCGCTCAGCACATGAGGTATTACTTTCCACTAGCATGACTAGAGTTCAAAACAAGCAGCCAATTCAGGGAGTAGTTCCTCGAATCATACCTACCAACCTGCTAGCTCTAGAAAATCCTTTGGCACCGAGTGTAGAGACATATAGGCGAGAGAATAACTTAGTCGCTCCTATGGTCCAGCCAGATCCGACAGGACCTGCCCAAGGAGCGCGACTCGAGAGGCGTGATGGTCCCCGTACTAGCGAAGGGGTCCGGCGAGCAGGGGCTCCCGGACAGGGTGAGATGAGAGAAAATCTGGTAAGGGAAACAGACGCGGGCGGTGCCAAAAAGTTGTCACGTGGAGCTAGCTCGTCCCGTCGATGTGCCACCCAACCCCACGCAACCACACAGCCCCAAGATGACGACCAAACTTTACATGACGTGGAGGTTGTCGATATCATGCGTGAGACGGCCTAAGAAGAGGCATCTTCTTCGTCCAGCTCTAAATCTGGCTCCAAATTCGGATCTGCCTCTGCATCAGGCTCCGGCTCTGAGTCGGGTTTCGAATCTGGTTCTGCATCAGGTTCAGAGTCCGGTTCAGAATCAGGGTCCTCGCGATCAGGTGATTAGTCAACTGACTCTGATGATAACAATGACGACCAATTTCGTCTTGCACCCATCCCTCAAACCGAATCCATATCTAGGGAGACAAGGGGAACGGAGGGAGCATTAGTTGAAAATGAAAATGAAATTGAGCGAGTGAGTGAGGGAAAGGCGTGGTAAGCAAAATAATGAGCATTATAGAGCGACGAGGCAATCTATTCAGGTAGCCACATCCACTACCCCGTCTTATTCGTTGGGACACGGTATTGAAAAAGATGTCGTGGACGGAGCGACACACTCACACACCCTCCCCAGCCACTCAGTATCCTCTCAACAGGCTATTATTTCATTTGTACACGGGGACGTAGCACAACTTCCACCAGTTTCTCAGTCGGAGAGGTCCGGTGTTGAAATAAGAGAACTCATGCCCCGGTTCTTGTTTGGGCAAAAAATCACGTCGCTCGACCGCGACCAGAACAGGTAAGACTTACGTTATAATCCAAATTTTGTATTAAGATAAGGTCTCGACAAGAACCCAGAAAACATCCGTCGTCTCCCGTAAAAGGTAAGTCGTACGTCCCTCATGACGCTCGACCATAGCATCGCCCGTCCCGCACGACCATCGCGTAAGATCATTGTACCTTCGAGCAAAACTAACGTTAACCTTGACTGTTACGTGTGTTAAGTATTTAATGCAGGAGTCAAAGCCATTAACAGTGAGCAGCCGTAACGGACGAAGAACATTATGGATAATCACTCCGGCGACCGTTTCCGACCATTGTAGTCGTTAATAAGAGCATTTATGGAGCTAATTAATGACGCGAAGACTATAAATACCAAGCTAAGTCTTCACATCAAGGGACATCAGTTAACATCCGATACACATCAGCAATCATCAGCGAACATCATCGAACAGCAGAGAAAAACATTCAAGCTCATAGCTAAGAACCCTCAAACTCTGGAAATCAAGTACTGAAAGCCAGAACCCTACAGCGAACTCAAGAACACTCAAAGAAAAGCTCAAGTCATCGCTCTCGACGCACACCAACAGCTTTCGACCAACAGTTGTTTACACTCTGTATTCACACGACAAACACCTGTTTTACACTTTAAACATTTGTACTTTACATTTTGAAGCATTTCCTTCATTTGTATTGTAATCACTGTACGATCGACACCAGTATCCAAGGACATCGCCCCTGATTGGCGACCATAGTGCAGCGACGACAACCCCTGTCGTCCGCAGGTTTTTTCCTCGATTGAGGTTTTTCCTGCGTCATCAAATCCCTTGTTTCTTTATTTTATTTATCATCGCACGTCTCGTCGAAAGATTCTTTCTTTAGTTGTTTAAGTCCACATCGACATTAAGTTGTCCCTTTGGTGCGATTTTTGGCATTAACAGTTTGGCGCCATCCGTGGGACTACATCTAGAGAAAATCCTCGACGAACGTGCATTCTACTAATAGTTTCTTGGAGTTTCTTCTGTTTTCTGTCGCAGGAAAATGGCAGATAACGGGAATCCAGAACAAGTCGTTATACCAGTACACGCAAGCTTAGAAAATGCACAAAACTCCCCAGCAGCTGTCGATGAGTATCATTTGGAAGAAATCATTCTAGATCAAAGCAAACCCGATCAAAAGATTCCTGTGGGTTCATCACTTGATCCCCACATTAAAGAAAAACTCATATCCTTTTTTGCAGGAGCATGCTGATTACTTCGCCTGGTCACATGAAGATATGGTCGGTATTGACCCCAATGTCATTGCTCATAAGTTTAACGTCGATCCATCGTTCAAACCTATCAAGCAAAAACGTCGCAAGTTCGCTCCTGAAAGAAATAAAGTAATAAATGATGAGGTCGACAACCTCCTCAAGACAGGAAAGATTCGGGAGGTAAAATATTCTGATTGGCTCGCTAACGTCGTGGTCGTAGCCAATAAGAATGGAAAATGGAGGGTATGTATCGACTTCACCGACCTCAATAAAGCCTGTCCAAAGGATCCATTCCCGTTACCTCTGGCGCCATGGTCGATGCAACCGTGGGGCATGAGTTATTAACGTTCATGGACGCCTATTCTGGATACAACCAAATTTTAATGCACGTTGACGACCAAGAGAAAACCGCGTTCATGACGGATCGAGGTATTTATTGTTACAAAGTTATGCCTTTCGGACTAAAAAAATGCAGGTTCTACCTACCAACGGCTGGTAAACAAGATGTTCAAAGACCATCTTGGAGACACAATGGAGGTATATATCGACGACATGTTAGTGAAGTCGAAGCAAACGATTGATCACATCGATCACCTCAGGCAATCGTTCGACATCCTCCGAAAGTATAACATGAAGCTCAATCCGACGAAATGCTCCTTTGGCGTTAGTGCCGGGAAGTTCCTGGGTTATATGGTCACTCGTCGAGGTATTGAGGCTAACCCCGACCAAATCAAGGCCATCGTTGAGATCAAATCTCCTCGAAATTTCAAAGAAGTCCAGAAACTCACCAGTCGAGTAGCAGCTCTAAACAGGTTTATCTCCCAATCTTCAGATAAATGTCATCTATTTTATAATGTCCTCAGGAAAAATAGGGGCTTCGACTGGACCAATGATCATGAGCAAGCCTTGCGAAAACTCAAGGAATACATGGCGTCGCCTCCTCTATTTTCAAAACCTCACAATCACGAGATCCTACAGTTGTATTTGGCTGTCAGCCCAAATGCAGTAAGTGCTGTTCTGACACGAGAAGACGAAAAACAGTAATTGCCGATCTATTATGTAAGTAAATCGCTTTTAGACGCAGAAACCAGGTATTCCTCTATGGAAAAATTACTCTTATCACTAGTCACTGCTGCTAAAAAACTACGTCATTACTTCGAATCACATCCTATTACTGCCGTGACTAACTTCCCTCTTAAATCTGTCTTGAGAAAACCCGAGTTGACAGGTCGCTTAGCAAAATGGAGTATATATCTAAGCAGTTATGACATCGATTTTAAACCTAGGACCGCAATCAAATTGAAAGCCTTGGCAGATTTTATCGCCGATTTCAGCCCTGAGTTAGAAAAAGAAGCAGAACTCGAAGTGTCCGTAGTGGCGACTCGTGACGACGTACCTTGGATTCTACATGTCGATGGATCATCCAACATTAGAGGCTCTGGACTGGGCGTCGTCTTAAAGTCTCCACAGGGGGGGAAGATGGTATACTCGGTCCGATGCGACTTCAAAACCACCAATAACGAGGCTGAGTATGAAACCCTGATCATGGGAATGAATATGGCCCACGACTCGGGGGCAACCGCACTGCATGTCAAGAGCGATTCCCTGCTGGTAGTAAATCAGATCAATGGAGAATTCGCAGCCAAGGATTCAAAAATGACAGCATATCTAAGCGTGGCAAAAGAAATTTCCAAAAAATTTAAATCTTTTTCTATTGAACAGATTCCGCGAGACCAGAACACTCAGGCCGACGCATTGGAAAACCTTGGGTCCGCTTTAGTTGAACCAATATTTGATGTTATTCCTATGATTCACCTGGCAACGTCGTCTATTGGAAACACAGACGTCATCCAGATCGAAGACGAAGAAGATGATTGGTCACGCGACATTCGAAATTTCCTCGTGCACGACTAACTCCCCGAAGACAAAATGGAGGCTCGAAAAATCAGATTCAAAGCATCTAAGTACGTCATGATCGAAAATAAGCTTTATCGGCGATCATCGACGGGCTTAAATTTAAGGTGCGTCATCGGCAAAAATCAAGCCCAGAAAATCTTCCAAGAGATGCACGACGGCGAATGCGGTAATCATTCAGGAGGTCGTAGTTTAGCTAATCGTATATCCCGACAAGGATATTTTTGGCCAACACTGCGACAAGACGCCATCAAGTACGTCCAGAGTTGCGACCCCTATCAACGACACTCAAGTATGTCTCATAAACCCTCGGAACCTTTGCACTCGACGCTTATCCCATGGCCCTTCATGAGGTGGGGAATGGATATCGTCGGCAAGCTGCCACCTGCTCCAGAACAAAAGGTATTCCTCCTCGTACTTACTGATTATTTTTCCAAGTGGGTCGAAGCGGCTGCTTTCTCCCAAATCAGGGATAAAGAAGTCATCTCTTTTATCCAAACTAATATCATACGCAGGTTTGGAATTCCGTCCGAGATTGTCTGCGACAATAGATCCCAATTCATAAGCGACAGGACCCAGCAGTTCTGCGATGACAGGAATATCAAGCTAACAACCTCAACTCCCAGATATCCTCAAGCCAATGGACTTGCGGAATCAAGTAACAAAACTATTATAGCTTCGATCAGGAAGCGGTTGAAGGTTGCAAAGGGAAGATGGGTCGAAGAACTCCCTTCGATCCTGTGGGCAAATCGCACGACGCCACGCACGTCCACAGGACAAACCCCTTTCTCTCTCGTCTACGGCTGCGAAGCAGTCCTACCGGTCGAGGTCCAACTCCCAACCTCAAGGCACACTTCCATTGAACATAACTTGGTTGATCTAAGTTGCGACCTCGATGCCCTCGAAGAACTCAGAGAATCAGCCTTAATCAGAATGGCGTCGCAAAAGCAAGCGGTCGAACGGTATTTCAACAAACATGTCAAGGTCAAAGTCTTTCAAGAAGGCGATTATGTTCTTCGCCGAGTGTTCCAAAACACTCAAGAACCCAACGCGGGAAAACTTTCAATCAAGTGGGAAGGCCCGTACCGTATCTCTGAAGTCGTTGGTAAGGGAGCCTATCGACTCCAGACCCTCGACAATCAAGAGATCCCGCATAGTTGGAATGCAACGCATCTCAAAATATATTTCTTTTAAGGTTACTTCTTTCTCATACGAATTGTTACTTGAAAATAAACATCATAGGATCGAAAGATAATTACGGGAACGCACAACATAGATGCCCAAATCGATCGTCTTATCACAGGGGCATCTAAATTTCGACGTACGATTGGTAAGGTTTTAATGACCTCTCAATAAAAGTCTCTAAACTTTGAAATTTTTTCATATTCATCGATGATATATATTCATGATTGTCAATACAATTCAAAATGCCTGAGTTATATTCATCATATTGCAAAGAATGCCTAAGTCGCACGATTCTTCGCTCATTTTACAGACGATAACATGTTCACAAAACGAACAGTTATACAAAGACAGACTAAAACTCATTACACACTAATAAGCTCGAGCGTAAACTACATAAAAAAAATAAATGTGGAGAAGAGTGTCAGTCGTATGTTCTGCTCGGAGTCTTGACCTTCGAGATCGTGGCAGCATCAAAACATGTTAATGCAAGGATCAAACGAGTATGTTAAGAATTGTTTTCCAACTCCTTAAGCCATAATATTATGAGAATGTGACTCTTAAGATTAACGTTAAGGTTGGAACATCTGTTTTCTGACGAGTGACCTCCACTCCAATATTGTTCCCATCTTGACACACTTAATGAAAAGAAACAGAAGCATCTGTCGAATACGAAGGGAACACGTTAGCAAAACATAAAAATGAAAGAACATCGATAACACAAGTTTTGAAAGAAAAACTTACAAGGAACGCCAGTTCGGCTAAACACAACCCTATCTCTTCAATAGAGATCCTTTGAAAACACTCCTCGGAAACTAAGGGCTGATGTTTCCCCAGATGTGGAAGTGACTTCATCCTGACGAGGACGTAGTCAAACGAGAAGGATGGCGACATCGCAAAGCTGATCACCATAAGTTCCTCCTCGTTCTCTCCCGTCTTTACAGCCCCGCTCCTGTCGGCTGACGAAAGGGTTGACGTGGCAGAAGACATCGTTGCCAGGTGCGCAGAATACACAGACATCGTGTTCATCGTAACCAACATCGTCAACGATTCGGGTATCGCAACCCTTGATAGATTTCCAACCACCCAAGATTTGAACAAAGTCGAGATTCTAGAGAAGGGCCTCATCAAAAACAGAAAACTTTTAAAGAAAGTCTCTAAATAAAACAACCCATTGTGATCTCTATTTATGCAGGAAATCGCTACAAGTTGAGTCCGCTGATGATCAACACGCGTCCATACCTATCCAAATCTTCGACACCTGTCTTCGACAGCTGGTAAGCATCATCGTGCGTCAGTATGACGTCACAACTTTTCAACTTCTCGTTCAGTTAAAGGCGAACCGGTCTAGTTCCACAACAACCAGGTAAGTCCCTCAACCCAGGTCACGAGCCTAAGCGTTCGACAAGCAAAATTTAAAACTTAAATTTGACATTCAATTTTCAAATTTTGGGGGCAAACTGTTTGGGCAAAAAATCACGTCTCTCGACCGCGACCAGAACAGGTAAGATGCACGTTATAATCCAAATCTTGTATTAAGATAAGGTCTTGACAAGAACCCATAAAACATTCGTCGTCTCCCGTAAAAGGTAAGTCGTACGTCCCTCATGACGCTCGACCATAGCATCGCCCGTCCCACACAACCATCGCGTAAGATCATTGTACCTTTGAGCAAAACTAACGTTAACCTTGACTGTTACGTGTGTTAAGTATTTAATGCAGGAGTCAAAGCCATTAATAGTGAGCAGCCGTAACGGACGAAGAACATTATGCATAATCACTTCGGCGACCGTTTCCGACCATTGTAGCCGTTAATAAGAGCATTTATGGAGCTAATTAATGACGCGAAGACTATAAATACCAAGCTAAGTCTTCACATCAAGGGACGCCAGTTAACATCCGATACACATCAGCAATCATCAGCGAACATCATCGAACAGCAGAGAAAACATTCAAGCTCATAGCTAAGAACCCTCAAACTCTGGAAATCAAGTACTGAAAGCCAGAACCCTACAGCGAACTCAAGAACACTCAAAGAAAAGCTCAAGTCATCGCTCTCGACGCACACCAACAGCTTTCGACCAACAGTTGTTTACACTCTGTATTCACACGACAAACACCTGTTTTACACTTTAAACATTTGTACTTTACATTTCGAAGCATTTCCTTCATTTGTACTGTAATCACTGTACGATCGACACCAGTATCCAAGGAAATCGCCCCTGATTGGCGACCATAGTGCAGCGACGACACCCCTTGTCGTCCGCAGGTTTTTTCCTCGATTGAGGTTTTTCATGCGTCATCAAATCCCTTGTTTCTTTATTTATTTATCATCGCACGTCTCGTCGAAATATTCTTTCTTCAGTTGTTTAAGTCCACATCGACCTTAAGTTGTCCCTTTGGTGCGATTTTTGGCATTAACAGTTCTCACCTTCTTTGGATGCACAGTTGAGTCTAGAGCCACTTGCAGATATACTTTCTTTGGCTAGGACACTTGAAACCAGCACGGCTAATGTCGAGATTCTTTGTGACTCGACTGGAACACCCAGAGTAAGTCTACCTGTTGGTGGCTTGCGAGGACAGTGTGGAAGCTCTACCACGGCTACAATCACGCCAACTGTGAGTGTAGGCGGTACTGCGGTGCAATCCACCGTAGTTACTACAACTGGCAGTTTACGTGTGCCAGGCGTTAGCTTCTCGGAGTTAGTCTCCAAGGAAACCTTGGACGACACCTTAGAGACTGTCCAAACGGAGATTTTGAAGCAGCTGTCAGAGGATATAGACTTCATCAAAAGGTCTGTAAAGGGTAAAGAAGTGGTGACCGAGACACCTGTTCAAATTCCTGTACCACCTCCCCAACCCAAACCAACCACCCAAGACTTGAGCATTGATGCCCTGAAAGCTACCCTACTCGACAAGATCTTGTCTCAAACCAACACAGATACATTCTCCAAAGCTGACCTAATGAGTCTTCTCCGCTCACAAACACAACCCCCAACCACTCAAACCGATTCCCAATCCCAACTACACACCAAACTTGACAACCTTACCAATATTCTAACCTACGTTCAGCGCACCCTTGCTACTTTATCCGATAGAGTTACCAGTCTCGAGAACACATGTAAAGGTCAAGTTCAGGGCTTGAAACGAAAGCATGATGACGAGGAGGATCATGATCAGCATGAGGGGGAGAAGCGACTAAGATTGACCGAGCTATCAACCTCTACGACAGAGCCTATCACAAAGACTCCAGCTGAGCCTGAGCCACACCATCAAAGTGAAGATCAGAACATGGTTCATGATATGGAGTTGTCAACACCGGTCAGAGAACAAGTGCCCGAATCAGCAAACCCAACGGTTAAAAAGCCCGAGGGAGAAACAGAAGAGATCTTGATGTTGACAGTTCTGGAGAGAGCAGATCTGGAATTCATAGATGGAGATTCAGATGGTAATCTAGAAACGGAACGTGTTTGGAGAGAAAAAGCAATAATAGCCATCTAGTCAGAGACAAACTTTATGTGGCATTACTCAGACGACGAAGGAATGGAAGATGCCGATTACGACCAACTTCTTCTTTAGAGCGAGCATGTAACCGAATCTCAGCACATTGGACATGCCACTGCAGGTACTTCTTCTGAGATACCAATTCCAGAACCAGAAATGACTCAACATCAACCCAATCAACCAGTTTGTTGGGAGAGAGTTCGAATCTTGGTACCATACTTAGAAGAAAATATTCGTTCACTGGATCCGGCCACTTGACCCAGCTATGTGTTATGGGGTTTCTGACTTAGATGAACCGATTTGTTCTCAATATCTAGAAGTGATGAAGAGAAGTCGAATGGTACATGAAGTTAGAACTAGCCACATGATCACCGAGATGGTGGAAATTGTATCAGACAAAGTTCTGAATGTGTGGTTTCCCATGTTCACAGTCAAGAGAGCAGATGGAAAAGAATGGGTCTTCTCAGAGGATAATTTCCGAAACCTGAACTTGAACGACTTCTCGGTTCTTCTGCGTGAGCTAAGGACCCGAACTATCAGACCTTTACCTTACACTAAAGCCCTTGAAACCATCAAACGGTTCATAAAGTGAACCATAACTCTCTCATGCATTAATGTTTTTCAGATGGGAATTGAAAGCAATCAAAGAAAAGTCAATATGCTTAAGCCAGATCTGAATCTTCTAGATCTTGAAGACTTGCAGGTACACACTCTATTATCAAAACCAGAAACAGGTATCGTATATATGAATGACAAAGAAGAGAAGTGCTTCATCAGAATCAGTGAGCTGCACAAGTTTAGTGAAGGGACATTGATGGTGGTCCGGACGGTGCTGAGAAAGATTGTAGATGAAGAGAGGACTGTCCGAGGCGAGGGGAGGTGATGAAGGGGACGGAGTTGAGACCGAGGGGGCTTCGGGGAGATTGTTAGGTCTCATTTACATGTTGAATAGAAGTTCAGGGACTAATAATGCCAATCCATGTAAATATCCCTTAGGGGTGTAAATATGGATGTTTAACCTATAATTAGGGCTAATGATTATTTTGATTTCCTAATTACCTTTTGTACGTCAAAAATTGTTCTTCATTAATTATGCATTCAATTCAATACTAAGTTGATTGGGGTGATTCTTTTGTGTTGATTTCTTCAATTGCACTTGATATTGGGATCCAACAGGGTCTAAAGTCTAAACTGAACGTTATGTTTATTTAAGGGTTTGATCTACCCGATGACCAACTAACGATGACATAGGCTTAGGTTATTGCGGTATTGCCAACCATATTCCAAGTCAGATTTAAATTTTAACTAATAATAACTCTAAAAAGATGAGGTGGCATCAACACTGTCGGTCTTTTTCTTTTTAGAACTAAAATTTAATATGATTCAATATATAAACAATATGTTTGTACAAGAAAGACCCTAAAGCTGTGAAACTATATCTTAACATCTGAATCAAAAAATTCCTCAAACAACCAAATCAGAGTAAATAAGAAAATAAATTTGCAAAAAAGGGGTTTTTGATACGTGATCTTCAGGTTAAAATAAATAAAAAATTGAACTCCGGATCTTGATACCCCAATACAGTTTGATACGGTCAATGTCGGTGCTGGTGCCGAACTTCTTGGGGTATGTGGTTTAGGCCAAAAGCTATACTGAATCGAGACTTATCCGAAGTAACAGATCTATGGAGTTCAAAAGAAAAAAGAGAGGACTGTCTGAGGCGAGGGGAGGTGATGAAGGGGACGGAGTTGAGACCGAGGGGGCTTCCCTCCCCCCCCCCCCCCCCTACAAGACCATGGTTCGCGATCCAGGATAACAAGAATAAGCCGAGTTCATCGTCGATTGAAGTTCAGATGGGGGAGGGTGGGGTTCATCGGCGAGGTTTACGACCGGGAAGTGATGAAGATTGTGGGGTTGTACTTGGAAGAGATGAAGATTGTAGGGCTGTGATGTAAACGTGTAAAGGATACGAATGGGGTAATGTGTTTGCATATCTATACATATAATAAATAAGTAACTAGCATGCCATGTGTCGTCTTCTAGTGAGCCGACTTCAATATTTTCCCGCCTAAACATGTATCTAGACGCTGTTTATATTATAAGTTCAATTAGCACACCCACATTCACTCCTTAAATCTCTCCTTAATTCAATTTTTTTAATTTATATGTTACATTTACTATCTTTATAATTAGGTATGTAGTTTACTTTTAATCTCTTACTTTTTTATTTTTCATTTTAGACTCTTATCATATAAACATAAATAATGTATATGAACTAAAATGCATTAAAAACATTTTTATTTTTTACAAATTATACCATTGTAATCGCTTCGTCAATACCTTCGAAATGAGCCCAATATTGAATGTTTTTGGATTTAATTATATTATTAAATATCATAAATATATACGAACTAATGTGTCGTTATTAGTATGGGATTTGTTGAAATTAGTATGGGATTTGATACAAATAATCACTAAATTGTCGTGATTTTCTTTTTGCAATTTCATATCAATTTTTACTTCAAAGTCGAATTACTTCGACGAATTACAATTCTATCAAATTCCATTCGGTCAACGAAACACCCTTAGAATTATCATAAGAGATTTAATTACTTGGGAAAAAAAGATATCACTTATGAACTGACTTTTGTATTATGCGTTCGAACCTTTTTCAAAAATATAAATATGCAAATATTTTAGTATAGTATATTTAATTATTTATATTTTCTTAATCATTATTATATTATTTCCTCTAATTTTAATTGAACTACATAATATCAGTTATCAACAGATGGTTAGTTAATGATATTTTCAAAGTCAAATTGTTATGTTTCCCGTCAATTCACATTTTAGTGACATTTCATAATAATTTGTTTGGTGCGCTTGCGGTCAGTTAAATGTTTTATTATCGCTTCCATGTAAATGCGCTATATCGACTTAGGGGTATGCATAGCTTGGTAACCTTTGTTTCTCGACATTTTGTTAAATGAGTAGTGCATGAAAATGTTTTAGTTACTTCTTGTTTGAATGAGAGACCATTTGGTCAGAGAAGTGTTTTAGTGTTGTGGAAATCATGCATACGTTTGCAAAGTGTTATATTTTGAAAATATAAATGCGTAGATTGTTGACATTCGGTTAATTTAGATTTGCCGATTATTTTTGGAAATTGAAAACTTTTTGCGTTGGAGGAAACGAGTATTTTGAGCATTTTGACAAATACAAATTTTAAACTATGGCGTTTTAACGTCTTATGTTCCAAGTACGAAACTTGGAGGAAAATGCTTTGTGATGAAATTTTTAGAAATTGGTTGCATAAAACTATGGTGCGTGGAAAATTTTTAAGTTTTGAACATTGACGCGCACTGTTAGTGTAAATCGAGGTTTGAAGTCGGTTTGACCCTTCTGGTGTCAACCATTTACTAACACCTATTTCCTCCTAAACTTTGAGAAAAACACATTGTAGTGTGCAAACCTTGTTGGAAAACATTTTACTCGTGTGTCATCATATGGCCGGTTGAGGAAAGTTTTGGAAATTGATTTAAAGAATTTCGCCTCTTGAAGTTTTGAAGTGTAATATTTGTACGTATTATTTCACTTCGAGGAAATTCTAAGAAACTTTGGCATATTGACGCGCACCGTTGGTGCAACTAAAGATTTGAAGTCAGTAGGAATCTTTTTGGGGTGTCTATCTTTTATTAACACTTACTTCCTCATATGCTTTGGGAAAACGCACTGTTGTGTGTAAGTTTTGGTCAGAAACGTTTTTACTCAAATGTCGTTATAGGACCGAGTGGGAAAATTTTGAGAAAGTGATTTGTAGAATTCCATCTTTTGGAATTTAGTCACGAACCATTTGATGCATGTTAGTTAGTTTCAAGAATTTGCTAGTGGAGGTGTTACAAGCTTGCATGCTTACCCCCAACTTGATGTTTTATGTTGTTTTAGTCGATATTCTCAAATAATGGAAATGGATTGATTTTGTCTTTAAATTTGGGAATTATACAAGTCGTTTTGTGTTTTGACTGAGGTGTAATTATAAATCGCTTCCTTGTTTTGTACAATGAACTGACGCGCGCAAATTTTAGTTAGCAAACTTTGTTTCATGCCATATTATGGTTAACAAGGAAATTTTGGAGGCAAATGTCGTTTGAGTTTCTTTTGAAATACGTGCACACCTTGTGTTGCACCCTGTTTAAAGTCGAGCAGTCACCTTACATGCATGTCATGAGTCAATCCATACTAGAATCGTGGTGGTTCATTTTAAAGAAGTTGTTTATTACGTTTTTTGCGTATTGTGAGTAAATTGAACTGCAATGAAATGATTTTCAACATGATTTTTATGTGGGACGAGCGTGTCCGTTTTGCGTAACTCCCGATTTGATGATAGTAGTTTTCTATGCGTATGATTATTTGATATGAAAACTCTTGCGTTGAAATTTCTGTGAAAAGTTTTGTTGATTGGTATATTTGTTAAAAATATTCGTTTGAAAACCTTGAACTCATTAGGACCTTGGGAAAAGTTGAGTAACCCGATTGAAAGTAAGTGTGTAGAACCTCGACTGTGAAGAGTTGGGCGTTCGGGCACGCAGTGCAATTATAGGTCAGTTGATATCGGTAGCGAAGCCAATGATTCTATAGTAATTGGAGGATTTCAAGGTTGGTATGGTTGTTTTGTTGACAACCTTAGTTTTGTGAAAATACTCGGTAAGCGGAACTCATGTGTGGGGTCCTATTAGAGTACAAAGCTTGGTGGTATAACTAGGTGTCAACCTTTGTGAGTTTGAGGCCGGAAACCGTTAGTGTAATCGGGGAATTGTAGCCCGGTTTTAAGGGAATGATGGCAATGGTAGGAGTAACCTTAAGATTCTTAATTGTGATGAATGGTTTTGGTGGAATAACTTCCGTGTACGGTTAAAGGACTTGTCGGTTTGATGATTCATGTGAGATGAATTTTGGGAGTCTATTAGAACTCGTTGGAGTTAATCGGCAGTTAATAGTAGGAATGATCGAAACTGATGATTCCGTTGGGTTTGATAGTGAACAAACCTTGGGGTAATCTAAAGTTTGAAATCGAAATCGGTATGTATGAAATAGCTAAAGTTGGGAGGCAACCGAAGTCGTCTGACTAGGAATGATTCCAGTTGTTGGAGTGTTCTCCCGATCATAAGTACAATGTACTTGGATAAGGTTTTGTTAGTAAGAAATTGGTTCGAGGAACTGCCGTTATGGATGTGTGGGAAATTTAGATTCCAGTTAGGAATTGATGATTTATGGTCGACCTTAAGTCGGTTGGCTTTGGAGTGTAAAGGAAGTAGATTTCGGGGACGAAATCCTTATAAGGTTGGGAGGATTGTAACACCCGTAAATTTCGGATAAGTACAATTTCGAATCAGTGTGAAACCGACCTTTTAAGAAAAATATGAAAAATAGGATTTTGGTTTAAATCTTAGATTTTATGGTCTTGTTGGATGGGGAATTTGAATACGAGTCCAACGAGCCTTTCCGGAGCGAAAACGAAGCTAAAACGAAGAAGTTATGACCAAATTAGTGATCGAAAATAAATCGAGAAAAACAGGGTCTCGCGGAATTCCGCGGATGGTGGAATTCTGCGGTGCTTCCGTGGAAGCAGCAGAACATTTCAAGAATTTCGGATTTTTGGGGGCGGAATTCCGCGAAAGCTGCTGGGCGATTTTAATTTGGGGTTAAAACCGTTTTTCTCTCTTTCTCATTTCTCATTTCAGCTTTCATTCCCAACTCTTCTCTCTCTCTAAAATCCGAAAACCCTCTCAAGAAACCTCAAATATCTTCTTCTTTCCCTTCATCCTCTCCACATAATCAACCATCTTCCTCCATTGTTGACCATCTTGAAGGTTTGAAGCTTTTGGGAGTTAGGAAGCTATCTCATGGGGGATTCAAGTGGATAAGGTAATATCTCTACCCAAGAGTGTTTTTTATGGTTGATTTCATGTCCTTTCTATCTTGTGTTGATTTGGGACGATTTTGATGGTTATTAGTTAAAGAAATCTTGTGTTCTTCATATCTAAGAACTAGGGTTGATATAAGTTGGGGGTTTTAATGTTTTATGGTTGAAGAATGTTTGCATGTGGATGGATTATGATATTGATAGTTGGGAACTCATAAATCTAGGTTTTGGAAGTTGAGGCTTGAGGATGCAAACTTCATCAAAGGAGCTTACGTTTGGAGAACTCTAGATTTAGCTTAACTCTAGCAAGGTGAGTTCAAGTTACTTTGTAAAAACTTTGTACATGCCAAAATAGTATTTTTCCAATAATTTGTGTGTTTTACTTTAAATGTATATGGTTGAGTAAATTTGATAGTTTAACTCTTTTGAAGTACTTATATTCATAAATGGGTAAAATACCCATATTTGGGGCCTTTGGTTATTTGGATGGTTAGAAACCATCTTTTGTCTTTAGAAGATTAATTGCTCAAAGATGATGTCTATTTGATGGTTTAATCATGTTATGGTAAATGATTTTGTGATACGTGTTTGATTAAATAATGTTAAACGCATTTTATGCGAGGATGACCGTTAATTACGGGTCTAGAAAGTTTGGAGCACTTTGCTCAGTTTTGACTTAAGATAGTCTCGGGACATTTGCCCGGTTTAATTGGCTTAATTTGGAGTGTTAATTATGGGATGCTTTTATTTCACTGATTTGCATATTATTGCGCGATGTTGAGAATTACATGCTAAATGGAATAATTAGTTATCGATATTTGTATGCTTGGGACGCTACGCCTGGGAGGCGATATTTGTATGCCTGGGAGGCGATATTTGTATACCTGGGAGGATACGCCTGGGAGGCGATATTTATATTACCTTGGAGGCTACGTGTATACTTATGTGTTACCTTCACCTTCAACGGATACGGGTCTCCCCCATTTATGGTATTTAGTCTTTATTACATTTTACGGTCGCGTGAGTATTGCTTCGTATTATGTTTTTAATAAAGAGTTGTATTTAATGGATGGTTTCCATGTTTTACGGGTTGAGTACGTATTGTCAACTGTATTTGAAGATTTTGCCTAAACTAAACTTATTCATGTATTTAAGTGAGTTGGAAATGTAATTCATTTTGGAAAACGTATTATACCTTTCGGGAACTTTCCCATGGAAATGTGTGAGTTGGAAAATGGATGATTTGCAGTTAAAGTAAACTCTTTTGAAACCAGGACTAAACTATTACTCTTTTAATTTATGTTTTTATATAGTCATGATAAAATGCTTGAACTCACTAGGCGTAAGCCTAACCCTTTTTATTTGTCGGCATGTGCAACAGGCTCAGGTTGGGGTAGCTCTAGCTACATTGAAGTGGCGAGTGCTAGTAACGTGCACGAGAGGTGACTTGTTTAGTGAAGTCTTCCGCAATAGTTTGGACTAGCAATTTTGTGTGGTGTTAAGTAACCCCGATTAAGTTATTTATTTGTAGAATTTATGAGGTTTTTAATTCTGAGGTATTTTGAGGAATGATTTATAGAAATGAATTTATCTATTTTGGTTAATTTATTGAATTTTAAAGTTAGTTGCTCGTTCCAAATTTGAGGGTGTTACATAGTCTATTCCCAGTTGTTGTGCATAGCCCTTTGCAACAAGTCGGGCTTTGTACTTATCTACTTCTCCCTTTTCATTAACTTTGGTCTTGAATACCCACTTAACGCCAATTTTCTTTGAACCCACAGGTAAGCGTGCAAGATGCCATGTTTTGTTTTTCTCAATAGCTTCTAATTCATGATGTGCTATACGTGTGAACACTCTCGTTTGATTCGTTTCGATCATTACATGCTAACTTAAGTCATTGCCCGAGGACGGTCAAAGTTCTAAATGTGGGGATATTTGATAAGTGTCATTTTATGTATAGTTTTTTAAGTTGTTTTGGTGTGGGTCTGCTTCTTTTTGCTGTTTGGATCTGCTTTATGGCTGGATGGGATCTGCATCTGGATCAAAAACTCAGTATTTAAGAAGACCCTTGGTTGTTGTTATTCATCATCTCATACTTCTCATAGTATCTCATATCTCTTGCGTATCTCTACTTCATTTCATACACCATGCACCCATGCAAGTGAGCTTGAAAGAAAGGAAGCAATATCTCATCCATTTCCTTTGAGCTTCTTAGGTAATTTCTTGTGTTGTTTAATTTAATTATGTGTGGCTATGTTTCCATTCCAACATTAGTGATCTTTAGATTTTTGGTGTTATCACTTTGAGATTTCGTTGTAACGGTTTGTACAAGTTTATTTGTGGGATTTCTATGTTAAATGATAGTTTCATTAGAATGTTAATTGATATGGCCAATTCGTTGATATTCTTCTTGAATGTTTGTTAGTCAAAACATAAAATATGTAATTGTTTTATGGTTTGACAAAGTGACAATAGAGTTCTTTGAATCCGAAATGTTTTCAATTTGAACTCTAGAAATTTCACGATCAAAGTGGTTTTAAACCGAGCTTGTGAGTTTAAGTGCTTTGAATCGGTATTTTCTTAAATCATAAAGCTAATTACAATTGCAGGATTGAGAGCTTATTCAATAATCCAATTGTAGTTAAGATTTAACTAAAGAGCTTATTTTAGTTAATTTCTATTAAGAGAAAACAGAGGCTTTCAGAGCTTGTTGATAGCCATAGCCGGCTTAAACTTGTACTATTCCTTTACAGTTGCGAAATCGATGATAAGTGTTCACATAATAATCGAGAGTGATCTAATGTTGGCTTTTAATTAATTACAAGTTTATAATCAATTTTAATCGTATGCTTAGTTTGATAAATCAAATCCAAACCCCCCCCCCCCCCTTTCGTATTTACTTTAAAGTTCCGATCTTGCGTGTGTATTATCTATTCGTAAAAAGTTAAACCGAGTCTCTGTGGAATCGACCCGACTTACCACTATTACAATCATTATTGTTAACAAGGGAATAGTTGGTTATTATTTGGTGGACTCGGCATCCGTCAAATTTTTGGCGCCGATTTTATGTAGCCTTTGATTGCAGGATTCCAAGAATTCAAATTGAAACCTTTTCGAATTCAAAGAATTCTATTGTCACTTTGTCAAACCATAAAACAATTACGCATTTTATGTTTTGACTAACAATCTTTCATTAGAGATTCAAGTAATTGATCAGACTAATTGAAAACCCAAACGAAATTAATAATTGAAATAGAAATCAAACAAATACGTTTATTCCAAATGATTACAATGGAACCTCAAAGTGTAACCATCAAAATCTAATCAAACTAACGTGGAAATGAAAAACTAAAGCTTACAAAGAAATTACCAAATAAGTTGTATGATAAATTGCCTCTTCCAAGTGGTGATGTATGTTGTCACTTGATGTATGAATGAATTGATGTATCTCATATCTCTTGCATATCTCGCATACTTCATTTCATACACCATGCACCCATGCAAGTGAGCTTGAAAGAAAGGAAGCAATCTCTCATCCATTTCCTTTGAGCTTCTTAGGTAATTTCTTGTGTTGTTTAATTTAATTGTGTGTGGCTAAGTTTCCATTCCAAGATTAGTGATCTTTAGATTTTTGGTGTTATTGTTGGTGATTTTAGTGAAATCATCGGTCATTTTGTGTAATTGGATTCATAAAGGTAATAATGGGGTTGTTAGCTAAGCTATAACATGAGTTAGGAGGTGTGGAGTGCACACTCGTGTAAGCTAACTAGAACCCGGGATTGTTGGACGGTTAAAATCGACAAGTTACAAAGTGGTTTCATGAGCTGGGTGTCGGGGCTAGTTGTGGCGCCAGTTGAACTAGCACGAAAGGAGCGCCAAGCTCTGGAATGTTGCCCGCGCTCTTTGTGGCGCTAGTTGAACTAGCACGAAAGTAGTGCCAAGCTCTGGAATGTTGCTCGCGCTCTTTGTGGCGCTAGTTGAACTAGCACGAAAGTAGCGTCGGCGTTAGGGAAGCTTTTCTCATTTGTAACTCCCGTCATTAAGTCCACAATCAATCTCATTGATTGAGATGATTATTTCCTGACTCTATACAGCGTAGGTTACATTTCTAAAGTGTATATATATGAGTCGATATCTGCCAATATCGAACACACTGAAAATCAGAGATTATCCTCGAGAGAATTTCGTGATACCCGGGCAGAATAGGGTCGAAATATCTCTTACGGAAAGCGAGCTCTACGCGATCTCTGGTTCTATCCAAGTTCTTACAATCACCACTCACTCATCTCTTTCACGACTCAAACCCAAAAGTTCCAACAATCGTAAGAGATATTTTCGTTTCGTGAAAAGAAATGGCGGGTGATCAAACTGTAAGAGACATGACTTCCAAGTTCACAAAACTTGAGAAGTATGAAGGCGTGGATTTCCGTAGATGGCAGAAGAAGATGCGCTTCTTGTTGATGACTTTGAAGGTCGTGTACGTGCTGAGCACCCCGATACCGGAGCTGATGGAAAACGAGACATTGGAGGTGACCCGGCGTCGCGGCAAGTGGGAGAATGACGACTACATCTGTCGTGGCCACATCTTGAACGGTATGTGTGACTCCCTCTTTGACATCTATCAAAATGTGGAATCCTCCAAAGAGCTATGGGACTCTCTCGAGTCCAAATACATGGCCGAGGATGCTTCTAGTAAGAAGTTCCTCGTGAGTAATTTTAATAATTACAAAATGGTGGATTCAAGGCCAGTGATGGAGCAATACAATGAGCTCCTTCGCATTCTAGGCCAATATGCTCAACACAATATGAAGATGGACAAATCCATCTCCGTATCGAGCATAATTGATAAATTGCCTCCCTCTTGAAAGACTTTAAACACATGTTGAAACACAAGAAGGAAGAGTTGTCTCTTGTGCAACTCGGTAGTCACTTGCGCATAGAGGAATCTCTTCGGGCGCAAGAGGCTGAGAAACCTAAAGTAAAGGAGGTTTCTGCACCTTCGGTGAACATGGTGGAAGAGGTATAGACTAACAAATTCAAAGGAAAATGGAAGTTCAACGAAGCCAAGAAAGGGCCCAATAAAAAGGTTACTTTAACCTGTTGGACCTGTGGGATGACCGGCCATCTCAAGCGGGATTGTCGGGTTGTCAAGAATAAGAATGGTGCAAGCACAAGTGGTGGTGGGCAAGGATCCAAGGATCAAAACCCACGGCAAGGTCAGTTTCTTGACTTTGGTTTTTAATTCAATTGTGAATTATGTACCACTAATATCCTAAGCTGTTTATGTACATGATGATGATGTTGCTTGGTGGATCGACTCGGGTGTTACAAGTCATGTGTTCAAAGATCGCCGTTGGTTCGTCTCTATGGAACCGGTTGAAGACGGATCAATGATACACATGGGGAACGAGACGAGTGCTACCATTCTTGGAAGAGGCTTAGTTAGGCTAGAATCTAGTTCTGGCAAAGTAGTTGAATTTTTTAATGTTTTGTATGTACCACGAATTCGAAAGAATTTGGTTTCCGGTAGCATATTGAATAAGTTAGGGTATAGGCAATTTTGTGAGTCGGACAAGTTTATCTTGTCAAAGGGTGGCTCTTTTGTAGGATTTGGTTTATGTTGAATTACATGGTTGAGTTAATTTTGAATGAAAGGATTTTGTTTCAAATTTTGTTTATGATGAAATTGAATTGTCTTATGTTGCTTTATAAATTGCTTTATGTTGCAAATGAATTTTGTGTTTAAAATTCTGTTTATATTGCAAACGAATTTTGTTTAAAAATTCTGTTTTGTTGCAAATGAATTTTGTGTTTAAAATTCTGTTTATATTGCAAACGAATTTTGTTTAAAAATTCTGTTTTGTTGCAAATGAATTTTGTGTTTAAAATTCTTTTTTGTTGCAAATGAATTTTGTGTTTAAAATTCTGTTTATGTTCCATATGAATTTTGTCTAAATTCTGTTTATGTTACATATGAATTTTGTTTAAATTCTGTTTATGTTACATATGAATTTTGTTTAAATTCTGTTTATATTGCAAATGAATTTTGTGTTTAAAATTCTGTTTTGTTGCAAGTGAATTTTGTTTAAAATTCTGTTTATGTTACTTTATAAATTGTTTTATATTGTCAATGAATTGCTTGATGGATTTGGGGTGAAGCCATTCTAGGCTTGGTTTTTTGGTTGAATCAAGTTCCCAATAAAGGAACAAGTTTACCCCATATGAACTTTGGTCCAAAGGCCTAACTTGAGTTTTATTCAAGTTTGGGGTTGTTGTAACAACCCAAATTTTAGTAATTTTTGAAAGTTTAGTGGTTAAAGTGGAAAAGATGAAAGTTAAGTTAAGGGACCAAATGGTTATTCTTGAAAGTTAAGTTAAGGGGCTAATGTGTAATTATGAAAAGATACTTGAGACTCCATTCCCTAGGTCAGCTCATTATTTGGGAAATCAATATTTTGATTGGGGTATTGAGAAGTGGCGGCTGAGAGAAAGAAAGAGAGAAAGAAGGGTTTGAGAAGAAATCAAGAGAAAAGAGGAATCAAGCTAGAATCTGCAAGGTAATACTTCCAAATTCGTTCTTCTGATTAGTGTGGTGTTTCTCCTTCTTTGTTATGAATCCTTAGGATTGATGTTGATGATCACTTGAGTTTTCACCATTTTTCCTTGAAAATAAGTTTTATGGGTTTTGTCTTAAGAATCAAATTAACTTTAAGAACCATGTTACACAGAAGTTTTATGTAAGTAAACTGCGTTAAAAACCTTGTTCAGCGAAGTAATTAGGAAGAGATCGAGCAATGAAACGTATGAGGTCCGTCCCTGTTCGCTAGTCCATAGTACCGGGAGTCGGGGTACCGGGAGTCGGAGTACCGGGAGTCGGGTACCGGGAGTCGGGGTACCGGGAGTCGGGTACCGGGAGTCGGGGTACCGGGAGTCGGACCATACCGGGACTGTTGGTTTGGGTTTCGTCTGCTCGGCCGTAGTATCAAGCTAATTGGGCCGATGGATTTAGAGTTTAGCTTAAGTCTCTTGGGCTTAGTAAAGGATAAAAGAAATCCAATAATTAATAGATGGACCTAATTGAGTAGTTGAAATCGGATTAAGAGAAACGTAGGATGGGAATAGAGAGTTCATCTAATTAAATCTGTGAATTATTAATTAGGTGAGCGGTTGGTGCAAGATTCGAGTTTAGAGAAGGATTTGCAGTCAGGTGAGTTCCCTAAACCCTTTTTATGATGCAAAGTGTTAAATGTTTTTCTTTAACTGATTATGGTTTACCAAGCATGAAAAGTTATGAATTGACTTGCATGATTTCCATGAATGCACATATTTTGAATGAAAGAGATGTTTAGCATGACAAGGTGAAAGGCATGATTTATGAGCAACTTATTTTACATGTTTGCATGAACGTAAGTGTACACTATGTGGAGTCGGTCTGCACTGTGGGATCAGAGAGAGGTTCTCGGGGTCTTAGGACTCTTGGTTATGTATGATAGACCGGTGGGTTGGAATCCGTTTCCTTCCTATTCGGTAGAGGGGAGTCCGTGGGGATTCCAAAGCGGCGAGAAGTGAGTCTGCTGGGGCCCTGTTCGCAATATGTTTATGTGATCCACTACACAGTGCAGTACCATGTTTGATGATATTTATGGTCGGTGATAATTGTTTTCCAAATGTTTTTATATGTTATTTTCGGAGGGAATTCACTAGACCTTTTGGTCTAACCCTCGCTTTCAAAACTAAACCATTTTCAGGTAAGCGTGTAGCGAGTTCTTCTAAGTAGAACTAGAGACGGCATGGAGGTGATGGAGCTCGTGAGGCTCCCAGTTTTGGATCTTGTTATGTCTAGATAGTGCTCGGTTGTGGCTTAGAGAGACTTCCGTTGTTTATGATTAATGTTAACGTTAAAGTTTTGTTAAGTATGTTTTAGCATTGATGTAAGGAAAAGCTCAGTTATGTAATTTGAATGTTAATCTTATGACTTTGACCTTTTATGGAAAGTGGGACGTTACAGTTGTCGAGCGGTAGTTCGATGTTCGATTACCCGAACCCAAAAGGAAGACTTTGGGTGATGCATCTTTGTTGGATATGCCGAGCATTCCAAAGCATATAGGTTCTATGTTATTGAACCTAATGATTCTATAGCGATTCACACCGTTATAGAATCGAGAGATGTGATATTTGATGGGACTAGATTCTCTTCAATGCCGAGGCCTAAGGACATAGTTCCAAGTACTAGTGAAACTAGTGAGGTTGAAGAACAAGCAATTGTTCCAACCGAATCTCCGATGCTTCGAAGGAGCAAAAGAGGAAGGATTGAAAAATCCTTTGGTCCCGATTTCCAAGTGTACCTGGTAGAGGGATCAAGAGATGAGATTGGATCCCAATTCCTTTACTGTTATAGTGTTGAGGAGGATCCAAAATCATTTCATGAGGCTATGAAGTCTCAAGATGTTGCTTTCTGGAAAGAAGCAATACATGATGAAATGAACTCCATCATGGGGAATAATACTTGGGTATTATCGGACTTGCCACCGGGTTGCAAACCTTTGGGATGCAAGTGGGTCTTCAAAAGGAAGATGAAAGCGGATGGATCAATCGACAAGTTCAAAGCTCGATTAGTGATTCAAGGCTTTAGGCAACGGGAAGGCATAGATTAATTTGTTACTTATGCCCCGGTTGCAAGGATCTCTACGATCAGATTGTTGATAGCCTTAGGTGCTATTCACAATTTAGTGATTCACCAAATGGATGTCAAAACGGCATTCTTGAATGGTGATTTGGAGGAGGAAGTTTACATAAAACAACCGGAAGGTTTTGTTATGCCCGGGATAGAGCATAATGCATGTAAACTTGTAATGACATATGTCGGATTTCCTTCGGTTTTGGAGGGATATTCGGATGCAAGTTGGATTACCAATTTGGAAGATCACTCTTCCACGAGTGGTTGGGTATACTTGCTTGGGGGAGGTGCCATCTCTTGGGCTTCCAAGAAGCAAACTTGCATCACGAGTTCGACTATGGAGTCGGAATTTATGGCATTAGCCGCTGCCGGTAAAGAGGCGGAGTGGCTAAGGAATTTGGTCCATGAAATTCCATTATGGCCGAAACCAATATCACCAATTTCTATCCGTTGTGATAGTGAGGCTACTTTGGCTAAAGCTTATAGTCAAGTGTATAATGGCAAATCTAGACACTTAGGTGTTAGACATAGCATGATTCGTGAGCTAATCACGAATGGGGTGATTTCGGTTGAGTTTGTTCGGTCGCAACAAAATCTAGCGGACCACTTGACGAAGGGGTTAGCTAGGGACTTGGTTCACAAGTCGGTGATAGGGATGGGATTAAAGTCCTCCTAAATCTCTAACGGTGAGATACCCAATTCCCTTCTAATACAACGTTAGAAGTTGAATTCAATGGGGAAGCTCACTCTAAGATATTGGAGCACAAGAAGATCATCCCAAGGTGTGTGCTCGGTACTGCAAGTGAAGGAGGTAATTGTTCTTTTGAAAAAGTGAATGTGCAGGTGCATGAGGAAAAGAACTACCTATTAGAGTGGGAAGTGTGGCCGCTTCAAGAAGCTTGGACTTAGCTTTGATGCACTCATGAATGGATAAGGACACATGGCCTGTATAGTGTCAAGTTTATGCTTTAGATAATTTTAAATTCATGTGTATGTTATTTTCTAGTACTCAAATGGGTTGACGGGTTCAATCCATAGGACACCCGGATTCTCGAGTATTTGAAATGTGTAATGTACTAAGATGGAAATTCAATCTTTTAGATATTTTCATTTATGCATGAGTTTGTTTACCTGTATTGTAATTTTATTTGTGAATCAAGGATTGCACTAAAATGGGGGAGGAATGTTGGTGATTTTAGTGAAATCATCGGTCATTTTGTGTAATTGGATTCACAAAGGTAATAATGGGGTTGTTAGCTAAGCTATAACATGAGTTAGGAGGTGTGGAGTGCACACTCGTGTAAGCTAACTAGAACCCGAGATTGTTGGACGGTTAAAATCGACAAGTTACAAAGTGGTTTCATGAGCTGGGTGTCGGAGCTAGTTGTGGCGCCAGTTGAACTAGCACGAAAGTAGCGCCAAGCTCTGGAATGTTGCCCGCGCTCTTTGTGGCGCTAGTTGAACTAGCACGAAAGTAGCGCCAAGCTCTGGAATGTTGCCCGCGCTCTTTGTGGCGCTAGTTGAACTAGCACGAAAGTAGCGCCGGCGTCAGGGAAACTTTTCTCATTTGTAACTCCCGTCATTAAGTCCACAATCAATCTCATTCATTGAGATGATTATTTCCTGACTCTATACAGCGTAGGTTACATTTCTAAAGTGTATATATATGAGTCGATATCTGCCAATATCGAACACACTAAAAATCAGAGATTATCTTCGAGAGAATTTCGTGATACCCGGGCAGAATAGGCTCGAAATATCTCTTACGGAAAACGATCTCTACGCGATCTCTGGTTCTATCCAAGTTCTTACAATCACCACTCACTCATCTCTTTCACAACTCAAACCCAAAAGTTCCAACAGTTATCACTTTGAGATTTCGTTGTAACGGTTTGTACAAGTTTATTTGTGGGATTTCTATGTTAAATGATAATTTCATTAGAATGTTAATTGATATGGCCAATTCGTTGATATTCTTCTTCAATGTTTGTTAGTCAAAACATAAAATACGTAATTGTTTTATGGTTTGACAAAGTGACAATAGAGTTCTTTGAATCCGAAATGTTTTCAATTTGAACTCTTGAAATTTCACGATCAAAGTGGTTTTAAACCGAGCTTGTGAGTTTAAGTGCTTTGAATCGGTATTTTCTTAAATCATAAAGCTAATTACAATTGGAGGATTGAGAGCTTATTCAATAATCCAATTGTAGTTAAGATTTAACTAAAGAGCTTATTTTAGTTAATTTCTATTAAGAGAAAACAGAGGCTTTCAGAGCTTGTTGATAGTCATAGCCGGCTTAAACATGTACTATTCCTTTACAGTTGCGAAATCGATGATAAGTGTTCACATCATAATCGAGAGTGATCTAATGTTGGCTTTTAATTAATTACAAGTTTATAATCAATTTTAATCGTATGCTTAGTTTGATAAATCAAATCCAAAACCCCCCCTTTCGTATTTACAATTGCAATCTTGTACTATTCCTTTACAATTCCTTTACAATTGCAATCCGACTTGGCTTAAACTTGTACTATTCCTTTAGAATTGCAATCTTGGCGCCTAGATCTTCGCGTACAGGTACCCTTATTCCAATAAACTCAGAAATAGAAAAGACCGCTAAATGGTTGAGGAAACAAGCTAGGCTTCGAAAGGAGCAAGGCGAGTCTTCCTCTTCACCGGTAATCAACATCTGGGAAGATATTGATTTAACATCCGATACCGAAAGCGAGAAGGAACCAAGGACAGAATCTGAGGACGAAACGGAAGAAGAGCAAGAAATCATCATGGCGGAAGCAGCAGAGCGAACTCTCCAAGAGTTATCTACACGCGATGTCGCCCAAGTACCGATATGTATCACATATCCTCAAGGTGCAGGTAATTTTATTTTGAAAACTGGTTTGGTCCATCTTCTTCCCACTTATCATGGGTTAGAGAACGAGGACCCTAACAAACACCTTAAGGAATTTCACGTAGTTTGTTTGAGTATGAAACCCAATGATGTCACGGAGGATCTCATAAAGTTAAAGGCATTCCCTTTTTCTTTGAAAGATCGGGCTACGGATTTGCTTTACTCGTTACCCGCCCGGTTCGGTAACGACTTGGAACCAAATGGCAAGATTGTTCTTAGATAAATCTTTTCCTACCTCCCGAGCCGCTACACTCCGTAGGGAAATTTGTGGCATAAAACAAAGAGATGTGTAAACTCTCCATGAATATTGGGAGAGATTCAAACACCTTTGCGTTAGTTGCCCACAACATGGGATATCTGAACAACTTTTATTGCAATATTTTTATGAGGGTCTCATTCCCATGGAGAGAAAGATGATAGATGCCGCTAGTGGAGGGGCAATCTTTAATAAAACTCCTACTCAAATGAGGGCCTTAATCACCACTATGGCTGATAACTCTCAACATTTTGGTGTCCAAGGTGATATGAAGTGACAGCCCCAAAAAGCTAATGAGGTTAATGTTGCTAGCATTGAAAGCAAATTATTTGATTTAACTAACCTCGTGAAGCAGTTAGTTGTGGGTAAGGAACAGGTCAAAGCATGTGGAATATGCATGGAAGTGGACCACCCTACGGACGCGTGTCCAAAGTTGCAAGAGGATGTTCTACATACGTCCGAAGACGTTAATGCCATTGGAGGTTTTCCGGGACAGCCACAACAACAAAGGTATTTCAACAACAATTTTGGAAACCAAAGACCTCCTCAATTTCAAACTTCGTGCAAAAGCCGCCCCAACAACCATTTCAACAAAGAGCATTTTTCAATCAAAATCAAGCTACTTCTAGTAGCTCACGTATGTCTTTAGAGGATATTGTTAAGTCTCTTGCTACTAATACTCAACAATTTCAACAAGAAACGAGGAATAACATCCAGAGTTTGGTGGCCCAAAACAAGAATTTGGAGGCTTAAATCGGTCAAATGGCAGTCTCACTTAATCGCATCGAAAATCAAGGTAAGTTACCGTCGCAAACCGAAGCTCCTCCAAATGCTAATGTTAGTGCTATCACTTTGCGAAACATGATAATACCGGATCTCGAGCAAAAGGATAAGGAAGTCGGGAGGAATGAAGAAAAAGAAGCCGAGATCGTGGGTGCCAAGCCAAATGATGACAAAGCTGATGAGAAGGATGTTGAGAGTAAGGGAACCACACCCGAAGTGGTTATTCGCCCACCATTTCCAAAAAGGTTCAAACAATCAAAAAAAGAGCAAGAAGACAAGGAGATTATGGAGACTTTTCGACGTGTTGAGGTAAACATTCCACTCCTAGATGCGATCAAAAGAGTACCTCGATATGTTAAGTTTTTAAAGGAGTTGTGCACAAACAAAAGAAAGTTGGTTGGAAACGAGAAGATAAGCATGGGCGAGAATGTTTCCGCCGTTCTTCAAGGAGTTAAGATGCCGCCTAAATGCAAGGATCCAGGTATGTTTACTATCCCTTGTAAGTTAGGGAATGTGTTGATTGATAAAGCCATGTTAGATTTAGGAGCGTCCATAAATGTCATGCCTTACTCGATTTATTCATCATTGAATGTGGGACCTCTTAAGAAAACGGGAGTTGTTATACAACTAGCCGATAGGTCTAATGTGTATCCAAAGGGAGTCCTTGAGGATGTTTTGGTTCAAGTTAATGAGTTGGTCTTCCCGGCCGATTTTTATGTCATAGATATGGAGGAGCATAATGTCTCCAAATCACCTTCGATATTGTTGGGAAGACCCTTTTTGAAAACGTCAAAAACAAAAATCGATGTTCATGCTGGTACATTAACTATGGAATTTGATGGTGAAGTCATTAAGTTTAATATTTATGATGCCATGAGATACCCTAGTGATGTGTCTTATGTTAATCATATTGATGTTTTAACCCCTATTACTCATGACTTGTATGATTTGACTAATCGTGATTCATTGGAGGTTGCAATCACAAGGCACTTAGATGCAAAGACGATTAATCTATTGATGAAGGAGTACGATCTAGGGCTCGAGCTCAAGGAAACAGTTTCAGCTATGGAGTGTGTCCGACATAAGAAGTTTGAGGTATCAAATGTTAATCTACCTTCTTCTTACACAAAGTTATTTCCCTCTATTGTGCAGGCCCCCGTACTTGAGCTGAAAGAGTTGCCAAGCCACTTAAAGTATGTTTACTTGGACAAGGATAACACCTTACCAGTAATCATTTCTACCGAGTTGTCAAGTGATGAAGAACAAAGGTTGGTAAATGTGCTTGAGGAGCACAAAGAGGCGATCGGTTGGACTATGGCCGATATCAAAGGGTTGAGTCCCTCCATTTGTATGCACAAGATCTTGTTGGAAGACGAATACAAGCCATTCCGAGAAGCCCAACGACGTCTCAATCCACCCATGATGGAGGTAGTAAAAAAGGAGATTCTTAAACTCCTCGATGCAGGTATTATCTATTCAATTTCTGATAGCAAATGGGTAAGCCCCGTTCAGGTAGTTCCTAAAAAGATGGGTTTGACGGTGGTAAAAAACACCGAAGGTGAGCCGGTACCTACTCGAGTCCAAAATGGATGGGGAGTATGCATCGACTATAGGAGGTTAAACTCATCTACTAGAAAGGATCACTTTCCGCTTCCTTTCATCGACCAAATGTTGGAACGATTGGCGGGAAAATCTCACTATTGTTGTCTTGATGGATATTCAGGTTTCCATCAAATTCCAGTGGCACCGGAAGACCAGGAAAAGACCACTTTCACATGCCCGTTCGGTACGTTTGCTTATAGGCGCATGCCTTTTGGCCTTTGTAATGCGCCCTGTACTTTTCAACGTTGCATGGTAAGTATCTTTTCCGAGTATGTAGAGAGTATAATCGAGGTGTTTATGGATGATTTCACTGTTTATGGTAATTTGTTTGAGGATTGTTTGAGCAATTTGACCAAGATTTTAAAGCGATGTATAGAGACTAACCTTGTTTTGAACTATGAAAAATGTCATTTTATGGTTAGTCATGGTCTTGTCTTGGGTCATATTGTCTCAAAGAAGGGTATAGAGGTAGACAAATCTAAAATAGATGTCATCAAAACTCTACCTTACCCTACTTGTGTTAGGGAAGTCCGGTCTTTCCTTGGTCATGCAGGTTTATATCGAAGGTTCATAAAAGACTTTTTGAAGACTACACGACCTTTGTGTTGTCTCTTACAAAAAGACGTGGACTTTCGCTTTGATGGAGAATGCAAGAAGGCATTCAATGAGCTAAAAGATAAGTTAACTTTTGCCCCAATTATTCAGCCCCCAAATTGGAATCTCCCTTTTGAGATCATGTGCGACGCGAGTAATTACGCGGTCGGGGCTGTTTTAGGACAGAAGTTCGGTAAGGACCCACATGTGGATATACTATGCATTCCGTACGTTGGATAGTGCCCAAAGCAACTATTCTACGATGGAGAATGAGCTTTTTGCTATAGTTTTTGCTTTAGAAAAGTTCCGTCAGTATTTATTGGGTACTAAAGTGATAGTTTTTTCTGATCATGCAGCTCTCAAGTATTTAATGAAGAAGAAAGACGCCAAGCCACGCTTTATCCGTTGGATATTGCTTCTACAAGAGTTCAACCTCGAAATTCGGGATAAGAACAGATCAGAGAATTTGGTAGCCGATCATCTGAGTCGTTTGTTAACTGGTGAAGATCCCTCAAACTTGAAGGACGAGTTTCTCGATGAGCATCTTCTAGCCATTCAAGAGAGTACACCCTGGTATGCTGATATTGTAAACTATTTGGTTACCAAGACCTTGCCAGGTACGTTAACGAGGACTAAAAAAGATAGAATTAGAAGTCATGCTAAATTCTATGTTTGGGATGATCCCTACCTTTGGAAGCATTGTGCTGATCAAATTATCAGACGATGTGTCCCCCAACATGAGGTACAAAGTGTACTTCAGTTTTGTCACGAATATGCTTGTGGGGGGCATTTTGGTCAAAAGCGTACGGCCCATAAGGTTTTAGATTGTGGATTATTTTGGCCTTCTATCTTTAAAGATGAATACGTGTTTTGTAAAAGTTGTGATAGGTGCCAAAAGACCGGAAATATTGGACCACGTAATCAAATGCCCCAAAACCCTATTTTGATTTGTGAAATATTCGATGTGTGGGGAATTGATTTCATGGGGCCATTCCCTACCTCTTTTGGTTTCACCTATATCTTATTATGTGTCGATTATGTTTCCAAATGGGTAGAAGCCAAAGCCACCCGAACTGACGATGCTCGTACTGTTTCATCTTTTCTTAGATCTAACATTTTCGCCAGATTTGGGACTCCATGGACCGTTATAAGTGATCGGGGAACACACTTTTGCAATAAGGTGATTGAGGCACTTTTCAATCATGTGATTCACCGGATTTCAACCGCATACCATCCCCAATCCAATGGGCAAGCCGAGGTCTCTAACAGGGAGATCAAATTAATTATTGAGAAGACCGTAAATCCTAACCGTAAGGATTGGAGCGAGCGTTTGGATGATGCTTTGTGGGCCTACCGCACGGCCTACAAGACACTTATAGGTATGTCCCCTTTCCGGTTAGTGTATGGTAAATCATGTCATCTCCCTGTTGAGTTGGAGCACAGGGCTTACTGGGCGGTCAAGAAGTGCAATATGCGGATGGATGAAGAAGGAGTGCTAAGGAAGCTACAGTTGCAAGAACTTGAAAATATCAGAAATGACGCATACGAGAGCTCGAAAACCTATAAATTTCGGACCAAAGCTTTTCACGATAAGCTAATCTCCCGAAAGGAGTTTGTGGTCGGACAAAAGGTTTTACTTTTTCATTCACGCTTAAAACTATTTCCCAGTAAGCTTCGATCACGATGGGTTGGTGTTTTTATAGTTGTTAAAATATACGGTCATGGAGCAGTTGACATTGAGAGCCCCGAAAACGGGCAAGTCTTTTAAAGTGAACGGGCATAGACTGAAACCTTTTTACGAAGGATTTCAGTCTAAGAATATTGATGTTATGGCCCTTGAGCCACCGCCCGTGGTTGGTTAGTTGGAAGGGGTCTAGCCAAAGACGTTAAAGAAAGGCGCTGCATGGGAGGCAACCCATGGATTTCCATTCATTTGCTTTTTACTGATTTTCGTATTTGCTTTGTGTTTGTGAGAACTCTCCCCTTTCAGGTTTCACCCCGGAGATTGGAGTTAAGTGGATGCTTCTATCTTCACGGATCCATACATTCAAGGACTATTCACCAATTTAGGGGAGTTTACTGTTTCCCCTCATTCTTAAATTGTTTTGAATGTCCTTTGCTTAAATTGAATACATTGAGGACAATGTATGATCTAAGTTTGGGGGTGGGGTGTTGTATTTGGATTGATTTTGCGTTTGTTTTTTGGAGTATTTTAGGGGTAATTTTTTTTCAAATTTGTGCTTAATTAAGGATCTTTGTTCGTTTTGGGTGATGTGTTAGCATGTTTGTATGATCTTAGTTGATGACGATGAGTTTGGGATACATGTATAGCATGATTGGATTCGATTGATAGCATTTAGCACCGATTTGTGGTAGCATACCGGTTAAAGTTAGACTTTTGCTAATCACTTGAACTAGCTTAAACACCGTGAGACTTTGAGCCTATCAGACTAAACATTTAAATTAGTCTCGAATTCATTTCTTGTGTGATTACGTCCTGCCTAGTTGTGTGTCTCTAGAACTTGATTTATCTCTCCTTAAGATTACATGATATTTACATGCAAATAAACATGATAAAGGCCATCATTTCCTCATTTTTATTTTAGCCAATTAGCCTTAAGCCTACCCTTTTTACGTTACAATTACCCTTTTGCACACCACATTGAGCCTTAGCCTATATCCTTTGTCACCCACATCTTTAAACCAAACCAAACACGACTCACCCGACCATTCACCAATGGAACGATTCCGATATCCCGTATGCTTGAAATGTAAAAATTATGTTTTGGGAAAGAAAAGAAAGAGCAGAAAAGAAAAATCAAAAGAAATACGAAGAAAATCTGATGATATGGTTGATTATAAGCGTTTAATCTTTATCCCCTATCATTGAAAGGGAAATGTGCTTCAAAGATACATATGTAAAGCCCTTGTTGAGAGAATCTCATGGTTGAAGAACTGGTTACCCCATTGGTGTACTGTCATTAACCACTTTTCCCAAAAAATATCCCACCTTACCCAAAGCCCTGGTTCATTACACCCGAAAAGCCCTTTTGATTTATATGCATGTATTTTATCCGAGTAGTGGAAAGTGAGAGATTTTTCAAGTTTATGGTAGGTACATACTAGTGTAGTGACGATTTGAGCGATACACTTTGAAACCAAGAGTGAATTGAGTGTTGTTCTAAAACTTCCAATCCATGAGAGTTCTTGAGATTAGCTTACGTGTATTTTAATTGGTATGTGCTATAATTGATGCTAAGTTGCAAATCTCTAATTCATGATGTGCTATACGTGTGAACACTCTCGTTTGATTCGTTTCGATCATTACATGCTAACTTAAGTCATTGCCCGAGGACGGTCAAAGTTCTAAATGTGGGGATATTTGATAAGTGTCATTTTATGTATAGTTTTTTAAGCTGTTTTGGTGTGGGTCTGCTTCTTTTTGCTGTTTGGATCTGCTTTATGGCTGGATGGGATCTGCATCTGGATCAAAAACTCAGTATTTAAGAAGACCCTTGGTTGTTGTTATTCATCATCTCATACTTCTCATAGTATCTCATATCTCTTGCATATCTCTCATACTTCATTTCATACACCATGCACCCATGCAAGTGAGCTTGAAAGAAAGAAAGGAAGCAATCTCTCATCCATTTCCTTTGAGCTTCTTAGGTAATTTCTTGTGTTGTTTAATTTAATTATGTGTGGCTAAGTTTCCATTCCAACATTAGTGATCTTTAGATTTTTGGTGTTATCACTTTGAGATTTCGTTGTAACGGTTTGTACAAATTTATTTGTGGGATTTCTATGTTAAATGATAATTTCATTAGAATGTTAATTGATATGGCCAATTCGTTGATATTCTTCTTGAATGTTTGTTAGTCAAAACATAAATGACGTAATTGTTTTATCGTTTGACAAAGTGACAATAGAGTTCTTTGAATCCGAAATGTTTTCAATTTGAACTCTTGAAATTTCACGATCAAAATGGTTTTAAACCGAGCTTGTGAGTTTAAGTGCTTTGAATCGGTGTTTTCTTAAATCATAAAGCTAATTACAATTGGATGATTGAGAGCTTATTCAATAATCCAATTGTAGTTAAGATTTAACTAAAGAGCTTATTTTAGTTAATTTCTATTAAGAGAAAACAGAGGCTTTCAGAGCTTGTTGATAGCCATAGCCGGATTAAACTTGTACTATTCCTTTACAGTTGCGAAATCGATGATAAGTGTTCACATCATAATCGAGAGTGATCTAATGTTGGTTTTTAATTAATTACAAGTTTATAATCAATTTTAATCGTATGCTTAGTTTGATAAATCAAATCCAACCCCCCCCCCCCCCCCCTTCGTATTTACTTTAAAGTTCCGTTCTTGCGTGTGTATTATCTATTCGTAAAAAGTTAACCGAGTCTCTGTGGAATCGACCCGACTTACCATTGTTACAATCTTTATTGTTAACAAGGGAATAGTTGGTTATTATTTGGTGGACTCGGCATCCAACACACACATTTGATACTCTTATCATCCAACTTCTTCCTTTTTTGATCAGGTACATGAACATGGGCCAAACATTTGAATACTCGAAAGTAGTCTACATTAAGTTTCGCTTCACTCCACATTTCTTCGGGAGTCTTTCCTTGCAGAAACAAAGTAGGACTTCTGTTTAACACATGTACCGCCCATTTAGCAGCTTTTGGCCAGTAGCTTTTAGGAACATCTTTGTCGTCTAAAATGCTACGAACCATATTCATGATGGTGCGATTTTTCGTTCCGCCACTCCGTTTTGTTGTGGTGTGAACGCTGTTGTGAGTTGTCTTCCGATGCCTGCTTCCTCACAAAAAGATGCAAACTCATTGGAGGTGAATTCACCTCCTCTGTCAGTACGTAAACAAACCAGAACTGACCCACACTCCTTTTCAACACGATTCTTAAATAACTTGAAATGAGTTAAAGTTTGATATTACTGTGTCAAAAAATAGACCCGTACCTTTCTGCTGTAATCGTCTATGAACGTGAGCATGTATCTTTTGCCACTATTTGAGGATGGTGTTATTGGTCCGCATATATCCGAGTGTACGAGTTGCAATTTTCTTGATGCACGCCATGAACTCTTCTTTAGAATGGATGATCTGTATTGTTTCCCTACCAAGCTGGTGCACGTTTTCAACTTTCTTTTCAAATCTGGAATTCCGCTTACCGTGTTCTGATACTTTAGAGTTCTCAACCCTTATAACTCAAATGTGCATATCGTTGGTGCCATAATTGAAGCTCTTCGTTGTCGGTAGATACCTGCAAGCAACTCGGTTCTAATTCAGCACGCAATGCAAACATTCGATTGGTTGACATCGATGTTTGCATGATCAGGCCTCTCTTAGGATGGAACAACTTGCAGACTCCATCTTTAATAAGAATAGTTAACCCATTTTCTTGAAGTTGACCCATACTCAGTAAGTTTATTTTTAGTTCGGGCACGTAATAGACATCGGTGACGACAAACATATAACCATCTATCTTTAAACGAACATCTCCTTTTCCCGTAACTCTTATCCGACTGTTGTCTCCGAGCTTTACATAGTGTTGAAAGCTTTCATCTAAGCTTGTAAACCGCTGCATATTCCCACACATATGATTGCTGCAACCTGAATCTAGAAACCATATTTCTTCCTTTCTTGAATTGTTTGTCTCCACAAATGCCATAAGTAGCATTTCTTCTTCTTCATCAATCTCAGCATATTGGGCTCTTTTGTTCCATTCTGGACATTCAGATGCGAAGTGCCCAATTTGATGACAATTGTAGCACTCTAACGTTGCTCTATTCACATAACGTCCTCGGCCTCTCCCTCTTCCTCTTCCTCACATACCCTCTGCCTCTCCCTCTTCCTCTTCCTCGTTCTTCAAAAGACGATTTCAACACCTGTTCTTCCCCTCCGTTCAACGGTTTCTTGAACTTCTGTTCATGAACCAGCAGTGAGCTTTGCAAAGCATCCACCGAAAGACTATCGATGTCTTTGGATTCTTCAATCGAACATACAATGTAGTTAAAATTCTCCGTTAGCGTGCGAAGAATTTTTCTACAATTTTAACGCCTGGCATATCCTCCCCACAGTTACGCATATCGTTAGCCACAACCATGACTCTGGCAAAATAATTTGTCACCGATTCCCCGCACTTCATCTCTAACAACTCAAAGTTTCTCCGCAACGTTTGAAATTGATCACGTTGAACCCTTGCATTCCCTTGATACTTGACCCGCATCGAATCCCACAACTGCTTGGAAGTCTCCTTCTACGTGATCGTCTTCAAAATGGTCTTGTCAAATGCACACAACAGATAGTTCTTTGCTTTAAGATCCTTCAGCCTTGTTTCATCCAAAGCCTTCTTTTGGGCCGGAGTCATTCCCTCTTCAGTGTCGGGAATAACAAAGCCCATCTCTACCACACTCCAATATTCTTTAGACCTTAGCAAATTCGCCATGAGAAGTGTCTAGTGATCGTAATCCCCATCAAATTTGGGAATACATGCCTGCGCCAGATTGTTTGCATCTGCCATCTTCCTGATTTCTTACTCTTTGTTTCTCTCGTGTATGATGTGGCTCTGATACCACTTGTTGCTCTCTAAATGCAAACACACAGAAAACACAGTAATTGAGAAGTACTGGATACTTTATTGAACTCACAAATGGCTCTTTAAATAGCCTTACAAAGAGAGAGAGAATAACTAAAATGCAGAAAATAAAGCCCTAAGAAAGTGGAGAGTTTGTTACGCAGCAAGACTAGGTTTGCTTTGGAACAAGTCAAATACTCTGACTACCAACCTAGCGGGTAAAATTATTTGAACAAGAAATAAACTAAACTGACTAAATAAAACTTAACAAAAATAACTAGCTTGGAAACATATCAAAGAAACTTTTTTATTCAATTGAGAGCAAAAAGGCACCTTTATTCGAACCAGAACTAGCGAGGAGCTAGAGAAAAACAGATTATTTACATAATTTCAAAAGGTAGCTAATCCAATCATCCCAAGATAAGGCTCAAACTATCTTTGATCTAACTTTAATCTAGTAAAAGGAAAAGTACCGGATTAAATTGGTAATCTTCTTACCATTCTTCATCTTCCCTTTATAAAGCTTCTCATTTCTTTGGTTCCATACACTAGAACAAAATTGAGTTTATATGACACTAAAAGAATAAAGCGTCCTAATAGACCATTTTATAGAACTTAAGTTATAGGACCAAAATATTAAAGTGTCATATCTAAAGACGTTGTAATAAGTTTATAAAACGTTTTTAGGGTCGTCCTACAAAAACCCATTTTTTGTTGCAGTGACATGAACCAAAAGTAAGTCATGAAGATCACTTCCACCACCTCCTTAGTGTGGTTCTGAGGACTCGATTGCTGCGCAGCTCCCACAGATCACGTACCGAGTCAGCAGCAGTAGTCCAAAATCTCCAACCATTGATGATGATGTGCTCCCACCTCCCGACCTACATGTAGATCATTGCACAAAAGGATGATTTGAACTTTAGTGTTGTGACACTCAACACGGACAACCATCTGACTCGATGTGTATGCCCAGATTGTCTTTTGTGGCCAACATTTCCTGCAGCACATCCATAAGTGCACGTTAATTTTACCCGGAATCCACTTGTTCCAGCAGGTTACTAAATCAGCTCCCGTAAGGATCGAACTGTCCATCATTCTCCGTAGGGAGGCAACCTAATAACATTCTTCCTCTTCCAGGTTCCATTTACAGTGAGAGGTTGCACAAGTCCCATTGGAACAGGCTACCGAGATTTATCCGCAGCTCCTTCAAGTCTTTGTGCAGCCCCACAATCGAATTCCAAACGCCCCCTTTATCTCTTTTTCTGTTCCTAGCCAAAATCCCACCCAAACTGCCCGTAAAAATTGGCCACCATCCACCTGGGCCACTCCGCTTCGGCATTTCTCCAACATCGCTATATTAAACGCCTTTAAGCTGCCAATTACAAGCCCATCGCTAGATTAAACGCTTTTAAGGACTACTAATGCAAATCTTCTTTGTGCCTAGTTGAAGGGCCGGGACATGCATTATATATATGATATATATAGAACTAATTTTCCTCAACTTATCTCAATAGTTTTGCTCTCATTTATTTACTTATGTAGTGTCTTGTTGCTATTATTCTTTGCTTTCGATTTTACATTAATTTGTTTTCCACATTGGTTGTTGGTTAATTTGATACACCTTGTCATGTGTCGTACGTGACATTAATACACAGGACAAACAAATGGATCTTGAAACTAAAGAATTCTGACTTGGAAATCTCAAGTGTACGTATGACTTGAAACAATATTTTTAAGGACTTGACGGACGATGAAAATAAACCAATTAAACAAAAACTTAGTAATAAATATATATATATATATATATAGAGAGAGAGAGAGAATGGTTCAAACGAGGAGCGTAACAATTTAAGAAAACGTGAGGAGCACCTCCCATGTACAAAATCACATGTGATTCACAACACAAGGACTAAAATCATATGTGATTACACGCGCGGTTTGTTACGCGGCTTGCGAAAGCGCGCGGCTTGTCCCGCGGTTTGTGTTGTGAATCACATATGATTTTGTACATGGACGGTGCTCCTCACGTTTTCTTAAATAGGTACGCTCCTCGTATGAACCCGCCTCTATATATATATATATATATATATATAGTACAACCTTCACAACTAGTGCTATACTCGTCCGGTGGCTGGGTATACTACATGACTTTAATTTAAATTCAATTATTTGAATGGTCAGAATTCACAGACATCTTTGAACACACAAAAAGTCAATTCTAACTTCCAAAGACAACCAAATATGGAACAAATCTAAACATTGCAATATGCTTAAGCCCATGAAACATTGCAATATATAGTTACTGACAGAGTCAATGAACAACATTTTACATATAGACAAAACACAAATAAAAAATAATACAGATACATATATAGATACGAAAAAATAGATCGAATAAGCAAATTAATGTCATAGAGACTATATAATAAGCAAATTAAGACCAAATTAACCTTAGGCTTAGCATTCTTCTTCTTCAATGTCATTGCATTATCAGATTGCTGAGTTGTTGCCATTACAAATTCAATCTAAATTCAAGAGTAATCAGGTTATAAGATGAACGATACAAATGCAACATATTTAAGATTAGTAAGCATCAAATGATAAACCTTGACCTTCTAAAAGTATAACAACAATCCTTACAGTTTTCTTTTTGGTTTTGGCAGGTGCTTCATCCTCATCAGAACTATCTTCATCATCTTCTTATGAATCCTCATCAGAGCTGCTAGCTTTCTTTGCAGCTAGCTTTTTTACTGCTTGTGGCTTTGCTGGCTCTTCATCGGAACTTTCCTCTTCATCATTGCTATCCTCTTCAGCTTTTGGGGTTAGTTTTGCAGCAACTTTGATCTTTTTCTTTTAGGGTTCCTCCTCTTCGTCATAACTCTCTTCTGAGCTTTCATCATCAGATTCAGCCTTCTGTACATTTCATGGAAGAATTAATAATTATTACTATATAATATAACAGCACAAGATCAAAAATATGAGTGTGCTTTGAACACACACCTTTGTTGCAGCAGCAGTCAATGCAGGTTTTTTTGCAGGTGCGGCTTTAACCTGAACAAATAAATTCAAATTACACTTAATATCAAAAAAAACAAAGTCGCTTGAGCTTAATCATTCAAGGAATTAAAACTAATCACCATACCGCTTCATCAGAATCACTCTCTTCAGAACTGGAATCTTCAGAACTCTCTACTTTCTTAGCAGTGGCAGCAGCAGAACCGTTTTTGGCAGGCTGTTTCTTTGGGGCCTTAACATAAATATGAGTGCATTGACTATGGGTTAGGTACCCTTCGGCTTGAAGGGTCCTTCCGTATCTTTTATAACATATCATAGGCAAAGAAGCGATCGCAATCGGATTACCCTTTCTCGATTCAAGATTTTCATGATCTCAAACTCGAGTTTTTCAAGCGAACCGGGTGAAAACACAGCTTGATTATCGATTCATTCGAATTAAAATCCGATATCGATTGCGCATGAAAAGAACGTTTCTAAAATCCGATATACCGATCCGTTGGTCGGGTGTACAACATGACAAAAATGAGTTGAGTGTCATCCTGATCTATATAAGCAAATGGTCTAAATCGCCACAAAGATGACTAATAGTACAGGAACAAAGAAAACAAACAGCACCGAACCAAACAGACAAAACAGAGAACATAAAACACGGGAACTAAACATAGGACACCTGCAGCATCAGGATTGTAGTTTGCGAGCAGTAAACAACCAGGATCAGACCCTGCACCGTCGAACAAACGACCAAACACCGCCGAACAGCAGCATAGTGTAGCCTGCAGTGACCACACTGCCAAACAGCAGCCAACAGCGATCAACAGCACCAAACAGGAGCTTAATGCAGACAGCTCCAACCTGGGAATAAGCAGTGACCCAAATCACCAATGACAAGGGGGTGGCTAGGATTTCAAGGGACTTTGTAGGATTTGTATATAATAATGTTTAAAAATATGTTAAAAACAATTGTTTTCTATTAAACAGTTAAATAAAAGGTAACTTATTATTATAAATTTTTAAAGCTTTTTTTATAAATAATGGAATTCAATTCCATTCCAAATCCTACAAACCAGACACACAAAGGGATTCCAAATCTCCACATGAAATCCAATCCATTCCAAATCCTATAAACCAAACATACAAAGAGATTCCAAATCCAAATCCCTCCAAATCCCCACACCACATGAAATCCAATCCATTCCATTCCTACAAACCAAACGGACCCTAAAGACTTCCCAGTTTCCACAAACTCAACACCAATACACAGACTACCCGAGTAAAGCTTTGAAAAACATATAAAGCTAGAAATAGAGTCCAAATAATTCAAACTCCTTTTTTGATCCAAAGCAAACCATTTTTCATATCTAAATTTTCTACTCTGCACATTCATTAGACCTATCAAAAGGCTAGATTTTTTTATCACGAACTTTAATCTCGTCACATTGTGCAATTAATCGTAAAATTTTAACGAAATATATGAAACAGCAAGCAGCGAAAGAGCTCACATACATACCTGAATCACAAGAACTTTGGAGAGAGTAGATTCCCCTTGGCTACTTTCGTATATCCTAAATTTAAGATCCTGCTAAAGATTTAAGATGGGTGGTGTTCTTAGGGACAAGTACACTGTAACAACAAAAGAAATTGAAATAAAGGTTAGGGGCCGTTTATCAAAAACTTACCCGGGTAAGCGCTTACCAAATCACATTACCTAGCGGATTAACATGGTAAGGACCAAAAATCTTACCCGGTAAGTGAGGGCATCGACTATTACCACAGTTAGCGCTTACTGGGTGAATTATTGTATACGAAACCGATTTGGTGGACTAAAATCTTACCCGGTAAGTAAGTGATAGTGTTAAATTTGGTAAATGCTTACCCGGGTAAAAATTTGGTAAACATCCCCTTAGATTCATTATTTTTCCAATTGTGTATGCATGTATGCTATATTATCTCTAAGTAAACACAATGCAAATCAAGCCAACCCCAAACATACATTAAACAAATCATTCCTATTCCCATCTCAACTCCCTCAACAAACAGTGAATGAATCAATATCTTTTAACTTTTTAGTCTGCATTGAGTTCTACCTGCATGATATGAGTCAAGGATTCCTTGACATACTCTTATTAGTCCCTCTCATGGTATCTATAAGTATTTACTGTTTCTAAAAGATAAATTCTAGCTGTCAATGGGAGATATGATTTCCAGACTTGAATAATATTATTTAAACATTCTATGTTTACATTATATCATTGCTAACGGTTTTTCGTTCTTGTAGTCAGACACACACAATACAAGCTTGAGGAACAATATTATTTAACCATTCTATTTTTAC
Organism: Saussurea involucrata; assembly: GCA_033807775.1. Lineage (NCBI taxonomy): Eukaryota > Viridiplantae > Streptophyta > Magnoliopsida > Asterales > Asteraceae > Saussurea > Saussurea involucrata. The sequence continues at coordinate 107,194,025 of CM066318.1, forward strand.
TGATGTTGTGCTTTTGATTATTCAGGTAGCAATAATCACTTTGAAAACCAAAAACCAAACACCCTCGTGGCAATTCAAATGATCCACAGGTTTGCATATTCTATACAAGCTTTCAAGATATTTGAAGAGTGTAGGATGTGATGATCCAAGTGATATTTTGACATAAATAAACATAATTAGACAAGGAGGTGATTAAACTACTGGATAGTTAAATAAGCTCGTACCTTAAATGCAAGATTGAATCCTATAGCAAAGTCGAACTATCGATCTCTTCTCAATTAATCCACTGCAAGACAAAAATATACGTTAGAAAATTGTTCGGTAAAACAGGTAAGCATGAGATCCATTTTGGTCAAAAGGGTTCCATTGCGCCCCTTAATTGCATAAAGTACTTATGTATGCATTATGCACAAATGATTGAAATGTAAAAAAAATTAAAAATGATCGACTGAAGACCACAACGCCCTGCTCAAACACATTCCAATCAGAGAAGCAAGAGTAGATGAAGACTGTTTTAGGGTAAAAAAAAATTATAAAGCAAAATCAAATACATATTGAAAGGGAATCAATTGGAAAGTGACACAGAGAGTAGGAACTGACAGAGAAAACGGAGGAGGGTGAGAACATCAAATTTCAATTTAGAGAGAGATGGAGATCTTACCATGACCATTATCAAGAGATGTAGTTGAATCTGCCATAGGGCCTTGAATAACCACAGATTATATAACGACAATTTTATGCTATCCTGCTCTAATCATACCACAAATCATACCACAAAGTTACCTGAAGATCTCTACCGACTTAACTCCAAACGTAGTGATGTTCCATCTTCTCCGTGTATATAAAACTGAATCAAGAAATGAGCAAAAGTTAAAGTAAAAAAAACATGAAATCGAATCAAGAAATGAGCAAAAATTACTGTAAAATTAGCCCAAGAAACTGTACCTTTTTCCTTTAGGTAACCACCGTCACCGTCTATGGTCCTCAAATGAAGTATTTTTTTCTATCGAAGAATGTTGATGCTCGTCGGGATTTCATGATTCATCCTCCGGTAAAACCTTTTTCATTGATCTTCTACCTTCAAAGGAAACCCTAATTTTGGATGTGGAATGATGAAGTGATCACCGACTGATTTTGTTCTTCTCTCGTCATCAAATTCTTCTGTAGAAAATTTGGAGAAGATGAAGATGGAGCATCAAAGAGACATATCCATATCAGAAATTGAGCACGGAGAAATGAAGCGATGGAGAACCCAACTCATATATAAAGAGGAGCAGCGATAGTGGTAGATAGTAGAAGTGGGAGGTTGACAGGATGATTAAGGGGAGGGTTAGCGTGAGAGAAATCAGGGAGTGAGGGGGAGTTGGCGGGAGGGAAAGAGCTGAGTGAATGGCTTAATCGTGTAAAGTGAAGGGCTGATGATTTGAAACGTCTAGGATCAAAAGTTGGCTTGAATTTAAACGGCTCAGATCTCTTTAAAAGTGGTTGGACTCCACTGGGTCCATAGTGTAGGTAATTAATGGAAAAATGAATCTCCGTCTGCCTCTAATAAACTAGTGGTCTTATCGATAAATATTAAGCCTACAAAATAGAACGAGTTTTCTCATGTTCTTTCATCATAGAAGTGTAACTGGTCAAATGTTGGTCAACTAATTAATATCCCTTTCCTCCAAGACTAGGCCCTGAGTTTTTTAGTCCCAAAAGAATCAGCTACAACTTTTAACAGCTGCTAGACTAAATATGTCCACTACACCTCTAATGGGATCATCACCATAATCAACGCACGGATTTGGCAACAGTACGTGATTGGTCGAGCAACAACACAAGACTATCCACAACAAAAATCTCAACCAATCCAATCTCAATTAAAATATTACTTTCTCTCTCATTCACTTACATAATATTCAACTCCAATCCAATCTCAAAATTTTCATACTCCAACCACAATCCTCTACAATCCACAATATTATTTTACAAAAATTATATATTTTATTTTTTATACATGAAAAAATCAGAGTTTTCATGAATAGAAACTTGATTATTATACATGAAAAAATCAGAGTTTTCATACTGTGTGTTTGGGTGATACTGAGAGCTATCAGGATGTTGAGAATTCGAAAGAAGATTTGGAAAGTTTGGATCCATAGCAGATAATTGAAAGAAAGTAGCAAGATAACAAGAGGATTGAAATGAAGAGAAAAATTGGTGTGGTGAAAATATGTCAAGATTGGTCTCTATATGTAGGGAATTGAAAACCATGAATTTTGGTATATTTTTTAATTTTTAATTTATTTGTAAAAGTCTGATTTTTAATTAGATAAGTTGTATCCTAAAAATCTAAAACCAACCAATAATAACTTGACATGTGTCAATTTCTTTTAAAAATAAAACATCAATCTTGGTTCGTTGAGTGAGTCAGATTGGCTGAGATTGGATTGTTAATATATATTCTTTTCTATTTATTTTTTTTTAAAAGTGTTTTGTCTTTTTCACAATCTGGTCGTCCGAGATCACCATTGCAGATGGTCTAAACGCTTAAGGAGTTGAGAAGCGGAAATTAAGAAGAGTATCTATGTGTAAGGGAAAATTTATCGTGCCAAAAATACGAAAAGCTCACAAATGATTTCTAAGGTTCCAAACGAGTAGAAATACAAGTGCACAATAAACCCAACAACAAATGCGGATAACAAAAATCTAGATGTTGCACAATAATACTCTAACGTAGAAAATAAACCCACACGATATATATATATATATACGTATAGATAAAAACGATGAAAGCGTTAGTATCTATAAATATATATATATATAGACTTGAGATCATGTGGGACCAGGCAATTTCCGTGAGACCGTGAGACCAAAAAATTAACACTAAACCTTCACAGCAAAAGACTGTGAAGGTATTGTGATGGTAAACCTTCACAGTGTTTTTGCTGTGAAGGTTTGCTGTTTTTCTTACCTTCACAATGAATCATTGTGAAGGTTTAGTGTTAATTTCTTGGTCTCACGGTTTCACGAAAACATGTTGGTCTCACGTGAACCCAACCCTATATATATATAGCAAGATATATATATATATATAGAAGAGCAAGATCACAACAAATAACACCGAGATTTAACGTGGTTCCACTATCGATGTGATAGTGTACGTCCACCAAAGAGATAGAGCAAGAATATTATTACCAACCGGGAGAGATTACAACGTGTTATCGAGATTTTCTCGATCAACTAATCAGCTACCAAAATCTTCCTCGATATATATATATATATATACACCATCGAGAGGAAGAAAACAAAGGAGGAAGAAGAGATGAAATCTAAGATGACTTCAATCTTTACAAGTGTTTGAGAGGTTTGGTGTAGGTGTGGTGTGGTGCAAGTTTTTCCTCTAGCAAGCATCCTCTTTTATAGTTGAAAATCAAGAGAATATTCCATGGAATATTCTTGCAAGTTGGCATTGGATGGCATTGGATGGCATTGGTATGCTATAGCATGTGGAGACATATTAATGCTATAGCATATGGTAGCATGTCTTTTACTTGGAACCCAAAGAAAAATGTGGCTTTAATTAATCCACATTTCTCATGCATCACAACTTGTACATCGTGCTTCGAGAATTGCACAACATCTTAAATGAAAAACTAATTTGTTTTTCAACACTCCACCATGATGTGCAAATCTCCTGATGAAAACAGAGCACGAACGATCTTGAACGAATAGCTGATAGAGATTGCCACGAGGTAACCAAATGCATTTTGACCGTAACGAGCTTCGGCTTGGCCATCACCCGTCAACGCCAAAAGCAAAATCCTCAAGTGTGCAATCTTAGCGAAACAAATGAGTTCAACAACTCCAAGAACACGTTCCAAGTAGTAACTCCCCAAAGATGTCGTTTTGTCACCTGTGGTAATATCTTCTCTCTCTCGCAAAGTGCCCAACGAATAGCTGATAGAGATTGCCACGAGGTAACCAAATGCATTTTTACCGTGACGAGCTTCAGCTCGGCCATCACCCGTCAAAGCCAAAAGCAAAATCCTCAAGTGTGCAATCTTAGCGAAACAAATGAGTTCAACAACTCCAAGAACACGTTCCAAGTAGTAACTCCCCAAAGATGTCGTTTTGTCACCTGTGGTAATATCTTCTCTCTCTCGCAAAGTGCCCAACGACACTAACACAAACGGAGCTGGATCAAGTTTGAGCAATGCCCAAACTTAGCCGGCGGTAGCGACTTAGTGAACATATCAGCGGCATTGTCGTCTGTCAAGACTTTCTTCAAGATATGCATCACGCACATTTATGTGCTTTGTCCGGGAGTTGAAAGCCAAATTAGTTGACAAATGGATTATCACAGAGAATGCGCACGAAGGTATGATTGAAGCCCAAGTCATTTATCAGTTCTTTCAAATAGACCGCTTCCTTTGCAGACTCAACCGCCGCAACAAGTTCAGCTTCTGTGGTCGACAATGCAACAATAGACTGTAACTGTGATCTCCAATTGACAGTTGTTCCACCCAAGGTAAATACATAACCGGATGTGGATCTCCAACCTACTCGATCACCTGCATAGTCAGAATCACAATATCCAACAATTTCACAGTCATTGTGCAAACCAAATATAAGACTATGTTTCTCGGTTCCCTTCAAGTATCGGAATGCCGTTTTAACGGCTGACCAATTTGATCGACCCGGATTCGCGAGAAACCGACTCACCACTCCGACACAATGTGCAAGATCAGGACGGGTACACACCATGGCATACATGAGACTCCCGACCGCACTAGCATATGGAACCTTTGACATTTCGGCCTTCTCCTTGTCGTCCTTCGGACAATCTTCACTTGTAATATTGATGTGCTTCGGTAGCGGAGTGCTAGACGTCTTGGCACCATCAAGATTGAACCGCTTCAGAATTTTCTGAATATACGTCCGTTGTGTCAACCTGAGTGTCCGGGACTTTCTGTCCCGCACGATTTCCATGCCCAAAATCTTCTGCGCCGCGCCAAGATCCTTCATTTCGAATTCTGACTTCAACTTATCTTTCAGACGTTCGATCTCTGACCGGTCCTTGAAGGCAATAAGCATGTCATCTACATAAAGAAGTAAGTAAGTGAAAATACCACCGCTTTGTCTATGATAGACACAAGCATCCTTTTCACTACGTTCAAATCCCAAAGTGAGCATAAACGAATAAAACTTCTTATACCATTGACGAGGCGACTGTTTAAGTCCATAGAGGGACTTCTGGAGCTTACATGCGTATTCTGGTTTGCTGTCGGAAACGAAACCATCAGGTTGCTTCATATAGATAGTTTCCTCCAAGTCTTCGTGTAGGAAGGCAGTCTTCACATCTAGATGTTCTAGCTCCAAATCGTGAATAGCCACGATTGCTAAAAGAACACGAATAGATGTATGTCTCACAACGGGAGCAAAAATATAATCATACTCGATACCTTTCCGTTGTGCAAAGCCTTTAGCAACGAGACGAGCCTTGTACCGATTGTCATCTTTGACTTTGAAAACCAACTTGCAACCAATAGCATGGCTGCCCTTCGGCAACGGACATAAGTCCCAAGTGTTGTTCTTCGAGAGAGCTTCCATCTTTTCTTGCATGGCACCAAGACATTTCGAACTGTGGGTTGAGGCCAACGCCTCTTTACATCAAGTGGATCTTCTTGCCCTACATGCAAAGCAAACTCCAGCTAATCTGTAAAACTCATGTTAGCAAAATCCCAATCTCCATACCTGTTAGGTGGACGAATAGTCCTTTGACTACATCTGGTAGGTGCAATAACTGGGATTGTATCGCCTTGGTCTCCACCATCATTCAGAATCTCTTCTTCAGAATCACTAGTAGAAGTCATTGGCGGAATGACTTCTTCAACATCAATGGGTGATTCTGGAACAATATCAGGAACGGATGAACTGGGAATATTAGGATTGACTATTGGCTCCACATCATCGGCGGTAGGAGCAACAGTAGTGACGACTTTCAGATTTTGAGAGGACTGAGGATCCTGTGACTTTAACAGGACCGATTCATCAAACGTGACGTGTCGAGAATGAATCACCTTACGAGTCAAGGGGTTCCAGATTCGGTAACCCTTGATACCATCTGTATAGCCGAGCAAGAATCCTTTGGTGGCTTTAGGATCCAACTTGTCCTGGCCTGAAACATGAACGTAAACAGGACAACCAAATACATGTATGTATTTCAAATAGATGTTTCTTTTACCTCTCCAAACCTCTTTCAGAATCTTTCCCCCAATGGCCAAACAAGGTAACCTGTTAATAATGTGCACCGCAGTGTGCAGTGCTTCGGCCCAGAAAATTTTGGGGAACTCCGATGTCGACAACATACATCGAACCTTTTCAAGCAAAGTCCTATTCATCCGTTCGGCTACCCCATTAGATTGACGATCGCCCGGAGTGGTGTAGTGACAGTGGATGCCTTTACGCGAACAAAAGTCCTTAAGGTTACCACTAGTAAACTCTCCACCGTTCGGCTACCCCATTATATGAGACGACCCCACTTATATCTATATTTAGGATTTCAAAACTATCTTTTTTTTAATACATTATTGACTCCTTATTACCTAATGTTGAGTGCATGAATTTTAAGTACTCTTTTATCTCTAAATCGAAATAGATTCTCAAACTATAACACAACATGGACTTTTGATTCTAAGATTGATGGTTCTAAAAAGTTTGTTTCAACTCTAAAAGTTTAAAACAGGGATGAAACCCATTAACATCAGGTAACATGTAGATATTAAACTAATTTATGTTGATTTACTTAAAATGTTATTATGAATGGTCAACATAGTGACCTCAAATGATTTCAATCGGTATATTAAAGGCATATCATAATATGTCTTTGAGGGAAGAAAAATAAATGTGTGTTGTAATATTGGCATGAAGGTGATGGTATATATATATATATATATATATATATGTAATATTGGCATGAAGGTGATGGTATATATATATATATGGACCAAGTCAACATAGTGCCTAGCTACCCGTTTTGAAGAACAAATGGACCAAGCCAAAAGGAACTGAAACAGGGACTTACGCGACCTGACACGTGGCCTGAAGCCGCGCACCAAGCCGCGCGACCCTCTGGATGCAAACCAAACAGAATCCTACGCGGCTAGCCACGCGGCCTGAAGTCGCGAGCCAAACCGCGCGGCTCCCCTGATCATCAACCATCTATTCTCGTTTTTATTGCTTTAGAGTTATTTCACAATAAGGATTTCTTTCCCTTATGGATTTATCTCAACAATAGTTTCCATAGTTACCTCTTGTTTAGTTTAGCTATAAATAGGCCTTTTCCCTACATTGTTTAGCATTCAATTCAGATATTCAGATTCAATAATCGTCCTTGATATTCAAGGCTTTTCTACTAATTTTCTGGGTTTATGTTTGTGAACTCGTTCACCGTTAAGATTCGACGCTTGTCGATCCGTTCCACACCTTCCTACTACGTCAGTTGGTATCAGAGTACAGACTTACCTGTCTCTTCACCTCCGAGATGGCAGAACAACCACCCCCGCCATCACCCCTTACACGAGCAGATCTTGAAGGGCTAACAGCGGCCTTCACCGCGACCCTTAACACACTGACAACCACGTTCGCCGACCAGATCAACGCCAACAACAACGATCGACGAAGACAAGACAGGTACGAGGGTTGTCACCGACCCCAACATGGTGGTCGACGCCACACGATCACCGGTTCAAGTTCTGACTCCGAATCCGACGAAGATGTTGAACCAATCCGAAGAGACCCCGATTACCGAATGAAGGCCGACATTCCCTATTTCTACGGAATATGGGCGTAGAGGAATTTCTAGACTGGCAAATCGAGGTCGATCGTTTCTTTGACATCATGGAAATCCCGGAGCACAAGCAAGTGAAGATGGTTGCTTTTCTCCTGAAAAGCATTGCCGCCGTATGGTGGGACAAACTAATAGCCCAACGACAACGGCAACGGAAAGTTCTGATACGTTCGTGGAGATGGGCAAAACAGTTAATGACCGAACGGTTCCTATCGGAAGACTACGAGCAAATCCTTTACAAAATGTATTTGGATTGCTCACAAGGGGAGAGAACCGTGACAGAATACACCACAAAATTTATTCATCTCTCTAAACGAAACGAAATCGGCGAGACAGAAGGACAAAAGTTGCACGGTACATCAACGGGCTCAAAGGTTCATTACAAGACAAGATCGGACTCCAAACCGTATGGACCGTAACGGAAGCATCGAGCCTAGCCATGAAGGTCGAGCTCATGGAGAATACCACCCCGAACCTCATCCTATCGCCGGTACACCACACCGACTTCCACCGAAACTCCTAGTTCGACATCCGATAAAGAAAGGGTATCGCGCCAAGTCCAGTCGTCCATGACACCAATCCATCATGAAACCCCACTGGGTCTCAAAGCAAACCCGACACATCGAAACCATCCAACCCCTACGCCAAACCAACGGGATCTAAGTGCTACCGTTGTGGCCAGCCGGGCCATAGATCCAATGAGTGCACCAACCGAAGAACAGTCGGTTTCGTAGATGAACACGGAAGTGAAAAGGAAGATGACTACCATGGAGTTGATTTCGCAAAAGAAGAGTCCGAAGAAAGGGTGAACATCGTACTCCAACGGGTCCTCCTATCTCCAAAAGAGGAAGGCCAAAGAAAGAACCTTTTCTGTACCTACTGCTTCATCAACAAAAAAGTTTGCAACCTTAATGTAGACAACAAAAGCTGTGAAAATCTTGTCTCTCAAAAGCTAGTAGACCACCTTGGCCTGCCAACCCAACCACATGACGCGTCGTATTCACTTGGATGGGTAAAGAAAGGGCCGCAAGTTCGTGTGACCAAAGTTTGCAAAGTTCCCCTCTCTATATGCAAACACTACAAGGAAGATGTCCTTTGCGACGTCCTCGAAATGGACGCCTGCCATATCTTACTTGGCCGACCATGGCAATACGACAACGACGTCACCTACAAAAGAAGAGACAACGTGATGATATTCCATTGGGGCGACCGTAAGATCACCATTGCACCCGTGGCTAACTTCCACAAAACCTCGGAAAAGAAAGGTGAGAACGTTCTAATCATCACCTCCGATGAACAACTCCTCAAGAACGATTTCAAGGAGACTCAAGTCTTTTGCCCGATAGTCGTAAAAGGCTTAATGAGCGCCGAAAAGGTCAACAATGAAATTCCGGAAGAAATCGGCGAAATACTTAAAGACTTTACGGACCTAGTCTCCGATGATCTACCTCCAAAATTGCCCCCTATGAGAGACATTCAGCACCAAATAGATCTAATTCCTGGCGCAAACCTACCAAACCTTCCTCACTACCGCATGAGTCCCAAAGAGAACGAGATCTTGAGAGAACAAGTTGAAGACCTCTTGAGGAAAGGGTTTATTCGAGAAAGTCTAAGCCCTTGCGCCGTCCCCGTCCTTCTTGTACCAAAGAAAGGCAATCCATGGAGAATGTGCATTGATAGTCGCGCCATCAATAAGATCACCATCAAGTACCGATTCCCCATTCTTCGTTTAGAGGACATGCTTGATGAATGAGCCAGCGCAAAGATATTTTTAAAGATCGACCTTCGAAGCGGCGGCTACCACCAAATCCGAATCCGACCCGACGACGAATGAAAAACAGTGTTCAAAACACCATTCGGGTTGTACGAATGGTTAGTCATGTGTAACACCCTAAAATTTGGGTAAAATTTAAACCTGTAAAATTCCGGAAATATACTTCTAAAATCACCCGAGTAAATGGGGAAATAGAGTATGGCGTACACAATATCCAAATTTAAGCAAATCATGGTCCAACAACCTACTAATCTAAATTAACATAACTTAGATTACAATTGGGTGTTGTCGTATTTGCTACCAAAAATCATCATTAGATTCCTATTTTGTACGTCTCCAAGTTCTTCCCAAAAATGCTATTCCCATTTCATCTCATCGCTCAAGTCCGAGGGACCCCACCGCTTGAAGATCCTAGACATACACCCAAGAGAAGAAGTGTTGGTCTATCAACGTATAGATAAGAACTTATACTTATAACATTTAATAATAAATTCAAGACGTGATAATTAATTTAAGAACCCATGGTATAGACCATACCGCGTCCCAATACCTCATGTATGGAAGAGATCTTGGAAGTCCAAACAATTATATAAGATAAGATAACCATACGATCGTTAGTAATATTTAATCACATTTGACAATAAAAACGGAAACAAGCGCAACCCCAATGAGTCTATAACTTGTGAGCCCCCAACTTCAACCACCCCAGGTCTATACGTTGGGACACTCTAAATCCACAAACATGCACATTGGAATTACACCTTACTGCCCATGAGACGATGCCCGACCATATAGGCTCACATCTTATTTATCATGGATCCCGATGCCTATTCCGTGCTACGACTCTAGTGCCTATGGATCCATTACACTCAAAACTACGAGTCACGACTCCCAAATAATCCAATGTCATTATTACCAATAAGCACACTTTATAGCCATGGTAAATAATAACCCTCATCAAATGTAAGGACAACCTCATCAAGACACAATATTTGTTATTGGGGTATCACAATTTCAAAGTAGACATTTAATCCATAATCCGACATCGAATCTCTTTTGCATAATGCTTACTTTAAAATTTCCAAGTTTATCAAACCCCTAGATTTTGACCTAAAATGGTCAAAATCATTCTATCAACCAAAATAGTAAATAAAAGTGGGAAATCATGAACAAACCAAGAAAAGCTACATGCTTCAAGCTTCCCAACCATTTTGCATAACCAAAACCCTAAGATTATCAAACCCATTTTGGGTCAAAAGTAGAAATCATGGATATGAGAAATAGGAGACATTAATAACTTAGAAATTGTCTATAATAACATGCATGTGAGTTTAGGTTTAGGATAACTCACCAAGAAAGGTTTGTAGAGAGAAAACCCTTATTGCCTATAAGAACCCTAAATTACACATGAGAAGTAAAATCAATACTCCATACTAGGTCAAAATTGTTCATTAGCAACATTCTTTGTTAAAATAAATAACTTACCTAGGGTTTGTAGAGAGAAACCCCAACCAACAAGAAAGCCCTAAGACTTGTACACTTGACCCACTTGGAGATTCTTGTAGGAGCTTTATAATGCTAAGTGATGGTAGAGGATGAGGTTCAAAGGTTCAAGAAAAGATCAACTCAAGCAATAAATGGAGAGGGTTTTCGCAGCTGATAAATCGCCCTTAAGAGAGAGAGAAACGACACAAGAGGATAAAATGGAAACCCTCTAAAAAGGCTGGTCATCGCTGCTTATATTTGCCCTAAAAACTTCGCCGACGAAAGTGACCAAGCGATTGTGACATGGCACTCTCGCCATGTCACTTTCGCTAGAAACGTACCGAGAGTCCCCCTCGTCCAGCCATTTTCTTCCCGGCGATATTGACCTCGCGATTGTGACATGGCACTCTCGCCATGTCACTTTCGCTGGAAGTGTACCGAGACTTCTCCTAAGCTCAGCCAATCTACCTCGTCGCGATTATGACCAAGCGATTGTGACATGGCACTCTCGCCATGTCACTCTCGCCGAAGAGGTATCGAATGCAGGTGGCGAGTGGCAGCAGGTCCAAAGGAAACTAGTGGGAAAGAGGTTGTTTACTGCGATGGATTCAGACCCCAAATCATTTTCCAATATTCAGATTAAGGTAACACCACTTGGATGCACAATAGGTGAGGTTATGGGGACTTGCTATAATGCATGCACGTATACATGCATGCATGCATGCACACATCACCACATTCACACCCAAAGATTACTAAACATAAGGCTTACAAAGGAGAGAGAGAGAGATCGTAGAGCAATAAGGATTCAATTAAAATATTTACTTAGGATGAGAGTTTACCCGAAAATTTGGGGTGTTACAATCCTCCCCAACTTGAAAAAGATTTCGTCCTCGAAATCTCAAGCTATGGAAACAAATGAGGGTATCGGCGTTTCATATCTTCTTCCGGTTCCCAAGTCATATTGGCACCCCTATGGTGCTTCCATTGCACTTTGACCTTGACTACCTCCTTGTGTCGAAGTTTCGTCACCGCTCTATCCAAAATAGCTTCCGGCTCCTCTATGCAACGGTTGTCATCCACCCGAATCTCCGATAATGGTATTACACTCTCTCCTTCTGCTAAGTACTTCCGTAGGTAACACACATGGAAGGTTGGGTGAATTCCATCCATTTCCGGGGGTAAATTTAATTTGTAGGCTTGCGAACCCACACGTTCTAAAATGGTGAATGGCCCAAGGAAACGGGGACTTAACTTTCCTCGCTTTCCAAAATGAATTAATCCCTTACAAGGGGATACTTTCAACATCACCCTTTCTCCTACTTGGAACTCTATCGGTTTCCGTCTCTTGTCAGCGTAGCTCTTCTGTCGATCCTGGGCCGCTTTCAACCATTCTCGAATGACTTTGACCTTATCGGCTGTTTCTTGCAAGATCTCCGGCATGGCAAATTGCTTTTCCCTCGTCTCTAGCCAACACGCAGGAGTCCTACACTTTCTTCCATACAAGGCCTCAAACGGTGCCGCCTTCAAGCTCGAATGATAACTATTGTTGTAAGCGAATTCCACTAACGGTAGGTGAGTATCCCAATTGCCCCCAAAGTCGATTACACACGCCCTTAACATATCCTCCAAGGTTTGAATGGTCCTTTAGCTTTGACCATCCGTTTGTGGATGATAGGTCGTGCTCAAGTTTACCCTTGTGCCAAGTTCTTCTTGTAACGCTTGCCAAAATATTGATGTGAACCGGCTATCCCGATCGGAGACTATGGATACGGGCACACCGTGCCTTGAGACCACTTCATTAATATATAGCCTTGCCAATTTATCCATCGGTAAAGTTTCCCGCATAGCCAAAAAATGTGCACTCTTCGTCAACCGGTCCACTATCACCCAAATGGTGTCGTGACCTTTCAAAGTCTTCGGTAACTTAGTCACGAAATCCATCGTTATTTTCTCCCATTTCCACTCGGGAATTTCCAAAGACCGCAAGCTACCATAAGGTAACTGATGTTGAGCCTTCACTTGTGAGCAAGTCGTACACTGCTCCACATAAAGCGCCACATCCAACTTCATAACCGGCCACCAATAAGTTAGCTTTAAATCTCGGTACATCTTGGTACTCCCGGGATGAATGGAATACTTTGACTTGTGCACCTTATCCATGAGTAGCTCCCTATTTCCACCGACCTTAGGCACCCACACACGCATGTTAAACAATTTGACTCCACGACCATCCTCCGTTAAGAGTTGCTTTTGTTTCACCATTACTTCATCCCTGAGGTTTTCTTCCTTCAAGGCTTCGGATTGAGCCTCTCTAATCCGTTCTATCAAGCTTGACACTATGTCGATCCTTGAGAGATTGGCGTGTAGACTTCCACTATACTCTTTTCGACTTAGGGCGTCGGCAACCACATTGGCTTTACCCAGATGGTAAAGCAATTCGCAATCATAATCCTTGAGCAACTCCAAACACCTCCGTTGCCTCATGTTTAACTCCTTTTGATCGAACACATACTTCAAGCTTTTATGATCGGTGTATAGATTACATTTTGTGCCATAGAGGTAATGACGCCACAACTTCAACGCAAACACCACCGCTACCAATTCCAGATCATGCGTAGGATAGTTCTTTTCGTGCACTTTGAGTTGCCTCGAAGCATAGGCGATCACCTTTCCCCTTTCCATTAGCACGCACCCCAAGCCCATCTTGGATGCATCACTATAGACCACAAAATCTTCCGATCCCTCGGGTAAAGATAAAATTGGCGCTTCACACAATTTCTTTTGGAGAGTACGGAATGCCCTCTCTTGCACTTCGGTCCAAACAAACTTCACATTCTTCCGTGTCAACGCCGTCAATGAAGAAGCGATCTTAGAAAAATCTTGGATAAACCTTCGGTAATAACCCGCCAAACCCAAGAAGCTTCGAATCTCGCCCGGGCTTTTAGGAGGTTCCCAATTCATCATTGCCTCGACTTTGGAGGGATCTACCTTCACTCCATCTCGGGTGACTACATGACCCAAGAATTGCACTTCTTCCAACCAAAAGTCACACTTGGAAAATTTTGCGTAAATCTTCTCTTTTCTTAGGACTTCCAACACTTCCCGCAAGTGAGACTCGTGTTCCACTTCATCTTTGGAGTACACCAAAATGTCATCTATGAACACAATCACCGACTTGTCGAGGAAAGGTCGGCACACCCGGTTCATCAAATCCATGAACACTGCCGGTGCGTTTGTTAACCCGAATGGCATCACTAGAAACTCATAGTGACCATACCGCGTCCGGAATGCCGTCTTTGGAACGTCATCTTCTCTAACCTTCACTTGATGATAGCCCGAACGCAAGTCGATCTTTGAGAAGCATCCCGCTCCTTGAAGTTGGTCGAATAGATCGTCGATCCTAGGGAGTGGATACTTGTTCTTCACGGTTACCTTGTTTAACTCTCGGTAGTCGATGCACATCCTCATAGTGCCATCTTTCTTCTTCACGAATAAAACCAGTGCACCCCAAGGAGAGGAACTTGGCCGCACGAACCCCTTCTCTAAAAGCTCTTGAAGTTGTGCCATCATCTCTTGCATCTCGGATGGGGCCAAACGATAAGGTTCTCTAGCTATCGGAGCCACCCCCGGTACCAAATCTATCTTGAACTCTACTTGACGGTCCAGTGGCAAACCCGGCAAGTCTTCCGGAAATACGTCGGGAAACTCGCGTACCACTCTCACGTCCACAAGTTTCCTCTTTTCTAACTTATCATCGATCACATACGCCAAGAAGGACGTACATCCTTTGACCAAACATTTACGCGCCTTCAACATGGAAATGATTGCTACATCTCCTTTTTTCCGCTCTCCATAAATGACCACATAACTTCCCTCCGAGGAGGGTATGCGGATCAATTTCTTTGCGCATAAGATTTCGTCTTGATTCCCCGCTAACCAGTCCATTCCAACCACCACATTGAAACTCCCGATTACCATGGGCATTAGGTCTATCGGGAATTTCTTCCCTTCAATTTCTAGCATGCAACCCCGCAAAATATCCCAAACCACTACTTGGCCACCATCGGCTATTTCTACCACTATGGCTTCTTCTAAACGACTAGTGGACATAGACAAATTTTGACAAAAGGAGGTCGACACAAACGAAAAACTTGCACCCGAATCAAATAATATACGCGTAGGTACGGAGTTTAGGAGAAACGTTCCCGACACTACGTCCTTTGAAGCCTTCGCCTCCTCGGTCAACATCTGGAAAGCTCTCCCCGTTGCCCTCGGAGGTTCTACCTTCGGCCCTCAGCTTCTGCCCGACTTTAGCTTCGGACAATCTTTCTTAATGTGACTGACACTCGAAACACATCGGTCCCCTAATGGGACAAGAGTTGATAGAATGACTGGCTTTGCCACACTTATAGCATTTCCCCGGCACAAAGTTGCATGGACCGAAATGTTTGCTCCGGCACTTGGGGCACCACCTAGCCTCCCTCTTCGGCTCAGATCCCCGGTAGTTGTTGTCAAACGTTCTTGGTTTCTTGAAGGGTGTAGCTTGCCCTTCCCATTTCCTCTTTTACGGCACTCTAACGACTTCTTCCTTGCCTATACCATAGGCATCCTCTACCAATTGAGCTTCTTCCACCGCCTCACGAAGGGTGGAAGCCTTAGAAACTCAGACCATAGTCATCATGTCCGATGGAAGGCCTTTGATGTATGCCTTAATCTTTTCCTTTTCGGTCGGGACCAGATGCCCCACCAATCCTAATTTATCCATGAACAGCCGGTTGTAGTATTTAACTGTCAAGTTGCCCTTTTTCAAATTTCGGAACTCTTCTTCGATTCGATCCATAGACCTCTCATTGCAATTCTCTTCCAATAACTTTTCTTTGAAGGTTACCAAACTCAGTTTGGCCAATACCGCGGCCTCCAGAGACGCTGAGTAAACATTCCACCAAGTGAGAGTCGCCCCTTTTAGCATTTGAGAACCAAACTTTGCCCTTTGACTCTCCCCGCAATCACTAGTACGAAAAGCTTGCTCCATTTCTCTTATCCAGTTCATGCAGACAACTGGATCATCTGCCCCTTTAAACTCGGGCGGCCTGCAGCTCAGAAAAGTTTTGAAAGAACTAGTTTTTTCTGCGTGCCCATTTTCCTTTGTCCCCAAACCAACAATAGCGTTTCCATTGCCTGTACCCCCAGACCCGTCTAACACAATGTTCTCGGCAACCACCTCGTGCTTGCGGTTGCTCGCATCCCGATCCTCTATAAATTTCAAAAATTGCTCTTGTTGATGATTCATGGCCTTGCTCATGGATGCCATCATCCTGTCCATCATTCGGGTCTCGGCCGTTGCCTCCTCCATAACGGGATCAGAGATTTCCAGATTACGTTGAGGGATATGCTCAGTTCCCCCTCCCAAGAAGATATTATCCCGTGGAGGCCTCATTGTCGCCGTTGTCCTTGGTTGGTCAGCTTTAGATGTCGTGGCATCTTGACCATCCACCCTACTACGAGTGTTCACCATCGAAGTCTGCCACACAATCGAGAATGAGGTAAGAAATGGGCTATAAGATTTAAACATAAGAAACGTACCAATACATGCATCAATCATCATAACGATAGCAATCTAAGCATACTCACGTAATGATACATTCATAATAGCAGTAGCTAATTGAAATTATGAACATACTTTACATAAGGATTCTCGTTACCAAGGTCACAACTTTCAACTCATGTACTTCCGTCGACTCTAAGAATATCCTATCTTAAGAGTTCTACCCAAGCTCACCAATCATTACTTAATCTTATCAGCTTAAGTCTAGTGTAACAACCCGGTTTCCCAAACATGCTTCAATTAACATATATTGCATCACATCGTTACATTCAAAAAAGAAATTACAAAATAAATCACGTACGGTCCCAAAGTCTCGAAACTATACAATACAAAACATATTCAGTTCCTAATCCTCGTCAGCTATCAACCGCTTCTTACACTTTTAATCCTTCCCTTTGCTAATAAACGATCCTCAACCTGGAATACATATTTTGAAAACAGAAATGAGGGTTAGACCTAATGGTCTAGTGAGAAAATCCCTGTCATTTGAAAATCGTTATAAAACCCATTTATATAAAATCATGTATCATAATAGTTTATATAAAACCTTTAGTAATCCTTTCGTAATACTCAAATATACCACACGCATTTAAATACCAATCAAGACTCGTGCATCGTGTACCTTTCATTCCACCTTATTCCTCCACAAATGGCCATATTAGTTGGTAGCAAGCCAACTAATAAATAATCATTACCGGTCCGCACACCGGAACCCGGCTACTCATCGGTCCGCTCACCGGAACCCGACTACCCATCGGTCCGCTCACCGGAACCCGACTACTCATCGGTCCGCTCACCGAAACCCGACTACTCATCACTCGTGTAATGTAATACACATATAAATACAATATATATATGTACCAATATATCATATTGTCATTTATAAAACTTTTCATCACATTCCAACCATATATATACACATAAATATATATATCTTAATATAAACACATAATCATATCATGTATCATATTCTCAATCCATATATATCCATCTCATACATATATAAACATATATATATATATATGTATTCCAGTTAAAAACGTTTTAAAGTAAAACTCACCTTTGAATGCTTAAAGATACGCTTCCAAGCCTTTCTCCGAGCTATCCGATCCTTTACCCAAAATTCTCAGAATCTGAAACCATTTACATACAAACATCTCTTTACTACAAGAACTCGTAAGACTTACTAACAGGCTGAGAATCCTAAATAACCTATCAAACTCTTATCCTCAATTCTTCTTCTACGGCGACTTAACACGGGGGTTCCGCTACCCGGTTACCGGATGGGGTCAAGGAAGTTTCGAAACAACTTAACTCAAAATAAATTTGGAAACTATATCCGGACATTCAAAAGTATCCGAAACCTCAAAATTGGTCAAACATCTAAAGTATCCGGACATCACAAAAAAATCCGGACAACATCACTAACCCGGATAACCCAACCTTTCCGGACAGCATAAGGAATCCGGACACCAAAGTAATCCGGATGCCATCCGGTATCTAAATCATCCGGAAACCATCAAACAAATCATCCGGACACTATCAACAAACTACCCGGACACCACCAAAGAACTACCCGGACACATTCATATTGTGTCCGGAAACCTCTGTCGGTTTGGTCCTTTTTACCCAGAAATCCGACTGAATCAACCTCAGATGTGTATTTAACTATTCTAATCCGATAGAACCTTTTAATACCAATTACAAACATAAAATACAAAGAGACATACCTCAGATTCACTTCCAAGCATACCAATTGAACCCCTTTAGCACAAACCCTTCTTTTCTCTTCTTGCTTTCTCTCAACACACACACACACACACTAACTTTACTGATTAATTTCTGCTTCTGATAATATCTGAATTCAGGAAGGATAATATCTAACTTAATTTACCACTTTGGTCCTTGAACTTTTCAATAATAACCCAAACACCCTTAACTTATAAATTTACCCAAACTTACCCTAAACATCAACTTTAAAGTTAACTTAATTTAACGGAAAATATATTTTTAACTAACGAACTTACCCGGGGTATTACATCTAGGCACTTTGGTTACATACCTAGTTCACTTAAACTAATGCTCTTATACCAACTTGTAACACCCTAAAATTTGGGTAAAATTTAAACCTTTCCGGAAATATACTTCTAAATTATAACCAATCACCCGAGTAAATGGGGAAATAGAGTATGGCGTACACAATATCCAAATTTAAGCAAATAATGGTCCAACAACCTACTAATCTAAATTAACATAACTTAGATTACAATTGGGTGTTGTCCTATTTGCTACCAAAAAGCATCATTAGATTCCTATTTTGTACGTCTCCAAGTTCTTCCCAAAAATGATATTCCCATTTCATCTCATCGCTCAAGTCCGAGGGACCCCGCCGCTTGAAGATCCTAGACATACACCCAAGAGAAGAAGTGTTAGTCTATCAACGTATAGATAAGAACTTATACTTATAACATTTAATAATAAATTCAAGACGTGATAATTAATTTAAGAACCCATGGTATAGACCATACCGCGTCCCAATACCCCATGTATGGAAGAGATCTTGGAAGTCCAAACAATTATATAAGATAAGATAACCATACGATCATTAGTAATATTTAATCACATTTGACAATAAAAAACGGAAACAAGCGCAACCCCAATGAGTCTATAACTTGTGAGCCCCCAACTTCAACCACCCCAGGTCTATACGTTGGGACACTCTAAATCCACAAACATGCACATTGGAATTACACCTTACTGCCCATGAGACGATGCCCGACCATATAGGCCCACATCTTATTTATCATGGATCCCGATGCCTATTCCGTGCTACGACTCTAGTGCCTATGGATCCATTACACTCAAAACTACGAGTCACGACTCCCAAATAATCCAATGTCATTATTACCAATAAGCACACTTTATAGCCATGGTAAATAATAACCCTCATCAAATGTAAGGACAACCTCATCAAGACACAATATTTGTTATTGGGGTATCACAATTTCAAAGTAGACATTTAATCCATAATCCGACATCGAATCTCTTTTGCATAATGCTTACTTTAAAATTTCCAAGTTTATCAAACCCCTAGATTTTGACCTAAAATGGTCAAAATCATTCTATCAACCAAAATAGTAAATAAAAGTGGGAAATCATGAACAAACCAAGAAAAGCTACATGCTTCAAGCTTCCCAACCATTTTGCATAACCAAAACCCTAAGATTATCAAACCCATTTTGGGTCAAAAGTAGAAATCATGGATATGAGAAATAGGAGACATTAATAACTTAGAAATTGTCTATAATAACATGCATGTGAGTTTAGGTTTAGGATAACTCACCAAGAAAGGTTTGTAGAGAGAAAACCCTTATTGCCTATAAGAACCCTAAATTACACATGAGAAGTAAAATCAATACTCCATACTAGGTCAAAATTGTTCATTAGCAACATTCTTTGTTAAAATAAATAACTTACCTAGGGTTTGTAGAGAGAAACCCCAACCAACAAGAAAGCCCTAAGACTTGTACACTTGACCCACTTGGAGATTCTTGTAGGAGCTTTATAATGCTAAGTGATGGTAGAGGATGAGGTTCAAAGGTTCAAGAAAAGATCAACTCAAGCAATAAATGGAGAGGGTTTTCGCAGCTGATAAATCGCCCTTAAGAGAGAGAGAAACGACACAAGAGGATAAAATGGAAACCCTCTAAAAAGGCTGGTCATCGCTGCTTATATTTGCCCTAAAAACTTCGCCGACGAAAGTGACCAAGCGATTGTGACATGGCACTCTCGCCATGTCACTTTCGCTAGAAACGTACCGAGAGTCCCCCTCGTCCAGCCATTTTCTTCCCGGCGATATTGACCTCGCGATTGTGACATGGCACTCTCGCCATGTCACTTTTGCTGGAAGTGTACCGAGACTTCTCCTAAGCTCAGCCAATCTACCTCGTCGCGATTATGACCAAGCGATTGTGACATGGCACTCTCGCCATGTCACTCTCGCCGAAGAGGTATCGAATGCAGGTGGCGAGTGGCAGCAGGTCCAAAGGAAACTAGTGGGAAAGAGGTTGTTTACTGCGATGGATTCAGACCCCAAATCATTTTCCAATATTCAGATTACGGTAACACCACTTGGATGCACAATAGGTGAGGTTATGGGGACTTGCTATAATTCATGCACGTATACATGCATGCATGCACACATCACCACATTCACACCCAAAGATTACTAAACATAAGGCTCTCTAAGGAGAGAGAGAGAGAGATCGTAGAGCAATAAGGATTCAATTAAAATATTTACTTAGGATGATAGTTTACCCGGAAATTTAGGGTGTTACATCATGTCCTTCGGAACCTCTAACGCCCCGAGCACGTTTATGAGAACTATGAACCAAGTCCTCCGCCCGTTCATCGTCTCGTTCGTAGTGGTATACTTTGATGACATACTCATCTATAGCCGAAACAAAACGGATCACCTCGCACACCTCCAACAAATCTTAACCGTGCTCCAAGAGAACAAACTCTATGTCAACCTCAAGAAGTGTACTTTCTGCACCAACAAGCTCATATTTTTAGGATTCGTTGTTGGAGAGGCCGACATATAAGTAGACGAAGAAAAGGTCCGTGCAATAAAAGAATGGCCCACTCCCAAAACCGTACCTGATGTCCGAAGCTTTCATGGGTTGGCAACCTTCTACCGACGGTTCGTAAGGGATTTCAGCACCATCACCGCACCAATGACCGAGTGCCTGAAAAAGGGTAAATTCCAATGGGGACCCGATCAAGATCAAAGCTTTGCCGAGATCAAAGACAAACTAAGTACCGCACCGGTACTCGCCCTACCCGACTTTGACAAAGTCTTTGAAGTTGAGTGTGACGCAAGCGGAATAGGGGTAGGAGCTGTCCTCTCCCAAGAAAAGCGCCCATCGCATTCTTTAGCGAGAAACTAAGCGATGCCCGTCAAAAGTGGAGCACCTACGATCAAGAATTTTACGCCGTGTTCCGAGCTTTGAAGTAATGGGAACACTATCTCGTGCAAAAGGAGTTCGTACTTTTTACCGACCATCAATCCCTCAAATTCATCAACAGCCAAAAAACGGTAAGCAAAATACACGCACGATGGGTAAGCTACTTACAAAAATTCCCTTTTGTCATCAAGCACAAATCAGGGGTTCTCAACCGAGTAGCCGATGATTTGAGTCGGCGAGCTACACTAATGATCACACTAGCCCAAGAAATCGTCGAATTTGAGGTACTAAAAGAACAATACGAAGAAGATGACGACTTCAAGGATATTTGGGATAAATGCAAAACAAGTACACCAATGGAAGACTACTACACGCACGACAGTTATCTTTTTAAAGGTAACCAACTGTGCATACCTAACTCTTCGCTCCACGAAAAACTGATTAGAGACTTACATGGAGGAGGACTAGGCAGCCATCTAGGTCGAGACAAAACCGTTGCTAGCGTCCTCGATCGATACAATTGGCCGCACCTAAAATGAGACGTGGGGGCAATCGTTCGGAAGTGCTAGATCCAGGACCGTTCCTAAGGATTTTGATGCCCAGTGTGAAGATGCCAAAAAAATGCCCCCAAATGGTTTCAAATAAATAAAACGATAAAAGATACGATTTTTTAAAGGGTTTGGAACCTAGTCAAGCTAGGAGGCTCATCCCTACGCCGGTTTTTATTAATTAAAATAAAGTACAAAGGGGGGGGCATAAAAACCAAAACCCCAAATTACAAAAATACATCACCTAAAATGATGTCGTCGTGCATTTTTTTAAGCAAAAATTTCAATCAACTTTTCATACTCGACATTCGCTAAAAATTTACTTTCAATACTCAAAATTGCTAACCTGTTTAGCCTTTCTTGACTCATGGTAGATCGTAAATACGACTTCAATAATTTTAGCTTTGTGATCTAGGAAACATGTTTAATGAGCATAGAAGGATAAAACTTGGATTAGGAGCGTGTTTCCTTCCTTTCTAGATTTCCTTTCTTCAAATTGATTAGTACCTTTACTTCAATAATCAATCTGCAACTTTAAAACAAGCAAAAAGTATAATTAATTAATTAGTTTAACAAAAATAGCAAACAAAATTAGTAAAAAACTCAAACAGGAGCGTTATTGAAGAAAAAATGACCAATTTCTTAAAAGTATGGATTTTTGGTACATTACAGAAGCATTTTGGTACATTAAAAACTGACCAATTTCTTAAAACTAGGGGTTCCAATTTCTTAAATTCATACAGTAAAGTTAAAGGATAAATATCGGACCAATTTCTTAGAAAATTCATACAGTAAAGTTGAAGAGAAGCAATCAAATTCATACCTGGAAGGCTACTGCTCAAAAATCGATTCAACAATCAGTCACACAATCGGACCAATTTCGGAAAGTTGGAACTCAAAAATTGCACAAACAGGTTCGTCTTCAACAATCGATCAATCAGTTCCTCAATAAATCAGAAATTGAAACTCAATTTTAAACTCAGAAAACAGAACAATGAAAGATTGATATTGAGAATTTCATATTTGATAAAAAACAAAGAGGCAAAAACGAATATGTAGTTGACGATAGGGAGCGGGAGGGAGGAAACTTACCGTTGGTGTTAATCGAATCGTCAATCCATATCCTCGTCTGCCCATTTTGAACGTCGTTTTCTTTTTGAAAACCCAATCGACTAATCATATTCTTCGCTATTTTGAAACTCGAACACATAAGTGAGAAGTGAGAAGGGAAAAAGCAGAACACGATAGATAAAATAAGGCGGCCAAATCGAATTTTTAGTAATTGGTAGCGGGCTTCTTAAATTTGGGTTATTTGGAAAGTTGGGCTTGGGCTTAAACTATAAAATCTATAAGGCCTAAACTAATAATGTATATATATATATAACATATAATAAAATTTTGATGCCCCTATGGGCTTTGATGCCCTGTGCGATCGCACGGGCTGTACGTGCCCAGGGTCGGGCCTGGCTACATCTGTCAAGTTGCTATAGGCCAATCCCAAAACACCGGTGTTTGTTTACCGTTACCAGCTCCCAATGATATTTGGCAAGATTTGTTCATGGACTTCGTCTTGGGACTACCCCGTACACAATGAGGAGTCGACTCTATCTTTGTGGTAGTCGACCGATTCTCCAAAATGACGCACTTCATAGCCTGCAAAAAGACCGCCGACGCAAGCAATATCGCCAAGCTATTCTTTAAAGAAGTAGTACGCCTACATGGGGTTTCAAAGACTATCACCTCTGACCGTGACACGAAATTTTTGAGTCACTTTTGGATCACTCTTTGGCGTTTATTCGGAACCACATTGAACAAAAGTAGCACCGCTCACCCCGAATCAGGTGGCCAAGCTGAGGTAACAAATTAAACCTTGGGAAACATGCTTCGGAGTATTTGTGGGGACAAGCCTAAACAATGGGACCTTGCTCTCCCACAAATTGAATTCTCCTATAATAGCGCATCCCACACAACAACAGGATGCTCTCCTTTCTCCTTGGTCTACACCTCGATTCCCAAACACATGGTCGACTTGGTCAAGCTACCGCAACTCTCGGGAACAAGCCTCGCCGCCAAAAATATGGCTAGAGATGTGCAAGCGGTCATAGAAGAAGTCAAGGCAAGACTTGAACTCACGAGCATAAAGAACAAAACCGCAGTTGACATGCATCGACGTCGTAAGACCTTCGAGGTAGGGGGTGATGTCATGGTATTCTTACGGAATGAACGATTTCCCGTTGGAACTTACAATAAGTTACAACCCCGGAAATATGGCCCATTCAAGATTTCAAGAAAATTAACGACAATACTTACGTGGTCACCCTCCCCGACTCGCTCCATATATCTAACACCTTCAATGTGGCGGATATCTATGACTACCACCCGGATGACACGTCTCTTTCTGATGAGAACTCGGGGTCGAGTTCTTCGGAGGTGGAGGAGACTGATATTGAGTGCCTAGCGACCCGCTTCGAAGAACAAATGGACCAATCCAAAAGGAACCGAAACTAGGACTTACGCGACTTGACACGCGGTCTGAAGCCGAGCACCAAGCCGCACGACCCTCTGGATGCAAATGCAAACCAAACAGAAGCTTACGCGGCTAGCTACGCGGCGTGAAGTCGCGAGCCAAACCGCGCGGCTCCCTTGATCATCCACCAACTATTCTCGTTTTTATTGCTTTAGAGTTATTTCACAATAAGGATTTCTTTCCCTTATGGATTGATCTCAATAATAGTTTCCATAGTTATCTCTTGTTTAGTTTAGCTATAAATAGGCCTTTTCCCTACATTGTTTAGCATTCAATTCAGATATTCAGATTCAATAATGTTCTTGATATTCAAGGCTTTTCTACTAATTTTTTGGGTTTATGTTTATGAACTCGTTCATCGTTAAGATTCGACGCTTGTCGATCCGTTTCTCGCCTTCCTACTGCGTCAATAATACTCATGTCACTACAAGAGAAATGGCCTTCAGGGAAGGTTTTGTTTTGTACTTAAAAGTCTTCAAAGCTTCTCTAAAGCCTTTAGAGAAGCTTTTCATTTCCGTCAAAAAGTTTCTTTATGCAAATGTAGGTAAATGTTTTAGATACATTTTAAAGTTTCTCTAAAGATGTTGCCTTTAGAGACGCTTTTCTAGGGCTTTAGATACACTTTCAAAGCTTCGCTAAAGGTTAGTCAATTTTTCTCAAAAAGCTTCTCTAAAAGTCTTTATTAGTGACGCTTTTCATGCTTTTGTGACAGTTTAGAAGAGCAACTAAAAACACACTTTCAGAGAGGGAAATAGAAAAGCTTCTCTAAAAATGTTGCCTTTAGTAACAGTTTTTGAAACCTTCTCTAAAAGTATCATTTAGTTACGCTTACACAACCTTCTCTAAACATACTATTTAGATACATAAAACTCTAAATCTTCTTTAAAAGTCATCTTTAGTTACACTTTTAAAAATCCAATTCCTTCCCTGAAGAGTTAATTTCCTATTTATTTTTCGTCCCTATTCAGGTGCATATTCATATATAATTATATATATTATAATATAACAAATAAATAATACTAAATTAATAAGAACAAATTCTTGAAAATCCCAAAACGATAACTTTTATTAAAAGAAGCCAAACGTTCTATCAATTCGCATTCATCCAAATTTATAAAAAGCAAACGAAATCCTAGTGCAATATTTAACGATCTCGGGTCTCGAAACCATTGTCTTGAACGTGTAGTGAAGATGAAAAACTAAGAAACGGTTGACCGGATATAAACGTCCTCACCGATAGACGCAGGTCGGCCATGTCACCCTCAGGGGCGGACCTAAGTGAGGGCTACTAGGGGCCCTGGCCCCTGGGCTTTTTTTGATTCCAAGTAGCAGGCATTGTTGGTGTAGTGTAAAAAAAAGAAAATTTTAGTTGGGCCCCTCCACTCCAAGTCCAATCCAAAACAAAACATGATCAGTTCAAGATTTTGACCGTGTGAAACTTTGAACTCTGTGAAGGAAGGGCAGCAACAAATCAGCCTCTCGATCTCTCTCTCTCTCCCTCTCCCTCTCGGTTCTCCCTGCCTCTCGCCGACTCGCCCTCTCCCTCTCCCTCTCCCTCTCGATTCTCTCTGTCTCTCACTCTTGAAGCAATCAAGTAACAACTCAGCAAACATAAGTTGATTGAGAAGCTCAGAAGCAGCAAGCTGCTGCAATCAGCAAACAGCAACTGCCATCACGACCACTGGACACCGATGGCTACTGCTGGTCGCTGGCTTCTGGTCGTTAGTCGATGGGCGTTAGCTGCTGGTCTCGGCTTTCCACAGACCACAGGTAAGTTTCTGATGTGCTTATTTGCTTATTGATTGTTAGTTTATGATTGGATGTGTGCAATTAAGAAGAAGAAGAAGACAAAAGGATGTATAGTCAAAGGCTTACATGTGGTCTGTGGAAAGCCAGAAAATGCAGTAAAGTAGATTTAGAATACAAGCTAGATTGAAAGAAATACAGAAAATGCCCCTACACAATATACTTAAATTACATAAACTAACAACTTATTTGCTTATACGAGTTTAAATTACCAATATACCATTGTGAAGTGCTTACTTGCTTATTTGAGTGTGAAATTGTTTGATTAGGTAGGTTTAAATTTATTTGAAACAATGAAATTGTTTGATTACTTTGATTAGATTTTCAATTGTTTAGCTAGGTTTGAATTTTGATAGAATATTCGAGGTTCCGACCGCCGAAAACCCTTGGAAAAAGTTCAAACGGATTACGAAAGCACTATTTGGGACTGAGACCGATTTAGGCCATCTCTAGGACTAGCCAACGGTGAATCACTATTTGGGATTGGGACCGATTTGGGCCTGGCCCGAGACTAACTTTTGGCCATCTCTAAGTCCGGCCCCTGCGGTCGAAAAGCTTGTGTTCCGCCCATGGTCACCCTTCATAAGAGCGAGCTCAGATTTGGTTGAAGCAAGCTCGGATTTGGTTGAAGCAAGCTCGGACTCCGTCGAGGCAAGTCTAGCAGACATCTCAAGGTCGACGAAGCACCATTTGATTGTGATGTGTTTGTAGAGGCGGTCGCCATCATGGAGTAGTTTCAAGTGAACTGCAAAAAAAGAACTTTTCCTACTACTACTTCAGAATTTCATGTTTGATGCCTCAAAAACAAAAACCAATTGGAAAAAGTAAAAAGGGCAGCCATGGAAAGGAGGTTCAGTGAAAACTAATATTTAAAGGATCAAAAGGTCCAACACTTCCTTTGACCTAATGTCCAATACATTTGACCACCAAAAAGTCAACGATTTTGACAAAAATTAAAGAACAAGCTTCTGATGGTGATTAATCAAATTAACTTGGAAAATTTAAAAATTGCAACACCCAGAATCACTAAAAATTGATCTTTGGAAGATTAAACAGCTCAATTCTCTTCATTATTTTTTTGATACTAAAAGCTATCGAAATTCAAGAACAGATCTCAATCTAAAATAACTAAAATAATTGAATCCTGATCCCATAAAATTAAACATTATTTTACCTAATTTAGAACAACAGGGGACTTTTCTTTGGATGCATGCAAGAAACCAAAAAGTAAAGAAATTCAAGAACATGACTCAATTGGGTGATCAGTCAAACACTCTTTTATCTAATTCTTAAAGACTTGTTCATCAAAAATTTAATTTTGAATTTATTAAAAAGATATCAATACATGCAAGAAACCAGAAAACTGGATAAACTCAAGAACTGATCAGACCAAATAAATTGAAAACTGCAACACCCAGAATCAGTAAACCCTGATTTTTTGAAGATTAAACAATCTTTTATCAAACTTCCAATAAAATAAATCACCAAAACTTCATATTTTTGAAGATATTGATGCATGCAAGAAACAAAAACCTACATAAATTCAAGAACAAACCTGAATTGGGTTATTGATCAAGATAATTAGATTTTCAAATAACACCAATGCTCAGAATTGAGTTGAAGCCTGCAAGAGACAAAAGATGATATTAGCAATTTAGAGTGTGATGGGTTTATTGATATTTAATCACAGCAGAAAACCTAATAATGAATATACGAATCTGGTGGAGAATCTCTGAAGAACCCTAAATTATTGGAAGCGATGAGGCAGAGGATGAGGAGGTGATGGGATCTTGGGGTTTCTTTTTAAGAATACAATGTTTGAATTAGAGTAAGAAAAGCAACGTCGTGATCATATGAGTTTTAAGAGTATCTCCAACCGCTTTTACCTAAAAGAACATATTATACTGATTGCCAATTTGACAAAATAAGATTAGCCAATTTAACATATACCAGGTACAATATTGACAGGAAGGTACAATATTGACAAGAAGTAGCAGGTAGAAGCAAAAACAAGAAGTTCTCTATGAGAAGTATATGGGACATATATCTCCCCTAATGCGAAGCTGTTTCTTGGGTCAAGAAACAACTCTCAACTTGTTACTAAACTCACCAACTCGCAATAGGAAAAGCCTCAAATAGGAAATAACGTGTACAATGATAAACAAAACATTCTTGTAACCAACTCGCCTGAGGAAAAGCCTCAAATAGGAAATATATGTGTACAATGATAAACAAAACATTCTTAGCTTACCAGATAAGACATAGTTTGATCTAACTCACAGTATAAGGAGTCCCACTAGCAAGAAGTGCTTCTTCAGTCTTCCTTTTCCAGCATTGGACTCCCCAGAACAAACTCCACACGAAAATAGGAATATAAGTGATGACGAATCGATTGATTGACAAAACTTACGAACGAATTAAGAACACTTTCAAGAAACCTGTTAGGGAAACCTTTAATAACTTTATTTATCAAAACTCAGAATGAATAATAATTTAAACAAACTAAACTATTTATAGGAAACTAGAATAATCTAATGGGAGCAAAACTAGGAAACTATTATGATAATCCTAATTGGAGCAAAACTAGGAAACTATTATGATAATCCTAATCAAAGAAACGATAACTATGACAAAAATAAATGATACCTATCTATTAATAAATCATTTAGATAATTTTTAATTTAAATCAATGATCATAATCGTCGCTTGTAGCCTTTGGATAATCTTAAATTGTTGCACGTTTCCCTGCATCATCCTCCCCTTCTTCAAGAAGACTCGACCTCGAGTCCGTTTTATCTTCAGAAATATCTTTAGAATACGTCGTTTCCACTTCGAAAAGTGTACATTTTTGTCCAAAACAACATTCTTGAATTTCCCCCCCGTCATGCGACTTCTACTTGTCTTCAAAGCTTTTTGATGTTCCACATAAGCCATAAAATCGCCTTCTTGTCGTAGTGCATGTGGGTTATCCTTCTCATTGATCTTCCCATGGCCAATATCTCGAGCTACAAGTTTATATGACTTAGGATGGTCTATCGTTACTGTCGGTTCATCGAGCACGTTCTTACGGCTACAAGAGTCAATAATAAAATGACAAACTTTACTTTGAACGGTGGCCACAGAGTCGTTATCTTGCGCCAAGGGGCTCAAATAGGTTTGTTGCCAAATCAGTAAGGGACCTACATCGTCCTCAACATATTCGGCAACATCATATTGTGGTAGTTCTATGTCATCGACATCATTAATCTGGCAATCGAAAAGTTCATCCGCTTGGGGACGCCCATGGAATTCAAGTAACTCTACCTTGAACCTGACGTTCCGCAAAGGATAGTCACGGTTGTCGGATACATCATTGCCTCGGTCGGCGTTTCTATGATTAACGAAACCGTGAAGTTCGAATTCTCTCACCCGTTGTAGTAGGCAATCAATCTCTGCACCGCGTGGCTCACAGTTGTTGGCTACATCATTGCCTCGTTCGGCGTCTCTATGATTAGCATAACAGCGAGTTCTTCCACAACTGCAAGGAATCCGGTCGACCATCACACCAAAAGCTCTGATACCAAATGATGACGAATCGATTGATTGACAAAACTTACGAACGAATTAAGAACACTTTCAAGAAACCTGTTAGGGAAATCTTTAATAACTTTATTTATCAAAACTCAGAATGAATAATAATTTAAACAAACTAAACTATTTATAGGAAACTAGAATAATCTAATGGGAGCAAAACTAGGAAACTATTATGATAATCCTAATTGGAGCAAAACTAGGAAACTATTATGATAATCCTAATCAAAGAAACGATAACTATGACAAAAATAAATGATACCTATCTATTAAGAAATCATTTAGATAATTATTAATTTAAATCAATGATCATAATCGTCGCTTGTAGCCTTTGGATAATCTTAAATTGTTGCACGTTTCCCTGCATCAATAAACAATGATCATGTCTATGAAGATATTATAGTTACCAACTCTTCTAATTCAAGGTGTTTATACTTTATAGTATGGAGTAGTCACTAGGAAAACATAACTTACTTCAATACAGCAGCAGGAAATCCGAACTTGTTTGTTCCCAAAGAAGTAACCAAAATACACCGTTTTGCCTTTGAAGCAGTAGCTACACATTTGAAACTGAACTTGAGATTCCTTATGCATATGATGTCAAGTTTAATGCAAAAGATGAGTATTTGAAACCTTATATAACTGCGTCAATAAGATTTTGTGGCTTGAAAATCAATTTGGTATGGTCCAGTAACATCAAATATCTCCTTCTCGCTGGCCCCAATGCAACATATGACTGTTGAAGCTTTGCCCAATTCCGCTTTAATCTGCTCTGGTTTCTCCAAGTAAGTTCAAGCTTTTCTATAGCTGGGCTACATAGTACATAGTACATACCAACGGAATTATGTTATTTGCGGTTGGAGCATCGATAAAATTAAAATCTAAACTCACCAACTCGCCTGAGGAAAAGCCTCAAATAGGAAATACTTCTTGGCATAATGGTTGAGGTTTACAGGATGTGATGGAGTATCTCGTCTGTCCTGTTTTAATTCTACATTTCTACGTGTCCATAATAATTATGGTAACTGATATTCCCAACCGGTTATTAGAAATCGTAACAACAGGGTAGTAGTTTATATATTGCTCTATTTGTATATTAATGATATGGTCATTATGAGTAATGATTTTCAAGGAATCAAGATGTTAAAGACAAAAGCATATGTGCAGTTTATATATCTTGTATTTATATGTCTGTACAGATGTCTCTTGATCAAAGTATGTAAGAATGACATTGAACGAAAACAACGGTGATTAGAAATCGTAACAACAGGGTAGTAGTTTGGGTTTTTTTCTCTAGCTGATCCTACTTCACCATAGAGTGCTGGCAATTTTAAACTAATTTTGTTTAACTAGTTTAAGTTGTTATAGAATGTAAATACCACCTAGCTTTGCTGTAGGTATAGGCTGTTTCAAGGTTGCTGGAGGTGTATGACTATATGTGGTTAATCTGAGTCAACTGTGTGTGTATCCTATTGTATCTTGTGCTCACTCCTTCATGTAATTTGCTTTCAAAGTTACGTCTTTTTAATGCTATCCTAAAAGATTGGGTTGTTTGTAACACCCGTAATTTCGGTAAGTAAATATCACCCCAAATGTTTTGCATCTTGAAAAGGGTGGAATTTATGTTTGGAAGACATTACGTAAAGTCTCTAAGCGTGTCGGGAGTTTTAGCATTGAAAAGTCGAGTTTCAAGGCTTGGTACGCGAATCGCGACTATGACCAGCGACAATGACCATGTCAATGTCGCGGTGGCATTGTCGCGATGAGGGGTCGATCTGAGCAAATCAAACAGAAAGTGGTACGCGGGTCACGACAATGACCAGCGACAATGACCAGGTCAATGTCGCGGTGTCAATGTCGCGGTCGGGGGGCTGAAAGTGATTAAAACCATTTTAACCTATTTCTCTTCTCATTTCATTCTCACTCTCGACTCTCTTCATCTCCCTCACTCTCTCAGCCGATTTCTCTCAAGAAAACACCATCCCCTCCTCTCTCCTTCCTCATTTCTTCACCAAATCAAACCCTCTTCTACCATTGATGAACATATTTGAGAGCTTGGAGCTTTTGTGGAGATTAGGAGTTGGTTTTGGAAGATGTATATGGTTAAGGTAATCTCTCCCTATCCAATATTTATCATTGTTGTTGATTTCATATTCTTTCCCTCTTGTGATGTTGTGGGTCGATTTTGGTGGTGATTGGTTGAGAAATCGTTACCTTCTTAACTTAATGAAAAACTAGGGTTTGGTATAAGTTGGGGTTTTTGGATGAAAATGCTTTGGGGGTTTTGATGTGTTATGGTTAGGGGATGATTATTTATGGTTGGAATTTGTGGATCTAGGTTTTTGGAAGATTTGGTTTGAAGATGTAAACTTCATCAAATGAGCATACGTTGGAGAAACCCTAGATTTAGCTAAATCTAGCTAAGGTGAGTTCAAGTTACTTTGCGAAAACTTTGTACATGCCAAAATGAGTATTTTCCAAATATTTGCGTGTTTTACTTGAAAATATATGTGGTTGAGTTATTTGAATGGTTTAACTCTATTTGAAGTGTTTATCATCATAAATGTGTAAAACACCCATATTTGGGGCTTTTGGATATTTGGATGGTTAGAAGTCAAAATTGTCTTTAAAAGATTAATTGCTCAAAATGAGGTTTATTTGATGGTCTAATCATGTTAGTGTAAATGATTTTAATAAACCATTTGGGAAAATGCACTTTCAGCGTTATGAGTCATTTTGAGAATATTAAGGGTGTGGGTCCTTTAGGAAAACCCTTTTGTTTAACCAGTGTTGAGTTTTGGGGTTAATGAGATTTTGGGATACGTGTTTTCTTAAACAATGTTTAAACGCGTTTATACGATAATGACCGACGTTATGGGTCTAGCAAGTTTGGAGCACTTTGCTCAGTTTTGACTTTGAGATAGTCTTGGGATATTTGTCCGGTTTAAATGGCTCGATGTGTAGTCTTATTTACGGGTTGCTTTTATTGCACCGTGTTGCATATTATTGCACGTTGTTGACATTTACATGCTCGGGGTGGAGTCTAGGATGTGTTATATTCTTAATTTGCATTTCATTTGCATGATTTGATGCTGATAAATGATCATTAGATTTTGAGCAGAGGGCTCGGTTTTGGACTCGATTGAGTCTTGATGGCATTTGCCCGGTTTTAATAAGCTCGACGTGGGCTTGGGGTTGCATTGCATGAATTGCATTATATTTGGAGTTTACATGATTTGAATGCATTAGTTATTCTTTTGAGGTCATGTATGAATTTTAAGTTAAGTAAGCTTGTTTTGGATGGTGGGTTTTTCCAAGGTAAAGACCTAGTATGGTTGAACTTGAGGGCTTGGACTAAAGACCTAGTATGGTTTATGTCTAAGAGGGGCTAAAGACCTAGTATGGTTGATGCCGAAGACGGACTAAAGACCTAGTATGGTTGATGTCTAAGATGGGCTAAAGATCTAGTATGGTTGATGCCAAGGATTGACTAAAGACCTAGTATGGTTGATGTCATCCGTTTTCCCCATCCAAGAAGCTTACCTACATTTATTTAATCGTGGTTTAATTTATGTGTTTGCCACATTCGATGAAATCGGGTCTCCCCCGTCACCGAAGGGTGTTGATTTCGTGTATTTTATCTATTTACATTGTTGAGGTTATATTACATGCATATGGATTGTTTCCCATGATTGATGGACATATTTACGTACATTCTTATTGGATGCTTTAACTGCTAGAGTTTTATTCGCAGTGGCGATTATTTGAGAAATTATTGTTAATTTACTCTTGATGTGAGTTTTGGATTTGAGTCCTTTACAGAGAAACGATTTTCATTGGAAGCTTTCCTCTCAGAAACTGTATGCGTTTGGAAAATGGGTTGTCGATGTCTTTTATACAAACCCTTTTAGAAAATCATTTGTGTAAGTTGTAGCTGTCGATTTATCAAATGATTTGCTCATGATAATCTGTCGCAAAATCTCGTTTAAATATTTATTCAGATCATGACTAAAACTACTATCTCCCGATTTATGATTTTATATAGTCATGATAAAATGCTTGAACTCACTAGGCGTAAGCCTAACCCTTTTATTTGTCGGCATGTGCAACAGGCTCAGGTTGGGGTAGCTCTAGCTACATTGTGAAGTGACGAGTGCTAGTAGAGTGCACGAGAGGTGACTTGTTTAGTGAAGTATTCCGCACGTATTTGGATTTAGCAACTTGTGTTGTGTTAAGTAACACCCGTTTAAGTTATTTTATTGGGGAAATTATAATGCTTTAAATTCCGAGGTATTTTAATGAATGAATTGTAGAGATGATTTATTTATTTTGGGTATTTTATTGAATTTTAAATTAGTTGCTCGTTCCAAATTTGAGGGTGTTACATTGTTCTTGTAGAGTTGAGCACGGTTGTATACTTGTAATTGACTAATTTACATGATCACATATAAGAATTAGGAGGAAAAGCTGGATCCAAATCTTGGTTCCACCCTGTTTACACACATTTTACATTTGAATTGTTCATTGGAGCCTTAATTATTCATTTGTTTGAGCCTTATATTTAGACAAATGTTGAGCCATTTGGATTATGGTTAGGATTTTGGAATATTGTTTTGTTTACAATCTCTTTGATTAGTGGGTTTCTACAATGTGTTTAATAATAGTATGTATGTTTTTCAATTCTTGATTAGCTTTTTTCTAATGCTACAATCCTCTGTGCCAAAGAAAAAGAAGCGCTCGAATGTTAACTCATTAAGATGTAATTAACCGCTTCCAAGACGACGAGTCATAGAGACCAATTGTAGGAGGTGTATATCATTGATTCATTTCCCTTTAATGAAACCATACTCTTTTATGATTAATTTTTATTTTATTTCATGGTGCTGTAATTATTTTGTGCCACCAATGAGTAAATACGGATCAGCCTGTGTCTTGGCGAATCTTTAAGGTTATTTTTTCATCAATTTGGTTCAATCGGTGCATGCTTTTGTCAATGAGATTTGTGGTTTTTTCATGAACTAATGTAGTAATGTGAGCTACAAACTTGTAATGAAGGTTCTTTTTTCTTTTCTTGAACTTAAGGACCTATATTTTAGGACGCTAACCTTGAAATTATTTGTAAGATATAATACTATATATAATCAATCTTCACAAATGTAGATGCTGGTCTTCTTAGTATTTGTAATATAAACTAGCATTCATTCAAATACCGGATGAGATTGTTGTACATGTGAAGAAATGTAATTAAACATCACTAGAATGGGATGGGAGTCTACATCTATGTGACTTCATGTGCATTCAGTTAGTCTTGCTGAAAACTTGTGCAGTGATTGCATTTTTTTATTATCTTTCTTTACTTTTACTTATTTTGGTATTTATAGATAAATGTATGGAATTGGGAAGTTAGGGCTCTTATTTAAATATTTAAAAAATAGAGTAAATTACTGTTTTGGTCCCTGTGGTATGCAGAATTTTATGGAAATGGTCCTTAAGGGTGACGGACGTCTATTTCCTCTGTTATCATTAAGGGCATTTCTGTCTTTTTATATTTCTTTTTTTTAGAATTAAATTTTAATGGACCAAATCTATAATTTACTATATATATATACAAACATATACATGATATATATACACACCACCACCACCACCACCACCACCACCACCCCATCATCAACCCATCACCACCACCACCACCATCATCAACCCATATTTCTTTCATATTTGTATATATATTTTCTTTATATATATACATACACATACTACACTCTTGATTTCTATATATATATATATATATATATACATACAGTCACATAGTCAACACACACATTATATATATATATATATATATATATATATATATATATATATGTGTGTGTGTGTGTGTGTGCAATAGAAAAACAGGTGGGTTTACAATTTCATCTTGGCCTATCTACTTCATCATTGTTTCTTGATTACAATTTCTTTTCAAACCTTTTTAATTTCCGAATGGGGAGATGGGTTTTTGAAGGTTTTCAAGAAATCAAGATTTGTCACTACTTTTTACAGAGATCATTCTCCATAACAGAAAACAGGTGGGTTTAACCCTTTTCTCCACTCCAAAAACCTGCACCTCGTCGACAATGATCAGCCCACGTACACACATGAACACACACACACACAATAAAAAAAACAGGTTGGTTAATGGTGGCGGTCTGTGGAGCTCGCTTTACCTTCTATGGTCATCGGTGGTGGTTAGGTGGGGGGATCGGGACTCGGGAGGGAGGAGACGTGGGTCTGTATGTATATATTATTGACAAGAGAGCATAGAGGGAAAGAGATTATATATATATATATATATATATATGTTGGAAATAAATTGGACTTTAACATTATCTGTAATAAATATTAAAGGACAATTGATTTAAATATTTATACTTATCAAGAGATTTCTATATCAGTCATAATCCAGTTACATATTTGGATATATATCTCCTAATATGAGTAGGATAATTCATTAAGTTAATTACTTGATTAACATT
Organism: Saussurea involucrata; assembly: GCA_033807775.1. Classification (NCBI taxonomy): domain Eukaryota; kingdom Viridiplantae; phylum Streptophyta; class Magnoliopsida; order Asterales; family Asteraceae; genus Saussurea; species Saussurea involucrata. Next base: position 107,230,665 of record CM066318.1, read on the forward strand.
AAGATTAGTGTATATCTTCTATTATTTAAATTCAAAACTTATAGATAAACTAGGACTCCTTATGGGATGAGTCTCTAGTGGCCTATAAATAAAGGAGATCAAGTCCCTATTGCCTACACGAATCTGCATTCAGTTCAGTCCCATTCTGAAGCAAACCGTATAGAGCTTTAGAAGACTTCGATCTACACGCAATGATGAATACTTCCGCATCAATCAATTTCGCTGCACCTAACGTGAGTGCTCCAGGTTAGTTTTCTAAACTCTATTAAGATACAATGTTGAATCGATTCCTTATGTGTTTATGTTCTTATGTCTTTCGTTATTGTTATTATATGATTAAGTATATCTCATATGAATATATCAAATGGTATCAGAGCCTAAAATAACATAAGTTCATAAATCAGTTTTGAGTGTCGATTCATTAGAATTGGTTTTAAGTTTACTAATTACCGCATTAACGTGATGGTATTATATTTTGTGTTTCTTATTAATTTATTTGTTATCTGTGATATTGGGTTTGAGTTTCACTCACAGTCTGAAATCGTGAACTTCAAAGTTCACTTTGGTGTTTAAAAAGAAATTTATGGATAAGTTTTAAACTCTATCTCATGCAATAAGTTTTTAAGCCATATATGCGTAGTTGCTATTAGCTTCTATTTATCTCTCTGGATCTATTAGTTTATCAGAAATCTATATAAATATATTTTTGGAAAACCTTGATCTGTTCATGATACTTTTTTAGAATCAGAATATTGATTATTAAAAAAAAGGGGCTTCATTGATCCCGAAAAGTTTTTTTTTTGGCTAGAGATGAACATTTAGTTGTTTATTTGTTTTGAATTATCTTTTGGTTACCTATACTTCAAAACAGAAGGGTAAAAAGAAATAACCTTTTTTCTTTCTTGATTCATATCACAGATGCATCGCTTATCCAATAGCTATATCTTATATTTTATTTATTGTATATAGTAAACATATATATATATATATATATATATATATATGCCAAGTAAAAGGATGGGTTTAGAAAGATCATTGTTACCTGGACTCGGTATTATGTATAAAAAAAGGGGTTTAATTTCCAGTTAGTTTTTAATTATACAACCTTTTATGTTGATTAAACTTCTGTGAATTTTAAACAATCCTAATATCTCCCTACTTATATTAAATATGGATTGTTTATCTTTATTAATTCACAATTATAGAACCTTGAGTGAAAATATTCTAAATCATAAGATCATGTTGCCATAGCAATTGACCTTTTAAGAGAAAATTTATACAGATTAATCAGTCAACACTTGTGTATCTCAAATCACATTTACTTGAATTATATTCTTCCATAGAAGAGGCATTCTGAGTAATTTTGGTTTAAGAACAACATCACATATAAACACACATGTCTATCTTGATACTTTGAAACTCTTCTTATCCATAGATTTGATTGTTTTCATTGGATAACTGATATGTGTAGTGTGTAGTGTGATGATACAGAATTTTTAAATATCGAGTTTTATACTACTATAAGTATTACTTGATATTTGTATTCAGTTATGGGGTTAAGATAATGATTAATTTTGCATGACAACTTATATATATTTCTTTTACTGTTTTGTTTTTAGGTTTTGTCAACTTTAACTTGATCCCTGTCTTGACCGGTTCTAACTATAAGCAATGGAGAGCACAAATAGAATTTTACCTCCAATTTAATCAAGAGATGGATTATTGCCTTCGAATTGAAAAGCCAGCCGATTTAACTGAAAATAGTACTGTAGCTGAAATTAATAGCCATGCTAAATGGCACAAAACAAATAGGATGGCTAAGAGTGTGATAAGATTTTCCATGGGTGACATAGTGAGAGGATCCATAGAAGAACCAGAAACTGCAGTTGACTATCTCAAGAACATTGCTGAGAAATATAAAGAAAGTGACATAGCTGAAGGTGCCAGACTTTCTAAGATGTTTAATGAACTGAAGTTTTCTGGTGAGGGAAATGTGAGAGATCATCTATTGTCTATGATTGAGATTAACCAAAAGCTTAGAGACTTGGATATAGGGGTTAAAGATGAGCAGGTGGTTCATATGGGACTGCAATCTCTTCCTGTACCTTACAGCAACTTAAGGAGCATGTATAATGCTCAAGATAAAAAATGGGATTTGAACAAACTCATTTCTGTCTGCTGTGAGGAACAAGAGAGAATTAAGAAAGAAACACCTATAATCTATCTGTTAGAGAAACCTAAAGAAAAGAAAGAAAACAAGTACAAGCTGAAGAAGACTACCAACTTCAAGGCTAAGGGAAAAACTACAGAAAAGAAAGGCTCCAAAACCTTTAAGTATAAGTGCTACTTTTGCAAGAAAGTTGGGCACATGAAGAAGGAGTGCAGTGGCTTCAAAGCCTGGATGGCTAAGAAGGGTAATGTTTTTCCAAATTCAGCATTTTCTTTAGAAGTTAATTTTATTAACATTTCTCCACTCAGTTATTGGATTGATTCAGGATCACCAATTCATATTACTACTTCATTGCAGGGTATGACAAAAAGGAGAAAAACCCACAAGTCTGAACAACAAGTCTGTCTAGGAAATGGAGCTAAAGTTGGAGTTAAAGCTATAGGAACATTGGAATTAGATTTAGGACTAGGAAAATCTATTTGTTTGGACAATGTTTATTTTATTCCCTCACTTAAGAGGAACTTAATTTCTGCAGTACTTTTAGTTAAAAATGGTTGCAAACTAGTCATTGATTTTGATGGAATTAAAATATTTCAGGGTTCTGATTATCTTGGTTGTGGCAATTTTGTTCATAATTATTTACAATTAAATTGTTCTCTTGTTAATCAAGAGATTTTTGCTATTGAAAATAATTTGAATGCTGTTCAGAATAACACCACTATAGCAGGCACAAAAAGAACCATCATTAGAGAAAATTCTGCAAATCTTTGGCATAGAAGGTTAGGCCATATCTCTAAAGATAGACTAAAAGCATTAGTTAAAAATAAAACATTGCCAGACTTAGATTTTTCTGATCTACAAGATTGCATTGAGTGTTTTAAAGGTAAGCTACATAACAAATTTAAGAAGATTGCAGTTAGGAGTGGAAAATTGTTGGAACTAATACATACAGATATATGCGGTCCATTTCAACATACCACTCTATGTGGAAACACTTATTTTATAACATTTATAGACGACTTTTCAAGGTTCTGTCACATATACCTACTATCAGAAAAATCACAAGCACTTGATGCCTTTAGAATTTTCAAAACTGAAGTTGAACTACAACTTGAAAATAAAATTAAAGTTGTGAGATCTGATAGGGGAGGGGAATTTTATGGGAAGTATACAGAAGCAGGCCAAGCTAAAGGTGCTTTTGCATCTTATCTTCAGCAAAATGGCATTAAGGCACAATATACTACTCCATACAACCCTTCCCAAAACGGAGTGGCTGAAAGAGAAAATAGAACCTTGTTAAACATGGTGAGAAGCATGATGTGCACTACAGGATTACCTATTTTCTTATGGGGTGAGGCACTTAAGACTGCAAATTACATTTGCAACAGGTCTCCTTCTAAGTCTATAGAAAAAACACCATTTGAGTTGTGGTATGGTAAACAACCAAGTTTACATCACCTCCATGTGTGGGGATGTAGAGTTGAGGCTAAAATACCAAATGTTAATAATAAGCTTCAGTAAAAAACAATTAGCTGCAATTTTATAGGCTACTATGAAAAATCAAAAGGGTATAGATTCTACACTCCCAACAATTTCACTAGAACTATGGAAACAAATCAAGCTAAATTTCTAGATGAAAATTGTTGTAATGCAAATTTTGAAGATTTATCTACAGAATTTGTTGAGGAAACTCAAAATGAGGGTTCATCTATTTTTCAGAAAGATTTTTCACGGGAAATCTCTATAGATGATGCAAATTTAGTCGATCATACAATTCCAATTGAAGAGCCTATAAGCCAAAATATAGAACCAAGTCCTACACATTTAGAGCCTGGGTTATCTGAAAATGTAGAACCTATAATAGATCCCCAACCCAGAAGATCAAATAGACCCAGAAAGCCAACTTTTGGGCCTGATAGCGACTACATGATATTTCTGCAAGAAGTTGATGATTTAATTGATGGCGCTGATCCTATAAGCTTCAAACAAGCCAAAGAGAGTAATGAAGTGGTACAATGGCAAAAGGCAATGGAAGATGAATTAGAGTCTATGAGAAAGAATTATGTATGGAAACTAGTCAAACCTCACCCTAATCAAAAGGCAATAGGTTCAAAATGGGTTTTTAAGACTAAAAGAGATTCAAATGGCAAAATTGAAAGGCATAAAGCTAGACTTGTTGCTAAAGGTTTCACACAAAAAGAAGGTATTGACTATACAGAAACATTCTCTCCAGTGTCCACTAAGGATTCATTCAGAATCATAATGGCTCTAGTAGCTCATTATGATATGGAGTTACATCAAATGGATGTTAAAACGGCTTTTCTAAATGGAGAGCTAGAAGAAGTCATATACATGAAGCAACCTGAAGGCTTTGTGGAACCAGGAAAGGAAGATCATGTATGCAAACTTCAGAAATCCATATATGGGCTTAAGCAAGCTTCAAGACAATGGTATAAAAAATTCGATTCAGTTATATCAAGTTTTGGCTTTACAGAAAACATTGTGGATGAATGTGTATACATTAAGACAGTTGGGAAAATTTTCATTTTTCTCATTCTGTATGTAGATGACATCCTTTTAGCTAGCACCAATATTAAACTGCTTAAAGACACTAAAGAATTTTTATCAGCTAATTTTGACATGAAAGATTTAGGTGAAGCTTCCTACGTTTTAGGTATAGAAATTCAAAGAGACAGATCACAAGGTTTATTAGGATTATCTCAGAAGAACTATATCCAAAAGGTTTTGAAGAGATTTAACATGCAGACTTGTGCTGAAGGAGACTCACCTATGTCAAAAGGTGATAAACTGTCCAAAATTTCTAAAAATGGGGGGAAGGTTTTAGCTGATGAAATAGATTACAAGTCTTATGCACAATTAATAGGAAGTCTAATGTATGCACAAGTATGTAATAGACCAGACTTGGCATATGCTGTAGGAATTTTGTCCAGATTTCAACAAAATCCAACTAAAGATCACTGGACTGCAGGAAAGAAAGTACTTAGGTACTTGCAAAAAACTAAAGCTCACATGTTGGTCTATAGACAAGTTAAAAACCTAGAACTTGTGGGCTATACAAATTCAGATTTTGCAGGTAAATATCCAAACTCAAAGAAATCTACATCTGGCTATATTTTTATGCTTGCGGGAGGGGCTATAGCATGGAAAACCATGAAACAATCCCTCATTGCAACTTCAACTATGGAAGCTGAATTTATAGCCATTTATGAAGGGGTTTGTGAGGGCATTTGGATCAAGAACTTCTTGATTCAAACAAATGTCTTAAGCTCTATTGTTTCAAGTCCTCTAAAGATGTTCTGTGACAATGAAGCTGCAGTATTTTTCAGTGGAAATAGCAAAAGATCAAACAATTCGAAGCATATTGGTCTTAAATATTTCAGTGTGAGACAAAGGGTTAAGAGAAAAGAGGTTATTGTTGAACATATTGGTACGGAATCTCAACTTGCAGATCCATTCACTAAAGCCCTTTCAGTGGTGAGTTTCCAAAAACATGTTAGGAATATGGGAATCTTACCTGAACTCGATGCTTGAGATTAGTGGGAGTTGAGATTAGTTTAGCAGTTATTTTATAATTTTTTTTTTAATTTTCCGTTGTAATTTTCTTTTGGTACCTTTTAATAAAGTGAGGAATTCAAGTATATAAGTCATGTTATCTGTTTTACAAATTAAAGATTTATATCATTATCTATAACAAACGAGTGAATCACCACGCTTAAGAAAAATTGTGGACTACATAAGCAAATTTTGATTTACTAGTGTTAAGAACTTTTGCTTGTAAGTTTTAGAAACTTTTTCTAAAACATTCGGTGGACTCTGAGCTACATATTTATGCTAATTCAGGTAGATATAATAAGTTGCATAAAAAGCTCAAATTTAGACACTAATGAACTTATGTGGAATATGATATTGTGTGCTAGTGGTTCTTAATCAAACTAGTTTGCCAAACTGGTGTAGATTCTGAGTTCTGCATACGATATCTATTCTGACCAAGTTTGAATGAATTCACAACTGTTAGAATTTCTCTGCGCGCCCTTCATTTGATATGTATAATGTTTATGGTTCTCTTGTCCTTACAGATTATCTTAATTCCAGTGGGAGAATGTTGGAAATAAATTGGAATTTAACATTATCTGTAATAAATATTAAAGGACAATTGATTTAAATATTTATACTTATCAAGAGATTTCTATATCAGTCATAATCCAGTTACATATTTGGATATATATCTCCTAATATGAGTAGGATAATTCATTAAGTTAATTACCTGATTAACATTAAGATTAGTGTATATCTTCTATTATTTAAATTCAAAACTTATAGATAAACTAGGACTCCTTATGGGATGAGTCTCTAGTGGCCTATAAATAAAGGAGATCAAGTCCCTATTGCCTACACGAATCTGCATTCAGTTCAGTCCCATTCTGAAGCAAACCGTATAGAGCTTTAGAAGACTTCGATCTACACGCAACGATGAATACTTCCGCATCAATCAATTTCGCTGCACCTAACGTGAGTGCTCCAGGTTAGTTTTCTAAACTCTATTAAGATACAATGTTGAATCGATTCCTTATGTGTTTATGTTCTTATGTCTTTCGTTATTGTTATTATATGATTAAGTATATCTCATATGAATATATCAATATATATATATATATATGTATGTATGTATGTATGTATGTGTTATCTATGTATATTATTGGAAAAATGAGAGAATGAGAGGAGAGAGTGAGAACACAGAGATATGGGGGAGGAGGGAGGGTGGTGGTTGGGTGGTGGTGGTAATGGGTTGATGATGGTGGTGGTGGTGGTGATGGGTTGATGATGGTGGTGGTGGTGGTGATGATGGGTTGATGGTGATGGGTTGGTGGTGGTGGTGGTGGTGGTGGTGATGGGTTGATGATGGTAGTAGTGGTGGTGGTGGTGGTGGTGTGTATTTCAGAGAGAATGAAAGAGAAGAGAGAATGAAAGAGAGAAGAAAGAAGGAGAAGAAAGGAAAAATGAAATAATAAAACCACATAGACCAAATCCGTAATTTATATAAAAAGACAGAAATGCCCTCGAGCTTAACGGAGGAAATAGACGTCCGTCAGCTCGAGGGACCATTTTCGTAAAATTCTGCATACCACAGGGACCAAAACAATAATAAATGAAGTTTAGGGACCAATTCCATATTTTTTGACAAACCACAGGGACCAAAACAGTAATTTACTCTAAAAAATATTTAAAAAATTATATTAAAAATTTCATAACATCCCAAAATCACGGTCTCAAAAATTTCATTACAAATACTCAATAGGTTTGCGGAAATAACCTACACAACTGAGAAAAACTAAATGCTAGAGTGTCACTACACTTCTTGACTCTTCACGCTAAGCTCAGCCTATTGGCCCGAGCTCCTCGAAACCTGCTTACCTGAAAAGGTTTTAATTTTGAAAAGCGAGGGTTAGACCATGAGGTCTAGTGAGTCCCTCCTAACAGATATCAAAGCATTTAAAAACAGTTTATCTTTTCAGCTTTAAACATTCATACTCAACGCGTCAAAATCATATACGGACTAAAGTCCGCCTCCTCGTAATCAGACACCCTGAAGCCACCCGAAGGTGACAACGAGTCAGCCTCATGCTGCCTTGCGGAGCCTCGCTCCTGGCATATAGGGACCTCCCTTCCCGCACGAGGGCTGGCGGAACTACTCTCCCGTCTTTGCCAGTTTACGTCTCCTTGATGTATGCATACATTCTACATAAAACTTTAAACAACTTTCATGCAATTGAAGCATAATAATAAAGCATGGCAATTCTCAACATTCATAACACATTTTGAAAACACTTTAAAAGCCACACATTTTAGTTTAGAAAACTCACATGAGGCTCTTACTTCTCGTTCCTAAACAGTTCCAAACTTCCAAATCGACTTCCCTGAATAAACGGGCATAAAACAACAACTTAGCAAAAGTATCCGGACAACTCAGGTTTTCCGGACAACCCTACTTTTCCGGACGCTAAAGAATCCGGACACCCACACTAACCGGACGACAACCTAATCCGGACTACACCCTTATCCGGGTAACTACTATTCTCCGGACGATACCCCTTTCCGGGTACCGAACTTACCGGACACAATACTTTACCTGACATAACTCCTACCCGGATAATCCATCCTATCCGGACAACTCCCTCGTCCGGGGACCTTCTCCCCAACAAGGTGTCCGGACGTCCAAGAAGGTTCCCGGACGTCGACCTAGTCTCTAATCGGGGCTGAAATCTACACTTAGATCGATTCTTTCGAAACAAAGCTTAGCAATAGCAACGACATTACTAAACTCAACAATTATTAAGTTCTTAGCAATCAAAACACCCCAGAAGACATGATTTCTCTCTTAAAGCATCAAACTCTACTTTTAAACAACAAAAACTCCAAAATCAACACTTTTCTTACTAACTAACGATTAATCAGAGGAACGAGGGTGTGTTACCTGATTGCCTGATTGCGAGAAACGATTCATGGCTGCTGATTCCTCCTCAAATCCCAGATTTGATGATTTTCTTCTCCAAAAGCTCAAAACCTTCAAAACCCCTTTTCTCTTCTTTCTTTCTCAATTTCAGCCGACACCCACTCCAAAATCAGTAATAAGAACATTCTCCTAGGGTTTTGGGCCCTTATATACTTCTTTACATATTTGCAAATTGACCCCTCAACTTCCATAAGTTAAGCACCAACACAAAAAGGCTTACAATCCTACTAATTTGGTCCGGGTTGTTACAACACTCCCCCCTCAAAAGAATTCCGTCCCCGGAATTCCGTTATCAAAAAGGTGAGGGTACTTGGACCTCATGTCAGATTCCAATTCCCATGTTGCTTCTCGTCCCTTGTGATATACTTCCACTGAACCTTCACCAAACGAACTTCCTTGTTCCTCGTCTTTCGTACTTTACTGTCTACAATCTCGATTGGCTCTTCCTCGAACGTCAACTTCTCGTCGATGCTTATATCCTCTAAAGGAATGGCCACATCAGCCTCGGCCAAGCATTTCTTCAGATTTGACACGTGGAAAGTCGGATGGACTCGCTCTAGTTCTTCTGGTAACTTTAACTTGTAGGCCACGGGGCCTACTCTTTCAACTATCGCGAACGGTCCGACATACCTCGGTCTCAACTTCCCTTTCTTTCCAAAACGAATCACGCCTTTCCAAGGTGACACCTTGAGCATCACTTTGTCCCCCACTTGGAACTCAATCGGCTTCCTTCGTCTATCGACATACTTTTTCTGTCGATCTTGGGCAACTTTCATTCTTTCTCGAATCACTTCTATCTTTTCTGACGTCAGCTACACAATTTCTGGACCTGTCAACTGTCTTTCTCCCACTTCATTCCAGCATAACGACGTACGACACTTCCGCCCGTACAACGCCTCAAACGGTGCCGCTTGAATACTTGCGTGATAGCTGTTGTTGTAAGAGAACTCTATCAATGGCAAATGCGTCTCCCACGATCCTTTGAAATCAATTACACAAGCTCTCAACATATCTTCCAACGTTTGGATAGTCCTTTCGCTCTGACCATCTGTCTGCGGATGATATGTCGTGCTCAGCTTCACTTGAGACCTCAATTCGAGCTGGAGGCTCCTCCAAAACTTTGATGTGAATCGACTATCCCGATCAGACACAATGGACTTGGGCACTCCATGCCTAGACACAATCTCGGTGATGTACAACCGTGCCAACTTCTCCATCGGGTCGGATTCTCTCATAGGCAAGAAGTGAGCCGACTTGGTGAGGATATCCACTATCACCCAAATCGTATCATTGCCCTTAGGGGTTCTTGGCAACTTAGTGACAAAATCCATCGTGATGTTGTCCCACTTCCACACTGGTATCACCGTGGACTGCAATTCACCATAAGGTCGCTGATGTTCGACTTTAACCTTCAAACAAGTCACACATCGCTCCACTAAGTGAGCGATATCTTTCTTCATCCCCGACCACCAGTAGAACTGCCTCAAGTCCCTGTACATCTTGTTCGTGCCCAGATGCATGGACAATCGTGACTTATGCATCTCTTCTAGGATCTTTACTCTTAAGTCACCGATCTTTGGCACCCACACCCGGCCTTTTATGCATTTCAACCCGCTACCGTTGACTTCAAACGATGCCGCAATCCCGACAACTCGTTCACTCTTCACATTTCCTTCTAACAGCGCTTCTTCTTGAAACTTCTTAATCTCCTCAAGCAGATTTGAGGTTGCTTCCATTCGGAAAGCCACAATTTTGGTCTGCTCTCCACGTTCTTTCCGGCTCAACGCGTCTGCCACCACGTTGGCTTTACCCGGGTGGTAAAGGACCTCGCAATCGTAATCGTTCAACAGTTCCATCCACCTCCTCTGTCTCATGTTCAGCTCTTTTTGATCAAACAGATGCTTCAGGCTCTTGTGGTCGGTGTAAATCTGACACTTCACCCCATAGAGGTAATGTCGCCAGATTTTCAACGCAAAGACAACGGCCACTAACTCCATGTCATGGGTGGGATAATTCTTTTCGTGATCTATCAACTGACGCGAAGCGTAGGCAATCACTTTCCCATTCTGCATCAACACGCATCCCAACCCGAGCTTGGAAGCGTCGCTGTACACTACAAACCCTTCCGATCCATTCGGTAACGATAGGATTGGAGCACTGCACAAACTTTCCTTCAATTTCTCAAACGCGGCCTTCTGAGCTTCCTCCCATACGAATTTGACGTTCTTCCTTGTCAACAAGGTCAATGGCGAAGCTATTCGAGAAAAGTCTTGAATAAACTTACGGTAGTATCCGGCTAGACCAAGGAAACTTCTCACCTCTGAAGGATTTCTAGGCGCCTCCCAGTCTTTGATGGCTTCGATTTTAGCAGGATCAACTTTGATTCCATCCGCAGATACTACGTGCCCCAAAAACTGAACTTCTCTGAGCCAAAACTCACATTTCGAAAACTTTGCATACAACTTTTCGCGCTTTAGCAACTCCAACGTTGTCCGAAGGTGACGCTCGTGATCCTCCCGCGTTCGAGAATAGATTAAGATATCGTCAATAAAGACGATCACGCACTTATCCAACAACGAGTTACACACCCGGTTCATCAGATCCATGAACACTGCGGGCGCGTTAGTCAACCCGAAGGGCATGACTAGAAACTCGTAATGCCCATATCTCGTACGGAACGCCGTCTTCGGTACGTCTTCTTCTCTCACCTTCAACTGATGATAACCCGACCTCAAGTCTATCTTTGAGAAGTAACTCGCGCCTTGCAGTTGGTCGAAGAGATCATCGATCCTCGGGAGCGGGTACTTGTTCTTCACGGTTACTTTATTAAGCTCGCGATAATCTATGCACATTCGCATCGATCCATCCTTCTTCTTAACGAAAAGTACATGTGCTCCCCAAGGTGATGAACTCGGACGTATGAAACCTTTGTCGAGTAACTCCTGCAATTGGGTCATCATCTCTTTCATCTCCGCTGGTGCTAACTGATAGGGCGCACGAGCAATCGGTGCCGCCCCCGGCACGAGGTCAATTCTGAACTCCACTTGACGATCCGGAGGTAGGCTCGTCAAGTCATCGGGAAACACCTCAGGGTACTCATTCACTACGGGCACATCTCCCACGCTTTTCTTCTCTTTTTTGGCATCTAGTACATACGCTAGATACCCCGCACAACCCTTCCCCAAACATCGCCTAGCTTTCATCAACGAAATTAGACACGACTTCCTACTTCGTTGATCCCCGTATATTACCACCTCTCCCTTATCGGTTAGAGGTATACGGATCAGCTTCTTATTACACACAATGCTCGTATCATTCCCTGCTAGTCAGTCCATTCCTAGGACTACATCAAATTCCCCCATTCCCATAGGATAAAGTTTCAATGGAAAAGAGTGACCATCTATGTCTATATTGCAACCCTCATAGACATCCCTTACCCAGACTCGACAATCACCCGCTATATCTACTTCAAGCCCAAAGTTTAACCTCTTGGGTTTCACTCGCAATCTTTGAGCAAAAACGGGCGACACAAATGAACGATTTGCCCCCGTATCAAACATCACTTTAGCAAATATCGAGTCTATAGGAAAGGTACCTGTCACTACATCCGGCGCGTTCTCCGCCTCTTCAGCTGTCATGTGGAATGCCCTCGCTCTAGCACGAGCCGGCTCCACCTTCCTCTCATTACCTTTACCTCCATTGCTGCCACCTTCACCCCCTGCCTGACCCTTCTTTAGTTGCGGACAATCCCATTTAACGTGACCCGACAACCCGCAATGAAAACAAGACCTCTGCCCACGACAATCTCGGGCCAAATGCCCCGTCTTCCCACAGTTATAGCATCCCCCTTTATCACCCAAACATTCACCCCGGTGCACTCGGTTACATTTACTACAAGGCTTTTCTGCTGACCGGAAACCTGCCCGCGGTTCAACTCTGTTCGTGCTCGGCCTCTTACTGTCTCGGGTCGGTCCTTCCCATTTGCGCTTTTCCCTAGCTCTCTCATTCATCTGCCTGTTCGTATCTCTCTCTGTCAATTCTGCTTTGTCAACTGCTGCCTGAAACGTAGTTGGTTCCTTTGCCTGCACCAACTCTCTAATACTGCTTTTCAACCCATAGATGTACCGCTCAATCCGTCTCTCTTCAGTTGGTACATATAACTCAGCAAATCTGGACTTCTCAATAAATTTCAGCGTATACTCCTGAATTGTCATTGACCCCTGCTCCAAACTCAAAAACTCTTCCTTCAACTTCTTAACTGCCGCCAGAGGGCAGTATTGAGCCTTGAACCTTTTCAAAAATGTCTCCCACGACATGCTCCTTGCCACCTCTGACCCCTTTCCCCCAGTTTCAACATCCCACCAGAAGATCGCTTCTGCCTTCAACACTGACCTCGCAAACAAAACTTTATCTTCCTCCGCGCATTTACTAGTATCAAAGACCAGCTCCATCTCACGAACCCACTGAATAGCCTTAACGGGGTCACGCTCCCCGTTGTAGGTCGGTGGTTTGCATGAGTTGAAAGCCTTAAATGTGCACCCCTTCGTTGTCTTTGGTTCATCGACGAACGGAGTGATCATCGAGTTGGTGCCCATCTCGGTTCGCAGTTCGCTACCTTCCACTATCTTCTTCCCAGTACTACTTTTGCTCGGTTCTCCAGATGTAGTCTTGTTCTGATTTTCTAAAACTGCTTTCAGAGTCTCCTGTATTTTCCCCATCTCTGATGTGAACTTTTCCTCGGTTATAAAAGCCTGCGTGGCCTCGGATTTACGCCCTTTCTTAGCTTTGGTCTTTGTCACAGGCGCGGAACTTTCCTGTTCAGAGATAACCTGTACTTCGGGTTCTGCAATACTCTTAGTCGTACGCTTGACGGTTGCCTTCTTCTTCTTACCCTTTTCCTTGGCGGTTACTGCCCCCGCCTCAGTCACAATTCTCCTCGACAAGGCTCCCCTCCGGCCACCCCGACCTCTACCCCATCCTCGCGAAGCAGTCGCTCTTGGGGAATTCACTGGTCCATCCTCGGCCAAATCCTCCACCCTTACTGTCTCCGCCCGAGGTGTGGTACTTTTGGTACGCGCGTCTTCCGCCACCGGATTCGACCTACTTCTCAAAGATCTTGCAGATATTCTGATGTAGCAGCAAAACAACAGAAAGTTTACTTACTAACAAAGGCCTAACAACGCATAGAAGACTCCCTAGCGCCACGACACAGGATAACAAGGTAGTTTAAGCACATACATGTACCTGTAAGTTCACAGTTACACTGGCCAGATGTAACTCCAAACTTACCTTACATGACCGTCCTCAATACCCTATCAATCCTACCTTAACATAGTGCTCTCCTAACGCATTCCTGTTTCTCAGTTGTGATTCTACTTCTCACAGTTTAAGTCTAGGCTCCTTTCGGTCACCTAAATCCCTTAAACTATGGCTCTGATACCAACTATAAAGACCCTTCCAAAATTAACATGCAAAACATCAATTTCATAACATCCCAAAATCACGGTCTCAAAAATTTCATTACAAATACTCAATAGGTTTGCGAAAATAACCTACACAACTGAGAAAAACTAAATGCTAGAGTGTCACTACACTTCTTGACTCTTCAGGCTATGCTCAGCCTATTTGCCCGAGCTCCTGGAAACCTGCTTACCTGAAAAGGTTTTAATTTTGAAAAGCGAGGGTTAGACCATGAGGTCTAGTGAGTCCCTCCTAACAGATATCAAAGCATTTAAAAACAGTTTATCTTTTCAGCTTTAAACATTCATACTCAACGCGTCAAAATCATATACGGACTAAAGTCCGCCTCCTCGTAATCTGACACCCTGAAGCCACCCGAAGGTGACAACGAGTCAGCCTCATGCTGCCTTGCGGAGCCTCGCTCCTGGCATATAGGGACCTCCCTTCCCGCACGAGGGCTGGCGGAACTACTCTCCCGTCTTTGCCAGTTTACGTCTCCTTGATGTATGCATACATTCTACATAAAACTTTAAACAACTTTCATGCAATTGAAGCATAATAATAAAGCATGGAAATTCTCAACATTCATAACACATTTTGAAAACACTTTAAAAGCCACACATTTTAGTTTAGAAAACTCACATGAGGCTCTTACTTCTCGTTCCTAAACAGTTCCAAACTTCCAAATCGACTTCCCTGAATAAACGGGCATAAAACAACAACTCAGCAAAAGTATCCGAACAACTCAGGTTTTCCGGACAACCCTACTTTTCCGGACGCTAAAGAGTCCGGACACCCACACTAACCGGACGACAACCTAATCCGAACAACACCCTTATCCGGGTAACTACTATTCTCCGGACGATACCCCTTTCCGGGTACCGAACTTACCGGACACAATACTTTACCTGACATAACTCCTACCCGGATAATCCATCTTATCCGGACAACTCCCTCGTCCGGGGACCTTCTCCCCAACAAGGTGTCCGGACGTCCAGGAAGGTTCCCGGACGTCGACCTGGTCTCTAATCGGGGCTGAAATCTACACTTAGATCGATTCTTTCGAAGCAAAGCTTAGCAATAGCAACGACATTACTAAACTCAACAATTATTAAGTTCTTAGCAATCAAAACACCCCAGAAGACATGATTTCTCTCTTAAAGCATCAAACTCTACTTTTAAACAACAAAAACTCCAAAATCAACACTTTGCTTACTAACTAACGATTAATCAGAGGAACGAGGGTGTGTTACCTGATTGCCTGATTGCGAGAAACGATTCATGGCTGCTGATTCCTCCTCAAATCCCAGATTTGATGATTTTCTTCTCCAAAAGCTCAAAACCTTCAAAACCCCTTTTCTCTTCTTTCTTTCTCAATTTCAGCCGACACCCACTCCAAAAT
Organism: Saussurea involucrata; assembly: GCA_033807775.1. Lineage (NCBI taxonomy): Eukaryota > Viridiplantae > Streptophyta > Magnoliopsida > Asterales > Asteraceae > Saussurea > Saussurea involucrata. Next base: position 107,246,229 of record CM066318.1, read on the forward strand.
CAGTAATAAGAACATTCTCCTAGGGTTTTGAGCCCTTATATACTTCTTTACATATTTGCAAATTGACCCCTCAACTTCCATAAGTTAAGCACTAACACAAAAAGGCTTACAATCCTACTAATTTGGTCCGGGTTGTTACAAATCTTTTTTTATTTAAAAAATTAATTAAATTCCTTTTCTTCCTTTATTTAAGCCTGCTAATTCTGCTTTTTCTTTTATTATTTTTAATAAAACTGAAAATTAATTGTTGTAGTTATCTTTTCCTATCTCTCTAACAACTCAAACTCAAATCTCTTTTTATTTAAAAAAATTAATTAAATTCTTTTTCTTCCTTTATTTAAGCCTGAAAAATATATAATTATTTTGAAAAAAATAAGATTATTCTTGTTAGAGAAAAATATATTAAAATTAAAAATCTAACAAACAGATTATTAAATCATTTATGAAACTTGAAAATTTCGAAAAACAATTTATGAAACATAATAATCTTGAAGTTTTTGAAAAAATAATTTATAAAACTCAAACAAACAGTTTATGAACATGAAAAAAAATCGAAAAAAACGGTTTATAGAAGTTAAAAAAATTCATATACTGAAAAATATATAATTATTTTGAAAAAAATAAGATTATTCATGTTAGAGAAAAATATATTAAAATTAAAAATCCAACAAACAGATTATTAAATCATTTATGAAACTTGAAAATTTCGAAAAACGATTTATGAAACATAAAAATCTTGAAGTTTTTGAAAAAATAATTTATAAAACTCAAACAAACAGTTTATGAACATGAAAAAAAATCGAAAAAACGGTTTATAGAAGTTAAAAAAATTCATATAATACACTATAATTTAATAAAAACAATTAATGTGATTACATGAATATAAAAACAATTAATTACGATCACATGATATATTTTCAAAAGTCTTAAAGTATTAAATCTTTTTTTATTTAAAATATTAATTAAATTCTTTTTCTTCCTTTATTTAAGCCTGCTAATTCTGCTTTTTCTTTTCATATTTTTAATAAAACTGAAAATTAATTGTTGTAGTTATCTTTTCCTATCTCTTCCTATCTCTCTAACAACTTAAACTCAAATCTCTTTTTATTTAAAAAATTAATTAAATTCATTTTCTTCCTTTATTTAAGCCCGTTGATTCTGCTTTTTCTTTTATTATTTTTAATAAAACTAAAAATTAATTGTTGTAGTTATCTTTTCCTATCTCTCTAACAACTTAAACTCACAAAATATTAAAAAAATCAAGCTTATCCCCAAATATAGCTCCTCTGGATCATCCCTATCAGGTATTCTATACTCATATATATACATGCATCGGGTTAAACCAGACCTTGTTTTTTTAAACCAGGAACCATATTGCATTTTATTCTGCAGAACACGTTCCTTTTCGAGGCAACTCTTTGCCTCCATTCGCCTACAAGACTCTCCGATTATACCATGCATATTCAATGGATTCAATCACTTTTCTTCTCAGGGTCAACCACCTTCTTCTCTTCTCAGGTACAGTTTCTCACTTTTCTGTTTGATTTTTGGTTTCAAATTTTGGTTTAGGGTTTCACAATCGATTTCAAAATCGTTGATTTCATACTTATGTTCAAAATCGATTTCTGGTTTAGGGTTTCAAGTAAGAGTTTGGGGTTTCACAATCGATTTCATACTTCTGATCACTTCTCAGGTACGATTTTTGTTTGATTTTTGGTTTCAAAATCGATTTCATACTTCTGTTCTTTTTTGTTTTTTCAAGGTTTTTCAAAATTGATTTCATACTTCTGTTCATTTTTGGTTTTTCAAAATTGATTTCATACTTTTGTTCATCTCGGTTGTACATATTTCAGGGACCAACTGACTTGATGCCTGCATTAAGTCCCTTAAACTACTTAATAGTTCCACATGTTCAATGGGCATGCTCATTCCTGGAAAGATAAGAACAAATAAATATTATATCTTTGATTTATGCCTAATGATCATATATGTTCTTGCTTTTGCTTCTTTGGCTACAGTTCATCTCGGTTGTACATATTTCAGGGACCAGCTGACTTGATGTCTGCAGTAAGTCCTTTAAAGTTTAAACTACTTAATAGTTCCATTAACAGACAACCTCTGAATCGCTAAGAGGTGAATCTTGTTTGGCGATAAAAAACCTGCCTCTTAATGGTTCTAAAACCCTCTGAATCAACCATTCAGCGCCCTAATTTCATTTTGAACAATTACCAAACAACCATATTGCATTTTGCATTATACCATAAGAGCCTCTTAATCATTCTGACCACTTAATCATCCTGCACAAAACCATTCTGCCAAACAGCCCCTTATTCTCCCTACACCGGTGTTCAAAAAAGCATTAATTACCTAAGCAGGGATTTCGCAAAAGCATAAACAATTTCTTTAAATATAGTGTGTTTTGTAAGAATTAAAATTCTGATGCAATATTATTTTGTCCATTTTTATTGGACTACTACTTCAGTTACTTTATATTCTACTTCAAGTTGCCAATGTTTAGATCCATCTGGACTTTTTGGTCCCATTAATGTGATTTGTGTTTTGGTGCTAAAATATTCATAATATTCTGTACTGGGGATTTTTCATGTCCTTGTTACCACAAACAAACATAATGAAGAATGTGATTTCTCTTTAAAGTTCTTAATGTGATTTGTGTTTTTGTTCTTTGTTTTTGTTTTTGTTTTTGTCTTTCTTTTTTTTGGAAAATTTACCCAGATGGTTTTTTGCATCAACTTTTTCATGGAAATTTATGCGATGCATGTGGTGCGATTTCAATGTGAATATGACCTGCATTTTATTCTGAGTTTGTTTTTTAATTACTTCATGATCGAAACCAATCTGAGTTTCCTAGAGATCTATTTTTTCCGTCTCATTTAACGTTAAATGTCACTTTTTATGGGTTTCAAACTTTCTTGAATGGTATTTGGTATGCTTGTAAACGGTCTAAATGATCTATGTATGCGTTTAAATGCCACTTACCCGGGTAATAGGACTTCCTTTCTCTCTGACAGATTCTTCTGTCGTTCCTTTTACTCTTTAAGAATTAAAAGAAGGAACCATCAAGAAGCAGTAGTGGAAAATGCAATAACAATAAGAAAACGTGTCTTCTTAGAGATTGTTGATCTCATGCTAAAGCTTCAATCAAATGATCAATCTTCCTCTTCCACTGATCTGAACGACAAGAAGTTGCAGAACTCATCCAAGAACAACAAAGATGTGATCAAGCCATCAACCAATTGTATGTTTCTCACTTTTTCAATTTAAACAACATATACATGCATGCGTTACATACATTATATATGTGTTTGTGTGTGTCAATTTAAAAGATTGATATTCACGTGTATATACAATTACTCGACAAAAGCCCCTTTGTACTTTTTTAATAGATTGAAGGAAGCCCTTTGTTCACTTTTTCTTCTTTACCTTCACAGGATTAAACAGACTGTTGGTTTGAGTAAGCAACACATCAATCAAGATGTCAATAAGGGTGCTGCAGGTTTAACCTTTAAGAGCGATCAACGAGCAGAAAGGAGAAAAGATGCAAGACTTACATTAATTATGAGTTTTAGGATACTTCATTTGTGCTTTTTTTCTTTTCTTGAAATTCTCTTCTTTACTATGGTTGGGTACATTAAGCATGAATTATATATATGTAAGTATATATATTGGTTATGTGACATCTAAAAATTTCAAGTTATATCGGCTAGCAAGTCACCAAACCAAACAGACCACGAACCCCTTCTATGGCTACACGTACCAACATATTATCATTATATGTGTTTAAATATAGTTTCATGAATTTTTTGAGAGCCAGATTTATTATTATTGCACCAAAAGTTAGTGAGTTTGATGATTAGTTTTGTGCAATTTGCCAACTATACTGGCTTCAAAATAGTTGTGGTAAATACCGTTTGAAAAAGTTTGGTCAGTAAATCGAAGTATCGCTAAAATGCTATGTGTTGTTTGGATGGATTGCGCATACCTTTTTTCTTACATATAGACAAATTTTGCATCCCTCCGCATTGTGCGGGTACACTGCTAGTTATCTAATAAATTGCAATGGATTTCAATGAGTAAATTGAAAACCTCACTACAAAGAAAAGGTGTTTTAGGTAGAAGGAAGTTTTAGAGAAGTATTTAGAAGTATATCTAAAAGAAGGAGTTATATGAAAAAAATGAAATATGTAACAAAAGGTAATTAATATGACTTTCAGGGAAGGATTTCAAAACAAATTAATACGTTATAAAAATCTTCCCTCAAACTTTTAGAGACGGTTTCTGAATAAACACCTAAAAAAATATTTTTATTTTATCTTGAAATTAAATAAAAAGTTTTAGTACACTCTATAATCCTCAAAAGCGTATCTAAAGGTTTTCAATTTTTAAGAAATAGAACATGCTTAATATTAGAAATCAAACAGACAGCTGTATCCGAGAGTCCTTGAGTTCTATCCGAGAGTCCTTGAGTTTTCGATCCTCAATAATTGGAACAATCAAACGTTTGATTTCTACTGGTTTCTCTTTTGTTTCGATCTTTGATTTCGTTTTTCGATTGACTTTGAGTTCAATTTGTCTTCATCTCTTCGAATTAGGGTTTGAGGATTTATAGAGTTACGCTTCTTCGTTGGCGACTTCGTTTTGTCTTCATCTCTTCGATTTACGGTTTGAGGATTCATAGAGTTACGCTTCTTTTATGGCGACTTCGATTTTGTCTTATAGTTAGTTGAGAATAAACATTATGATACGAGTATTTTTGAGCTGTTAATGTTTATTATGTGAAATTTATGTTCTTCCTGGTTTGTTTTGGTAATTTGGTTACATGATTGATTGATTTGGGAATTGGTGGCTCTGGTTGCATTACAATCTTCATATGATCATCGAGGAATTCGCTTCATTTGGTAAAGTTTTCTTCTTAGAATGACTTAGGATCTTTGATAATGTTCATTTATTAATTTCCTTCCTCATGTACTTAAAAAAGCAGACTCAAAAGTTACCTTGAATATAATATATGTGTTATAATATTAAACTATATTATATTTTGATGCTGATTAGTGAGGTAATATGGAAATTACCATATTACCCTTATTCTTGCTCCCAAGATGCTTGGTCACCAATCCTCTTCACCTTATAAATTGTTGGAATAAAACTTGCTATGATGAACAAAAATCACAGGTAATACATAAATATGCTTGCTATTGATTGATACTTGCAACTTTTGTTCATACAAATCACAAATACATTGACCCTATTTATACACATTGAAAAGGTGCCATCGAACCATCACAATGGTTCGGTAAAGGTTGTGTTGTTTCATGAAGCATCACACCTCTTCATGAATGGTCATACCCTTTCACTAAAATAACTACTTATAAATATTTATATATACTTTCTGACTTACTAATTTTAACCCAAAGGTTTAGGTTAACTATCAACACTCCCCCTTAAACTAAACTTTGGTTTAAGGTAGGTCTTCAACTTGCTTTTATCTTGCTCTTCACAGCAGCGTTGGTCCTTCGTCATCATTAATGAGATAAGACTCTTCTTGCTTGTCTTTATTGTCTTTCCACTTCGTACATTCCCTCGCAAAATGGTCGAAGTCACCACATTCATAACATCTAAAAGTGCTCTTGTCTTTAGTTCCTTGACTCGTACTTCTTCCACGTGCATTTGGACTATTCTTCCATTTCAGGCTTTCCTTGGCTTCGTTGTTGAAATTTTTACCTCGCCCTTTACCACGACTTTGGTTGTTTGAACTTGCCATCAGAAGTTTGTCTTGATCATTTGCCTCTGGCGTGTCTTGACTTTTGATTCGTTCTTCAAAGGCTGTTAATCTTCCAACGGCTTCTTCAAACGACATTTTGTCTAAATCTTGATATTGTTCAATAGTTGCCACGATCGGTAAAAACTTATTTGGAACCGAATTGAGTAGTTTCCTCACAATTATCTTGCTTTCGAGCGTAGTTCCAAGATTACTAAATTTTGCCCTTATATTGCTCAATTTGCTTGCAAAACCACTTACAGTTTCACTTTCTTTCATCTTTAATGACTCTAGTTCACTCCTCAAAGTTTGCGAACGTGCTTTCTGAACTAAGTCTACTCCAATGAACAGAACTTTGATTGAGTCCCAAACTTCCTTTGTAGTCGAGCACTGTGCTACCTGCATTAGAACATCTTCGGGCAATGTTTGAAAGATCATTGCCTTTGATATATGTACTTTCTTCTCATCCACTGCATTTTCAGCATCAATTGTTTCCCACAGACCATGGGCCTTCAATATTGTTTCCATCAACAATGCCCACGTCGTGTAGTTTGTTTCAGTCAATTTTGGACATTGTAGTGAAACATTTCCTTGTTCTCGAACTGATGCACTGTTTGATGCGTTATCATGTTTGTCACCTTCCTTTTCTACCATGCTTGCTTGCTTGCTTTTAAATTGCTTATTTCTTACAAAACAGAACCGAGATGGTTTCTGGTTTTCTTGCTCTTGTGTTTAATCAAAAGATCAAAACACTTTCTTACTACTGGCCAACTTGCTAACCAGGTTTTCTTGCTAAACTTGCTCAATATTGACCAACTTGCTAATCAATATTGTATTTCCAGACCCACTTGCTAATCTGGCTCTTGCTTGCTTTGATCAAAATAATTGATCCTTTCTTGCTGATATTAAAACTCAATGATTCTAATTTCTTGTTGGTTTGAATCAAGGGTTCTACTTGCTATTTGAATTTTAAGGTTCGGAACTTGCTATGAACCTAAGGATTCGGTTTTGACTTGCTAAGAATCACTAGGATTCGGTTTTTACTTGCTTGCTTTCTTTCTTCCCCCTTACTTTTTTCTTTCTAAGAACAATCTTAAAAAAACTTCCTTCTTTTGTCCCTTTTATTTTTCCTTCCTTAATTAAAATATTAGATTTTTCAAAAATCCTTATAATTTTAATTAAAATTTATCTTAATATAAAATCTTTAATAATATAAACTTATTATAAACTATTAAAATATCTTAGATTAAAACCAATTTAATCCCTATCTCTTTCTTTTAGGTTAAATCAATAATTTGGGGAGAAAAAAAAAACTTGCGTACTTTTGTCGAACCAGTAAGAACACAAAGTTGTGTTCTTCTTCTTTCTTGTACAAACACCGAACACCCCTGGTGGAGTAGGTTGTTATTTATAAGTTTGTGGATGTTACTAGAGAGTATTTGTGGATGTTCCTAACAAATCACCAAAACCAAATATCTGTGTGTGTATCTCAAAATTGGTGGAGTAGGTTGTTATTTATAAGGTGAAGAGGATTGGTGACCAAGCATCTTGGGGAGCAAGAATAAGGGTAATATGGTAATTTCCATATTACCTCACTAATCAACATCAAAATATAATATAGTTTAATATTATAACACATATATTATATTCAAGGTAACTTTTGAGTCTGCTTTTTTAAGTACATGAGGAAGGAAATTAATAAATGAACATTATCAAAGATCCTAAGTCATTCTAAGAAGAAAACTTTACCAAATGAAGCGAATTCCTCGATGATCATATGAAGATTGTAATGCAACCAGAGCCACCAATTCCCAAATCAATCAATCATGTAACCAAATTACCAAAACAAACCAGGAAGAACATAAATTTCACATAATAAACATTAACAGCTCAAAAATACTCGTATCATAATGTTTATTCTCAACTAACTATAAGACAAAATCGAAGTCGCCATAAAAGAAGCGTAACTCTATGAATCCTCAAACCGTAAATCGAAGAGATGAAGACAAAACGAAGTCGCCAACGAAGAAGCGTAACTCTATAAATCCTCAAACCCTAATTCGAAGAGATGAAGACAAATTGAACTCAAAGTCAATCGAAAAACGAAATCAAAGATCGAAACAAAAGAGAAACCAGTAGAAATCAAACGTTTGATTGTTCCAATTATTAAGGATCGAAAACTCAAGGACTCTCGGATAGAACTCAAGGACTCTCGGATACAGCTGTCTGTTTGATTTCTAATATTAAGCATGTTCTATTTCTTAAAAATTGAAAACCTTTAGATACGCTTTTGAGGATTATAGAGTGTACTAAAACTTTTTATTTAATTTCAAGATAAAATAAAAATATTATTTTAGGTGTTTATTCAGAAACGGGTCGTGTCGTGTCGTGTCAACCCGTTTACTTAAACGAGTTGGAATGTATTACCCAAACCCGTTATTTCGTGTCGAGTTAGCGTGTCGTGTCAGTTTTTGCCAGGTCTATATATATATATATATATATATGTGTTGACCTTGATCATGGATACATCATTGTGGCTGATTGGCATTTCTTCTACATGTTACCTTTTCTTTTACAGCCACAAAGTGGTCAAAACCATAAACACTTACACGTTCTACCGGATCTAGTCAAGATTCCTTTAGAGTATTTATAATAACCGGTATTATAACCAAGTTACGTGAAAAGTTAGTGTTTGGAGTTAGTCCTTGCTTTGTATGCTTGTACATATTGCATATGGACTTTAAACCAAACTAACTTTGTCAAATATGGCCATTAGAGGGGTTAAACATGGATAAATGAAATTAGAAATAAACCTAAAATGTGAAAAATTGACTACTTATGGTAAATAGGTTATCTATGAAACTTTGAGGGACTAAAAGTGAAAAATTGAAAAATATAAAAATAAATTCAAAAATAAAAATTCATTTTCAGATTCTATGTCTTCTCATAGCAAACCCGAGACTACAACCCTCATTCATGGAATTAAGCCTTAAATCCTTGATGTAATGGTGAGATTTTGATGATTTTGAAGGTAACTATTAGATAAGCTTATATTATTGAAATCTACGTTATTGGGTTGAAATACATATTAAGTGTGTGTAGAGTTGTTAGGCCATTAGAGGTTGGAGTTTGTAAGAGATTGAAGAAATCTTCATCTTGAAGATGTTGTAAACATCCCTAAGGTAAGAATTTTGTAAACCTTGGAGTTAGATACGTGGTAACCTAATATTCAAATAGGTTTTGGTTTATATGATGTTAAGGGATGTTAAATCAAAACAAGCATACTATAATCTTGTCAATACATGGTTTTGAGTGAATACCAAATCAAGTGGTAGTGTTAATATGCTAAAAATAGTTAAGTATGGTGCTGTTGGAGTGAATCATAAATCTGCAGGTTGTAGAAAATCAAACATTGATCCAATTAAGGTGTGTAATATATGGTTGGAAAGCTTAGTTTGTATAGAACCTATGTTATGAAGAGTCCAAAAGCTAACTTGGACCTTAAGTGTGCCAAAATGTTGAATTACAGTAGCTGGTCTCTGTAAACTTGGGATTTGCACATTGTTAGTATAAACATCATATACAATCGGTCATAGCTCCAAACAGCATGAATCTGGTGTGATTGGATTCCTAAGAGGCATATGTAAGATTTTCATTTTGACAATAACACATTAAGCTCCTAAGTATGAGTAAAATGACAAAAACAGAGATGGACAGAAGCTGGAATGTGCAAGGACTGCACTATTTTGTTTATTCGTTTGATTAAGCCAATGATCATGTACCCAACACTATAAATGAGTTGTATGTTTATTAGGATGTAAATAAAGCTTAAGTAACTTAAAAGAAATGTACAAATAGGATAAATAGATCAATCAAACATAGGTAATCATACATAGTTCTAAATGTACATTACTTGTGATAGGATATTCGATTAGCAAGGATTGGAAACGTTGGCATTCGAGCATCGTGTTTGAGTATATCGGCTATAAAAAGGTACAAATCTCTTATTTACTTGAAACGGGAGTGACCTATTGATGAGGGTCATTCTAACAAACTTGATTTACCGAATGGTACACTTTATGAAAAGACCTCAATGATGTTGATTCTTGGATTTTCATCGTGTCATTTCTTTGTTGAATTCCATTTGGTGTCCCATTAGTTGAGCACGACATAGGAGTTTTCCAAAGTTTGCTGCCTCTAATAGGGACCGTTGGCCCGATTCTTGAGTTTTACTCTGAACGTTGAGACGCGAATGGAATATGATGAATATCAATTGTTGACTCGGTCTAATGATCGTGAGATTACCGAATTGACAATTGCACGAATAGATAGTCTCAAGCCATATTTGTTTATTGATTCTTGTTATATCATTATGATCCGGTTAGATCACATTTGTTGTGATCCCTTACCCAGACACTTTGTTGGGGCACCGACCTTGTGATGCTTCCATGGTGGTTATAATCACTATGGCGTCCTCGTGTATGTGTGGTTAGTGCGCTGACCCTGATCAAGCCATGAGGGCGAATGGATATCCTAGGAACAGATCAGAACTAGGACTGCTTTAATAGTAGTCGAGGGCTAGTGGGTGTCGTGGCTACACTGCTAGTTCTCACTTATGCCCATTGAACCGTACATTCTTTGGGAACAACGAGTTTAGTGTATTCAGGCGATTTATGTGAACTTGCATTACACGAAACACGAAACGGGTGATTACGTGAACCCTTTTGTTATATCTTTGTGATGTTCGATTGAATTACTTTATCGTTTCATGGTTATAGGTGTAATATCCTGTATTTTTGTAAGAATTTCAATAAATAAATGTTTTGGCTCAAGTTTAAAACCTTATGGAACTAGAGGGACTAAATATGTCATTAAGCAAAAGTTTAACATATTTGGGATAACCTATTGTGATTGTGAATGGAAGCGTATGGATATGTATATATAATATATATATTATACTAAAAAGAATTTTTTTTATTTGATATCATTCTAGGGTTTGGCGGCGTATGTAACATAGTTATATTTGGATTCAATTTTCATGATCATGTTCATGTATAATGGGTGAAAAAAAATCCGGAGAAGAAAAAAAAAAGATTGAGAGTTAAGGTTGAAATACTTGGAGTTTCAAGCGACAAAACATGATTTGAGGTGGGTTCGTGTTTGAAGTTTTGATTGTGATTTTGAAGACTCATTGAAGAAATATGAAGGAGATTTACTAGCGATTTTGGATGTTAGCTAAGGTACGGATTCCTTATTTTCCCCCCTCTTTGTGTTTATTCAATCCGTTGTATATGTGTTGATTCGTTACATTTATTTAATTTGTTGTATATATATATATATATTATATAAATGGTTTCCTTGTCTTTTCTTCGATTCTTTTCGTTCGATTCGGTGTACAACCAAGTTGGTTTGTGTTCCCATCCAATTAGTAAATCGTTTGATCACGTCTAGGGTATGTTCTCCGTTGGTGTTTCATGCGATAAATCGAGTCAGGCCCGTGCATTAGGGTGTTCCAATAGGTTCCACCGCACGGGGCCTCCGTTCGTCGGGGGCCTCAAAATGTTTCTTGAAATTTTTTATAGTAATAACTTTAGGATATAAGAAAGAAAATCCATTAGAAAACACAAGTTGCTTGTAGTAGTGCAGTTGGATAGCGCTTTTCATTCACATTTTTACTGTTATTTGAATTCTTTATATTTAACTAGTGTGCGTCCCGCGCGTTGCGCGGTAGCAAGTAATATTTTAATGAATTACTTGATCACATTAAGATAAAAGGTAATTCATCGGTTAATACTAATGAGATATGATTTAAAACGAAAAATGCAATTCCATAAGTGGTTCATTTTCATCTATTGTTTACCATTTGTTGTTACGAGTAAATTGAGATTTATTGGTAATAATTTTGTTGTTATATTGTTTAGAACTCAAACGACACACCAAACATATTGTTTTTTTTAAAGGGTATCCTAGGTTTTGCCTAGACTAATCTCTGGCACTGATTGACTGCTAAGCATGCAGCCCTGAGATAACTCCTCAGTGGCCACAAGTTGCCAACGCCTGGATTCGAACCCGGGGTAGATGGGTTTCTGAGCCACATCCCCTAAGGCCTTAACCAGTACGCCACAAGCCTTGTGGTTAAACATATTGTTGTTACGAATTGTTTGAAGATTTTTTTTTGCCCAAAAAGGGTTTGACTAAACTTAGTGAACTCTATGAGTTTCCAGAAATTAAACATGTATCCCTCTCTTGTTGTCAATATATGTTAACATGTTTCATAAAAATGTTAATCTTCTTATCAGTGAGATTACCAAACTCATTTCAAATTTATATACAACTTTACTTCATCATTTCTTGTAGTCCATTTCATTCTCCAATCTAGCATTCCCTCATCAATGTGGAATGACTAAAATAATAACACAATGCAAGATTTAATAAATAAAAAATATTACAATGTCACTTCAAATACCCTATGTTATTTCTTTTATACATATAAATAAAGAAAGATAGAAAATGTAAATATTTTTCTATTTATATATATATATATGTTATATAAATATTTATGTTATCTTTTGTAAAATATCTATTGAGGTATTAGTCAAAAGACGTTTCACAATGGTACCTCAAATTATTTTGGTTATTTCTTATATATATAGATAGATTGTTTTATTCAATATTTGAAAATTCTAAAATCTTACGGCTTTTGGGTCGTACCTTATTAATTGTTTAATTGTGTTTGTAAACAAACTTTGTTTTAACAATCATTAATCTCTTTTTAATTTTCAATGACACTTTCTCCTATTAATACACTCTCATTTTCTAATATATTACAATTCACTATTTGAGAATACTAAAATCTTATGGCTTGACATAATGTCATCACATCCATCTTTTTTATACAAACTTCTTTATTCCAATGTTTCAACTTCTTACCAATGTGGGATAACTACAGCTAAACCACAATCCACTATTTGATACTCAACTCTCATGGTGCTAACTCGTATCTTTTTGGTTTTCCTTTTATCTATTTAAAGATATGAAACGTTTAACTATTACATGAAATGTTTTGTCATGTAAATAAAAAATAACTATTTAACCCAAAAATGGATCAAATTTTGTATGAACCATCAAGCCTTATCCTATCCTTTATATAGCCACTCACACTTCCAACTTTTCACTTTTGTCACCAATGTGGGACAATGAAGAAAAACAAAATTCACCATTTGATGAATACTTGATTCTCATGATGCCACCTCATTACTCTTGGGTTTTCCTTTAAGGATATGAAATGTTTAACTATTACATGAAATGTTTAACTATTACATGAAATGTTTAACTATTACATGAAATGTTTTGTCATGTAAATAAAAAATAACTATTTAACCCAAAAATGGATCAAATTTTGTATGAACCTTCAAGCCATATCCTATCCTTTATATAGCACTCACACTTCCAACTTTTCACTTTTGTCACCAATGTGGGACAATGAAGAATCAACCACAATTCACCATTTGATGAATATTTGATTCTCATGATGTCACCTCATCAACCATGGATGCCCTTTTATATATATAAAGATTTTTAAGATAACTTAATTATTATATTAAAAAAATTAAAAATATCATAATTTCTTTATTTTTAATTTATAAGATAACTTAATTATTATATTAAAAGAAAAATAATTATATAAAAAAACTTAATATTGTAAAATTGTTTAATTACTTTTTTAGTTCTTATTATCTATTTATATTTTATGATTTTCTTATTTAAATTATTTTTTAAAAAGCTAAAATTCTTAATTTCTTAATTTAGTTTCCTTAGGTTTTACTTATATTATAAAACTGAAATGCTCTTTTTAGGTTCCTTCATCTTTCAGATACAAATTACAACAATCACTCTACATCTTTAAGACCTTCCGCATCGGGACCTTGGGTTAGAATGGATTGGGGCTAAACACCATCGCACCCCTTGGGGTTGGCGCGGGATGGAACCCGCCCGGGTTGGGCAACCAGCTCGGGTTGGGGTGTTATTTTTTTTTTGAATTTGAGCCGTTGAAATATGGACGTTGGGTATTAATTTTTTTTTAAATTATTTATATCCTATAAATACTAATATTAACCTATTTATTTTTTCACAAAAACAAATTTACTCTCAATCTCTCCCATCTTCCCCACTTATTTTTTCACACCACTAAATTTTCTATCAATCTCTCAAACTTTTCTCTACTACAAAAACAAAATGTCTTCTTCATCAGTGAACTCGTCGGAATTTTATGAGTCGTCTTCGTCATCGTCGGACGGGGAAATTAATCTACCCGCGTATCGTCAAATGGATTACGATATTTTTCGTGGATTAATAACCAATGTTGTAGAAAGGCTTTTCGATCAAGATGAAGAACCAAGTTCGCCTCCAAGACGGAGACGGAGGGGACCGGATCAAGTTAGAGATCGTGAAGCTGCACACGACCGACTTGTTGCAGATTATTTTGCGGAAAACTGTAATTACAGTGACGAGTTGTTTAGGAGACGGTTCCGCATGAGCAGACGACTATTCCTACGAATAGTGGAGGATCTTGAGCGAGAGTATAAATATTTTCAACAGGGCTGGGATGCTAGAGGCAAAAAAGGGTTATCTCCTTTGCAAAAGTGTACCTCGGCAATTCGGCAAATGGCGTATGGGATATCCGCTGACGATTTTGATGAGTACTTGAAGATGGCGGAGTCAACTGCACGTTTATGCATACAAAAGTTCAGCAAAGGTATCGTCAATCTTTACGGTAAGCGATACTTACGTAAACCTTCTTATGATGATATTCAACGTTTATACGCCACACATGAAACTAGGCACGGGTTTCCCGACATGTTAGGAAGCTTAGATTGTATGCATTGGGATTGGGACAACTGCCCAACTGCATGGCGCGGGCAGTACGTCAGAGGTGATCATGGTCGGCCGACTATTATGCTAGAGGCAGTGGCATCACAGGATCTTTGGATTTGGCATGCATACTTCGGGGTTGCCGGGTCCAACAACGACCTCAATGTGCTACACCAGTCGCCGTTATTTAACGATGTACACAACGGGAAAGCACCGCAGTGCCCGTTTCAAGTAAACGGAGTACAATTCAAACACGGCTACTATCTTGCAGATGGGATATACCCCGAATGGGCTACCTTTGTGAAATCATTCAAATGCCCTCCGGATCAAAGACGATTAAGGTTTAAAGCCGCGCAAGAAGCGGCAAGGAAGGATGTAGAACGTTGTTTTGGTGTGCTAAAACAACGCTGGCACATAATACAACACCCAGCAAGATCGTGGCACCCGAATAAAATACAAAAAGTAATGTACGCTTGCATCATATTACACAATATGATATTGGAAGACGAAGGTAACGCGATTTGTCGTTTCGATGAAAACGCTAATCAAGTTGATGAGGAGGACGACGAAGAGATTAGCGACCAACAATATGACGCTAACGTGTTAGAAGTCCGAAACCGAGAAACGCATCATAACCTTCGGGCGGATTTAATCGAACACATTTCACAGCTTCCAAGACACAACGAGTAGTTATCATTTTTTATTTGAAATTTATGTATTTTTATTTTTATTTATTTTTATTATGTAAGGTTAAAATATTAGTTTGATTTATAAATTATAATATTATATATTATTACAAATTACTTATAAAATATTAATTATTTAAATTAATGGTAACAAAAATAAAAATAAAAATAAATAAAAGATGGGATGGTGGTGTGTGATGGATGTGGGGGTTTGTGGGTTAGAATGGGTTGGAAGGGAAAAATGATGTGGCGCTGATGTGGCAGTGAAAAAATGTGGGTTAGAATGGGATGGATGCGGATGGTCTAAGATGTAATCTGTAAGTAAATAATAAATGTTTTTCATTATTTATTTAATTTTCAAATAGTTTCTTCATTTAATTTTGCTTGATTATTTTAATGATATTTAGAAATTTTCATGATTGTTATTGACTATTCCCTATTTTTTTTCTTAATCATGTTCAATTATTTTTGAAAATTCATTTGCGATCTACTATATCTCGAGAATGTTTTACGTTCGATTTCGATTGAAAATGAGTTCCTGACAAATCTTGACTATGAAATTATAATAGATGATTTCACTTTTATAAAAGATAAAAAAATTTATGTTCAAAACATAGTAATGTCTAATTATTTGTCTTCTTTTTGTATAAATGTATGTAATAGTGTTAATTTATTATTGTATTATTAAACTATGTGTCATATATTACAAGTTTTACTTATTATGTCATTACTTCTAATTTGGTTACTTTTTACATTTTACTCATATTAATAGATGGGAAATTAATTAAAATGCCAAAAGTTTGACCAAGTGTTATCAAAATGCCACAAAATTTCGGCGGTTTACCAAAATGCCCTAATGGCCCGCGATGGAGCCCGCGATCGCGGGCTTGGGCTGACGTGGCACATGACCTGGCCAAAAAGAGCCCCACGAGCCCCTAAACTTTGGCTGCGGTGCACATTTGGCCCCTGCCCGCGATGGACCAAAAATTTACACTTTTGTTCCTGAAAATTTACACTTTTGGTCCCTGAAAATTTACACTTTCAGCGCCTGTACTTAGACGAATCTTGCATGCTTTTACTGTTTTTTTCCACAATTATTGTACTTTGAAGACCGATTTGTGGTTGAAATTCATTTGCATGTTTTCATCAATGTTAAATCAGTGTTTTTGGAATACCAGTTTGTGGATGAAATGAGAGATTGGTTGTCATCAATGTTGGTTGTTTCATTGATAAATAGATGTAAAATGCAATCCATAATACACACACCGATTTCATACTTCTTTCTTGATTTCTTTCTGCAATATTTTGTGTTTGAGATACTACTGAAAAAATGAGTTCATCTGTTGCAAAAGCTAAGCTATATTTCTGTTTTGATGGTGAATGGGAGCAAGATAACAATGAGTGGAATTTTGCTTATAAATCTAAGCATGGTGTAAAAGTGCCAGTAAACTATACTTATCAGAAATTTCTTGCATACACCATGCAAAAATGTGGAATCAACCCTTCTACTGTTTGCAAGTTAGTGTTTAAAAATGGCGATGGGTCATTTGTGGATTTATCCAACGATGGGGATATCTCTACTTTTCTGCACTTTGCAGTCGATTCAGAAAGGCCCCCATTACTTTTTGTGTATCCCGACGTATCCGACGAAAACGACGACGACGGTGACGACGAAGACCTCCAAATAGAGCAGCCTGATTCTCAATTTCAAGCGTCCGACGCCCCAACGGTTCATTTAGATCATTCATATGGTCTTAACGACTGTATTCCGGAGACGCAACAACAACAACCACCATAACCACACGAAGGGCGTACTGCTGGAGTTGCTGATGACGAAACCCATGTTTTCAGAACGGGTAATTCTGAAATAGACAGATCAGACACCGATAGTGATGATCACGAAGAATATACCCCTAGTAGAAAATCATGTAGTCAGATAAATGACTTTTTTGATATGCCCCCTATTCTTCCAGACTCCCATACCCAGACACAAACCTACGAACCTACACCTTATATTCGCAGTGAAATGTTACATGTAGGTCAGATATTCGAGTCGAAGGATCTCTTGGCAAGTCAGGTCAGACTTAAGTTCTTGGAAGAGGGTTTCGAAAGGCGCACGTCGAAATCTGACAAAACTAGATACATAGTTGAATGTGCCAGAAAAAACTGTGACTGGAGGATGTACGCGATTGACACGGGTGGCAAAGAAGGGGCGTTCATAATTAGAAAGTTGCACGACGTACACACTTGTACGAGGACGCAACTGAATCCCTACCACAAACAAGCCGACAAAAAGACTTTGGGTGCGATACTGAAAAACAAAATTGTTGATGTTTGTAGGTCATTGCGTCCAAAGGACATCGTCCACGATGTTCACCAGCAGTTTGACGTCAAGATTGATTACCACCAAGCTTGGCGTGCGCGATGCCATGCACTGTTTATGGTGAGAGGCACGTTCGAGGAGTCGTATGAACGACTCCCGACATATATATATAATTTGCAGCTGCAGAACCCTGGTACTGTCACGCAGCTACTGACCGATTCACGTCGACGGTTTGAGATGTGCTTCGTGGCCCTTGGACCCGCGGTACGTATTTTAACACGTCATATATTTACACATTATAAACTATAACATTTACAAAGGAAAATCACCTATGTTTTTGCAGATCCGCACATTTGTGGCAAATCTACATCGTGTCCTGAAAGTGTAAATTTCAGGGACCAAAAGTACAATAATTGTGGAAAAAAACAGTAAAAGCTGCAAGATTCGTCTAAGTACAGGGGCTGAAAGTGTAAATTTTCAGGGACCAAAAGTGTAAAATTTTGGTCCATCGCGGGCAGGGGCCAAATGTGCACCGCGGCCAAAGTTTAGGGGCTCGCGGGGCTCTTTTCGGCCACGTCATGCGCCACGTCAGCCCAAGCCCGCGATCGCGGGCTCCATCGCGGGCCATTAGGCCATTTTGGTAAACCGCCGAAATTTTGTGGCATTTTGGTAACACTTGGTCAAACTTTTGGCATTTTAATTAATTTCCCTTAATTGATTAATCATAGGATATTTATAAGGATTAATTTAAAGATATAAATGTCATTTTGATTTCTCTTAAATCTTGTTATAATTATTTTATATAGAAACAAATATAGGATCACATTTAAATTTGTACAGGGCCTCCAAGATGTCAGGAACGGCCCTAAATCGAGTTATGAATATGTTTAAAAGATCAAAATCCGTTTTTTTAAGCTGCCAAATTTCTCTCTGAAAATTCGTGTTATTTGTAAAAATCATAACAAATCGCTCGTTTATCGGATTAATTCATATAATACGTTTTTGAAAACCTGGAGATGTCTACAACGATTTATTGTCACACGAGCAAACTGTGATTTTATTCTAAGACGTCTATAATCCGTGTTTTCCGAAACTGATCTCGGTTTAGACCAAAATTGCGCGACTGTTTTCAAAAATTCGTATATAATTCATTTTAAATCTGATTCAGTTCATTCTTGATTTTATGGAATCACAGGACTTTTATGTAAAATTTCTGTTTAGATATATTTTTCAAAAACCTACTGGAAGTATGATATAATTTGGGATTTCTAAACGTGTAAAGTGCTAAAACATGTAATACTCGATTTAGAAAAGCTTTTGAGTGTGAAATTCCTATCCTACTTATGGTTTTGGCTTTCCATATGTTTTTGTTTTCAAGTCTTTTGTAAGATTCCATTCAAGTATTTATGTTAATGGTTTACTAAATCTCATGCCATTTAAATTCCTTTTTGATTCGTAAGTCGTCAATAAAGTGTGTTCGGAAATATAAAGCTTTTAATGGAATTGGTCGACATTTTTGTATAAGCAAATGTCTTTTTGATTCTTTTTGTAATTAGTATGATTTGTTCACATGTGACGTGACACACTTTTGAAGTTAAACCTTTTCGTTAATTCGATTCGTTTAAGTAAATTTGCGAACCCTCAAGCTTTCGTTTAATTCGAAATACGTGCTTCATGATTATTTGATTTGTCTGTTACCGTGTCGTTCTTTCGCTCGTAATTCTTCAAGGTCACATATTTTTGTAAAATTGTCCTACACACGTATTCGTGATGTCGATGCTAATAATTATATAAAAATCGGTTTGATTTGATTTCGATCTCTCAGTCCTTTGAGACCATTTTGGATAAGTGTGAATAACCTTTTATTCGACTCCGACACCGTTCGTGTAAAATCATTATTTGTTATACGTCACATGTGTGGTGACAATTTATTTCGGTTAAGTCGAGCTACTAACCACCTATGGGGGTACCATAGGCACGTCATTGTGGCATCGATGACGTGACACTAACTGTGGCGGTGTGATTAGACCACGGCGTCTCCTCTTTTGTGCTTTGTGAGAGCGATATATGATGTGATTATTTGATTTAGGAGGCGTATGGGTCGACCCTAGTTTATGTGATATGTTTGTAGGGTGGATGTCGGTGTAGTGTCCAACGCCGCATCTCACATTTAGTATGTGTGGATTTGCTACCCAACGTACGAGCCTTTGTGGCCAGATGTCTGACACTTGTCACGTCGGTTGATATGCAAGTGTATGCGTTATTCGAGCTCGATTCATCCCATCATATGTTAATTATTTGATTTTGATATTGTCAGTTAAATTAGATTTTTGTCTCACTATATATTATTCGTTGAAAGTATAAATCATCGTTTTCGCTAAATTTTTGAAACCATTGTGTCTAATATCTTGAGATCGAATTATTACGTTTTCGGTGTTACTTCATTTTGTTATGGTCATACATCCGTGCACTGAGCATTTGGCTCAGCCGTGTTTTCTTTCTCTTTTCCTCACGGCAGGTAATCAAGGGGGTTGCTAAGGTTTCGTGAGAAGAGTGGATAAGGTTCCGATCAAAAGAAGGTTTCGAGATAATTATTACAATTTTAGGCATTATTTAATTTATTTCATTCGTTATTAGACTAGCTCTGTCGGTAAATATTTATGTTTGGTTTGATTAATTGTTGGGACCTACTTGAATATTTTGTTTGGAGTTTATTTCTTGGTTGGAGACTTTATATATTTGAAGACATTCTATATCGTTTATTATGTTTAGAAGTAGCCTCTCGTTCTCTAGAATGGGGGTGTTACAATAGGGATAATTTGTACTTACCCTAAATTGTTTATTATTTTTGTTGACCTGTTCACTCTGTTTTTGCTCAGCCACATTTGTTATTCTGTGGCAGGTTTTAGAGACAGACTTGTTGGTCCCGAAGGGGTTATACAAGTTTGTAGAAGGGGGTTGAATACAAACGCAGATTTTTAACTTTCTAAATTGTTTATTTATATAAATCAAACAATTTACAGTTTGTTGCGAAACAAGATTAAGTTAAAAACTTAACCTAAACAAACTATGAGAATCACACAGATTTCTTGCACTAAGAAATAGAGAGAAAGAAGATTTAGAAAACTAAGGACAATTTTCTAACACTAAGAAGTTCAGTGAGAAGGAAACTGAGCACTTCACAAATGAAGTAGGGTTTCCTATTTATACCGCATGCATTTAATGCAAGTCAGTACAACTTTACACGTGGCAGCTTCTGGTTGGTTGCATGAATTTGACTTTATCAAACATCCTTTTGGACGCATGATGTACAATGTAGTTGGCAGAGTTGGTTTGTACGATTCTGGACAAGGGATGTCCTTATGACAAATCGTACAAAAGTGTGCAAGGAGATAAGACAAAAGTATCTTGTAGAAAAGGCTTCATGATCAACGATTGCTGAGTTGATCTTTATCAGCGAATGATAAAGTTCAGCTCTCGCTGAAGTCTTCTACTTGAAACTTCGCGTGAAATGGACAAGTCTTGTCTTCGCTGATATCTGTATCAGGTCACTAGTAGATTTAATCACTCGTTCGTCAGCTTGGTCTTCGATTTCAGCTTTGAACTCAGTTGTCGTGAATCTTGTCTTCAGGGATCGTAAGCAAACAATTATAGATGAAGCTTACAGCGATCATCAGTGAGACTGAACAGGCTCAGGGCTTACTGATGTACATATTGTTGGGTCACTTAAGATTTAAAGATGACCTCAGTCTCTCAATTTTACACAGTTCATACTTAGAATATTTTTTAGGTTCTTTACAAGCAGTTTAATTGTATAAAAATGTTCGGTGAAGTCGAAGATCAACTAAAGAAACAAAGTAGAAGTATATCTTCAAAGCGGATTGAAGATAGACTTCTCAACCAAAGATTAAGCTTCTACTTGAAGACTTCCTAAAGTCTTAGGCCAGTTCACTTGAAGTTTTTGAAGACATGTTGGAAGATGAAATGTTAGGCAAGATCTTTGAAGACATGTTACAAGATGAAAAGTTAGGCAAGATCTTTGAAGAAGATAACATGTTAGGCAAAATCCTTGAAGACATGTTAGGCATATCTTCGGCAAGATCTTTGAAGAAGATAACATGTTAGGCAAAATTCTTGAAGACATGTTAGGCATATCTTCGGCAAGATCTTTGAAGAAGATAACATGTTAGGCAAAATCCTTGAAGACATGTTAGGCATATCTTTGGCAAGATCTTTGAAGAAGATAACATGTTAGGCAAAATTCCTGAAGACATGTTAGGCATATCTTCGGCAAGATATTTGAAGAAGATAACATGTTAGGCAAAATCCTTGAAGACATGTTAGCATATCTTCGGCAAAGAAATTTCATAAGGTAGATTCCACTTTATCTGCAGAATATATTTAGGATATCTTGCATTGATAGAGACATCATCCGAAGATCAGAAGAAGGTTCTTTAGATTTTTTATCTCTTTCAAGAAACTTCAGCTTCAACAAGCAGGTCAACGCTTGAAGACAAAAGTAAAAAGACAAAATTACTTTTCAAAAGACCCGCTTCCTATCTGCCTTCCATGCTCTCTTTGACAAGTGTCCATTGCATTTAATGCATAAGGCACTATAAAAGGAGATCATCTTCAACCTTGCAACTCACTAGTTTACAGACTCTCAAGCTTTCAAGTGCTAGCATTTCTCTCTCAAAGAAGTTCATTTTTTTCTTATAGTTTTACAATTGTTCTTCATTCTGTGTGTGACTGTGTGTTAGATTGTTTGAGTAGATTTTATCTGTTTTGTTCCGCAACAATCTTTAAGTTTTCTGTGTGTAATTCTTATTTGAAGTTTTTCAATAAAAGAATTAAATTAAGTGAAAAATTTTGTGTATTGTATTCAACCCCCCTTCTACAATACTTGTTTACCATTGCTAATCCATAGCTGGGACCAACAAGTGGTATCAGAGCAGGTCAGTTTAATCTAATAAACTTGATCTGATCTGCAATGGCTTCATCTTCTACCTTGAACAATGTTTCTTCTCAAAACTCTACTGCTAATGCTGGATCATACGACAATGGCTCCATAGCCAAACCACCAAAGTTTAACCCTAATAACTTCTCTCTGTGGAAAAGTCGTATGATGCTCTTCCTAGAAGGAGTTGACAGCAGATATCCCACCATACTCCATGAAGGGCCTCTTGTCCCAAGAGTTTGGGATCGTTATAATGCCAAAAATAAAGATGAGGATGGTGATGATTCTTCTTCTAATGAGGAAGAACGAACACTAGCTACTGGGAGATACATTGTAAAGGACCCCAGTAAGTACAATGATAAAGATAAACGTCTTGTAGCTCTTGACACTAAAGTCAGAGCCATCATTGCCCTCTCTTTGCCTGATGAGGTTTATCATTCTCTTGTAAACTTTTCTACTGCTAAGGAAATGTGGTCCACTCTGTGTGTTCTTTATGAAGGTACGTCTGAAGTGAAAAAGAGCAGAAAGATTGCTCTTGTTAGAAAATATGAACTATTCTCTTATGAGAAAGGAGAATCTCTTTCAGACTACTGTAACCGTTTTAACAGTCTTCTTAATGATCTTAAATTGTTGGGTCGCATGTATGATAATGAGGAATTCCTATGCATATGGATTGTCTTCCTAATTTTTGGGAAAACATCTGTACTTGTATAAAGACAACCAAGGATCTTGATCACATGCCTCTCACTGCTCTTTATGGAACTCTCTTCAACTATGAGCAGACTAAGTTGCAAAGGAAGTCTGTCATCACAGATATAAAGGGCTCTTCTATAGCTCTCTTAAGTGACTCTTCCAAAAGAACTATGTGTACTCCAAAAATCACCTACCCATCTGACTCTGAACATGATAGTCAAGGAGATCCCAATGAGCATTCAGAAGCATATCTTAGTGATGCTAATGATGAATGTGAGGAAACTTCAGTTGACAAATTATCAGGTGGAATGGCCAGGATGGATGGGTATTCTAAATCCAAATCTCACTTTTCTTCTGAAAAATATAAGTTTAGTCGAAAACCCTCATCTTCTCTCTCCAAACACTCCCCCTCAGACAAATCAAATGAGGAATGTTTTAACTGTGGTAAAAAGGGTCATTTTTCCTCTGAGTGCAGGAGTAAACGTTTTGAAAAACCCAGAACTTCTTCCTCTAGCCGATATTTTTCAAAACCGGGAAGATCCAAATATGATTCTGACCGGGATGAAAGATACAAAGAAAAATACAAGAGAGAAAAGGAAAGAAATGAAAGGCTAGTCAGAAAGGCAAAGGGGCTGCCTGCTAAAACTCATGATCTGGCAGATGAACCCACATCTGAAAGTGAGAAGGACATTTCAAACGTGTGCTTCATGGACAAGATAAATGACATGGATCCAGAAGGCCACATCTCCTCAACTGCTCTTATATCAGCTAAGTGTTTCTCCTCCTCTTCACAGAATTGACAGACTCAATCCCTACTGTACCTTCTCCTCAGGAAACCTTAGCAATCCTAACCAACCTTAATCCTCAACCCTCCTTTTTCAACCCAACAAACACACTCATCTTTCCACCTCATCAATCCACATCTCTATCAATCTCTATAAACACAACCTTTTTACTTTCCTTGATCCACGTCATCTCAATCTCAACCATCCATTTTCTTACCTATCCAAAATTACCCTTCATCTCACCCCTTCTTTCTCATCCCTACAAACACATCTTACCCTATACAAAAACAACCTACATCCTATCCTAAATTAATTCTTTCTCCTAACTTCTAAAAAGTGCCAATACTTTCCTTCTCCTCCTATAAAATTCGGCAATTACTCTATCCCAAAATCATCTCTCAAAATCCCTTATTCCTAATCTTTCTCACAGATCCCTCTCTCCTTCCTTACTAATCGGCAACCACCACCGCCGAAAACCATTCAGCAGCTTGCCGAACAGCACACTTTGCCAAACTCCACCTCCGCCGAAAACCACCATTTTTGCCGAAGCTCTTTTGCCGAACATCTCCAATTCGGCACCCTTGCCAAACTCAACGCTAGCCTAACCCCTTTTTGCCGAAGACTTCTTTCCCTCCATAGCCGCCGAAGCCCTCTCTTGCCGACACCAAAATTACCGAAACAATCCATAAACCCATCTTCGCCGAACTCACCTTGCCGACACCACCCTTGCCGAACTCATCCCTTTTGCCGAAGATCCCCAACTCCTCTTGTCGAAGCCCATTTCGGCCAAAGCCCCACCGACGATCTCCTAGCTGACAAACACCCATTTGCCTAACACCTTGCCTAACCCTTGCCTAACTTCTTTGCCTAACACCTTGCCTAAACCTTGCCTAACTTCTTTGCCTATCACCTTGCCTAACTTCTTTGCCTAACACCTTGCCTAACCCTTGCCTAACTTCTTTGCCTAACACCTTGCCTAACTTCTTTGCCTAACACCTTGCCTAACTTCTTGCCTAACCCCTTGCCTAACCCCTTGCCTAACTTCTTGCCTAACATCATTCCCAATCTCCATGAAAATACTTTCTCAAGTATTCATATTCACACTCACCAAATATTCCCTTCTGCCTCTCAACCTCAACCTTCTCTTCCTATAGCACAACATCCTGGATTTGAAGATCCCTCTCTTCATGACTATGTGAAGATGCTTGAAGATCTACCCTTGAAGATGCCTTAAAGATGCTTGAAGATCTACCCTTAAAGATGCCTTGAAGATCTATATTTGAAGACTGCACTTGAAGATTGAAGATTACTTCAAGATTTTTCCCACAATCTTCAGAAGATAAATCGTTTCCATCATCTTTCGAAGATCAATGACAAACATCTTCATAAAAAAAAAAAACTACCGATTTTTTTTTTGCCGAACTTATTTCTGCCGAACCTTGCTTCTGCCGAAATTCATCTTCAAAAAAAAAATGCCGATTTTTTTTGCCGAACTTATTTCTGCTGAACCTTGCTTCTGCCGAAATTCTTCTTCTTAAAAAAAAGGTCTTGTGTTCTGGCCGATTTCCCAACTTTTTCTTAGTGTTTTTCCTACGTTGGCCGCTGAGGGGGAGAATTTATCTGAGGGGGAGCAACATCAATCCTACTACTCATATCCAGCGTCCAACTCGAAAAATGAGGAAATCGGCGGAACGGTTAAGGGGGAGCACATCAGTTCGGGCAGATCTAACTGAGGGGGAGGAACACAAAGATCAACTGGACTAACTGAGGGGGAGCAAAACAAAGACAGGGGATGGTGATGCTGAACAGGAAAAGCTGAAGCTGATTCACTCCACCTCAAACCCTCCCTCAAAGATTTCCAACACATCAACGGGTTGCTGATCAAAATGAAGAATCCTCAAGCCAGACACAAGTTTCGACTCGCTCCTCAAAGATGCAAGTAATTTTTGTTCTGTTCATATTGTCTATACTTCTTTCCTTTTTCTTTCATTTGTTTGTACAGCTATACCTTTTATTTTATTTTACTTGTAAATGTCCGATACAAAAAAAAATCCAAAAAAAAAACAAAAAGAATGGACTATGTGAAAAGAATCCAAAAAGAGTAAACAAGGGTCAAAACGAATTATTCAGTATTTACTCCTTAGATTCTGAGTATGGATGTCATCCTCAAATAGGGGGAGATTGTTGGGTCACTTAAGATTTGAAGATGACCTCAGTCTCTCAATTTTACACAGTTCATACTTAGAATATTTTTTAGGTTCTTTACAAGCAGTTTAATTGTATAAAAATGTTCGGTGAAGTCGAAGATCAACTGAAGAAACAAAGTAGAAGTATATCTTCAAAGCGGATTGAAGATAGACTTCTCAACCAAAGATTAAGCTGCTACTTGAAGACTTCCTAAAGTCTTAGGCCAGTTCACTTGAAGTTTTTGAAGACATGTTGGAAGATGAAATGTTAGGCAAGATCTTTGAAGACATGTTACAAGATGAAAAGTTAGGCAAGATCTTTGAAGAAGATAACATGTTAGGCAAAATCCTTGAAGACATGTTAGGAATATCTTCGGCAAGATCTTTGAAGAAGATAACATGTTAGGCAAAATCCTTGAAGACATGTTAGGCATATCTTCGGCAAGATCTTTGAAGAAGATAACATGTTAGGCAAAATCCTTGAAGACATGTTAGGCATATCTTCGGCAAGATCTTTGAAGAAGATAACATGTTAGGCAAAATCCTTGAAGACATGTTAGGCATATCTTCGGCAAAGAAGTCTTCGGCAAAGAAATTTCATCAGCTAGATTCCACTTTATCTGCAGAATATATTCAGGATATCTTGCATTGATAGAGACATCATCCGAAGATCAGAAGAAGGTTCTTTGGATTTTTTATCTCTTTCAAGAAACTTCAGCTTCAACAAGCAGGTCAACGCTTGAAGACAAAAGTAAAAAGACAAAATTACTTTTCAGAAGACCTGCTTCCTATCTGCCTTCCATGCTCTCTTTGACAAGTGTCCATTGCATTTAATGCATAAGGCACTATAAAAGGAGATCATCTTCAACCTTGCAAGTCACTAGTTTACAGACTCTCAAGCTTTCAAGTGCTAGCATTTCTCTCTCAAAAAAGTTCATTGTTTTCTTAGTGTTTTACAATTGTTCTTCATTCTGTGTGTGACTGTGTGTTAGATTGTTTGAGTAGATTTTATCTGTTTTGTTCCGCAACAATCTTTAAGTTTTCTGTGTGTAATTCTTATTTGAAGTTTTTCAATAAAAGAATTAAATTAAGTGAAATTTTTTGTGTATTGTATTCAACCCCCCCTTTTACAATACTTCTTTACCATTGCTAATCCATTGCTGGGACCAACACATATATCGTTGAATCATAAATTAAAGAACATAGTTTTCCATCAGTGATACTAAACAGACTTAGTATATTTTATTTGATGGTGAAACTCTAATACATATTGTTTACTTACAATTTTCACTAAGTGATTCTCAGGGTCCTTATCAAATCACTGAGGGTTTGGATCAACGATCTCCCCTATTTGATGATGACTAAGAAATAAAGGAAAATTGCTAAGTTAAAAACATAAGGATAAAAAGGACTCATAAATACGTGTCCCATTTACTATTTTTAGGGATCTTTTCTAGTACTGATAGAGTAAAGTATTTTCATTGAAATTCGTCAATAACTTCGTAATAGATTACAAGGGAAGTTGAAAAATTACAAGTACAATGAAAAAATTTACAAGTACTAAAAGATACAAGCTGATAAAATAGAAGAATACAAAAAATGATCCTATCAGCTATTCAGGGGCTTCAGGAATGATCCAAGAAGGTTACGATTGCAGTCGCACCAACATAGTTGATTTCTGAGTTGTTCGATGGAAGTTTTGTATAACTCAGAGACACGTTGAAAGTATCTGCAACAGGTGTATTCATAAAAGAAGATGCCAAAGGGTTTGCTGTGTACTTTACCAGGTACAAAGTCTTCAGCTGGAGGTAAGGAGATGTCGATACCATAGAGATCACGATTAGGGCTAAGCACTGCTTCACGAGAAAATTCAATCCTAGTCTCGTTTCTTATAACAGGGCCTGAAAAGGATGAAGTCTTCTTCTTTGGAGTAGTTCGTTTCGGATGGATGGCTGGAGGAGGAGGAATATCAACCGCTGAGGTCACTTGATCGATCAACTTGTTTATAGCACTTTCGACACAAGGCTTGAAGCTTGAGCGGGATCGCTGAATTGCGATTCTGATTTCCAACCATTCACTGAACCCTAGCTTGATCAAGGCTGAAATGTAGTAGATTCTCTTGTCGCCGTTTTCTCTAATCGTCTGAACATCGACCAAAGATACCCCTTTGACAATTTTCCCTTTCAGGTTTACAGATTGTATTCTTGAGGGTAAACTTCTGAAATGGAGCTTCTTTTTACACTAGGTCAGTGTGGTTTCACTGACCTTGACCTTTTCCTGATTTTTCTTCTTCGCCTCTTTCATCAGCTTTTCTTGGACTGTCAGGGGAAACTTCTTCAGTTGCGGATCTGTAAAGCCCGTATCCCGGTATGACCTATTTTTATTAATGTAAATTTTTATTTTGTATCGTTCTCTAACGAATATTTTAACGGGGTTAAGCGGCAAGGACCAAAAACGATTTAGTTTTGTGAAAATTAATTCTTTTGTTAAATCCTAACTCTTTTGGGTAGAAAGGGATTTTGCTTTGGGAGTCTAGGGGCTAAATGTGAATTTTGTTAATTGGCTTGCATGGGGATCGGCCCATAAGGGACCGACCCCCTCTTCCCTCTCGATTCCTTATCACGCAAACAACAAACAACCTAAAACCCTACCTTCTTCCCTCCCCCTTCTTCCTTGCGTCACCACCGAAACACCCCCAAGCGCCGCTGTGGCTGTTTTGCCGGCGAGAGAGAGAGAACAGCGAGAGAGAAGATAGCAGCGAGAGAGAAGAGAGTAGCGTGAAAGAGAGAGGGCGCCGGAGCTTCCGTGCCACCACTGGGTCGTCGTCATCGTGAGGTAAGGTTTCCTTCTCCGTCTCTTTCGTTTGTTTTCGTCGTTGTCGAACCATCGCGGAAAAAGAAACCACCACCGCAGCCGTCGTGTGCGGCCATGGCTGCCGCCGGCTGCCGCCGTCGTGCGCCTCCAGGCTCCAGCCGGGGGCTGTGATGACGGGTCCGCAGCCGTGGGTTGTGTGTGTGTATGTGTGTGGGGCGGGATTGGGCAGTCGGGTTGTTTCGTTTTCTTGTTGTCACCGGAATTTAGTAAACCGCCGCCGCCGCCGCCGACCACCACTGCCGGAGGTGGCCGTGGGTGGTACGCGGTTGAGTCCAGCCCCTTGTAGCCATAAAACCCAAATTTCTAACCCTGATCCGTGACCCGATCGCGTAAACCCGAAACGAAAATAAAGTTATCATTTTATGTGAAAAACGTCCTTTTCTGCCACTGTTTTGCGTTAGCCGTAACTCTTTACTCGTAACTCAGATTGGGGTGAAACCGGTTCCAAAAGTTCCCTTTCCGAGTCTAGTAACTTTTCTGTGTTTCGTACGAAATCCAGTTCGGAACGTAGCATAGGCCAAATCGTCGTTTTATACTGATAAGTACTGTTTTTCACCGTTCTGCGAACTGTTCTTATAAATTCCGTAATAAAATGTAGAAAAATCGTTAGGAGGTGTATAATATGTCCTTGGAACCCTAACTCAGAGTACTTTCTAGTTATGTATTTTAATCGAGGATTTTCTGGGTTTAAAGAGGTCGGATCAGGTCCCGAACAGACCTGTTTGGTTAGACCGAAAAGTCGTTTAAGTGACGGTTTAAGCGTGCGTCGTATTTTAGGGTCCGGGTCTCGTGTTAATACTTTTTAACGTTTGTCTAGGTGTCGGGAAGTGATCTTGGATTTGTGGAGCTTGATTTATTAATTGTGAGCTAGGCTCGCTTACGAGGTGAGTTCTCTCACTATATTTAATATCAGCCATTTTACATTACTGTAGCTCGTGTGTGGTAGCCTTAATTATTTGTGATGCGGGGCTAGATAGTGGGGTGGCTAGTTAGACCTTTGTTGACATGTATACGCGGGTGGCGTTGTCATGTATACGCGGGTGGCGTAGGGATGCGGGTGGCGTTGTCATGTATACGCGGGTGGCGTAGGGACTCGGGGGCCGGTGTTTGTATACGCGGGTGGCGTAGGAACTCGGTGGGGCCGAAGATTGTACACGCGGGTGGCGTAGAATCTCGGTGGGGCCCAAGATGTTATACGCGGGTGGCGTAGGGGTAGGTATGCATGTTTATGATTTGTTCGTGGACTTGTATGCTTGTTTATGTGTGACTATCTGTTATAGGGGTAGTGTGGAATAACTGTATTATATATGGTGGTGGAATTCACTAAGCTTTGTGCTTACCCTTTCCCAATAAATCATTGTTTCAGGTGCGAGTAGCTCCAAGGCGTGACGGGTACACACTGGCGCGCGGGAAGAGCTGACTATTTATTGACTTTAATTTCTAAAACAATTATTCCGCTGTTTATTGTTCGTAATAATTTTATTTGGTGGTTTGCAAATGAAACGTTTTGGGTTATTTAACGAGTTTAATTAATGAAATGTCATTTTTAACAATTTAAATTTTCTTGTAATTTTTGGGACGTTACAGGATCCCTCACTGAATGTTGGACTAGTTCCAGAGCAAAGTTTTTGTCACTAAGCTCAGCCTTCTGTTTTCCAGCGAGGATCTTCTCAGCTTTCAATGCTTCGGCAATTTCCTTGGACGTCAAGTAGCTGAGGTGAGGATAAATCAAACGCTGGCTTTCGATTCTTTGGATCATCACTGCTTTCTTTCTTTGATCATCTTCACTTGACCTTTAAGGAGGCAAGGAAGGTCTTCTGGGGTGAGAAAGTAGCTTTTCTTCAGCTTTTTCTTTGGTTTCATTAAAAATGGAAAACGGGATTATTGGTTCTTCAGCGTTGAGCGCTGGGATTATTTGTTGTTGTTGCGGAGGAGCTTTAGAGTTAGCCTCAAGCTGGGGAGAGGACTAGCTGAAACAAAATGATCAATATAGTTAGATTATTTTATGGTGAAGGAGATAGAGAAAGGAGAGGTTTAAGTGTATAGAGGTTTTACGAGTAGGAGGGTAGATATGGAGAATGGGCAGAGGAGGGATGTAGTATATGGAAAGAAGAGATAACATACCTGAAAGACTGGCTTCTTTAGAAGGATAGCCAAGTTGTCTTCAGCAAGGCCTTTGTTTTTGCCGTGCTGCGTCTTCATTGAAGGAAACTTTGTAGTGGTCCCCTCCCCTGGTTCATTGATGGAAACCCCTTTCAGAGCTAGGGATTTGATTACTTCACGACGAAAGAAGTATGGTGGTTCATCGTCTTCATCATCATCACCATTCAGAGCATTGAATGATGGTTCCTCGTCCTGAATCTCCAACTCTTCATCTTCTTCCTCGTCATTATTACCGACGTCCACGGTTTTGTCAACGGAAGGAGGAGAGTCTTCGTATTGCTCCCCCTCAAATGGAGAGGGACTTCCAACAATGGTTCCATCAGGATTATCACATTCCTGAGGGTCTTTGTTTCTTTCCTCCCCCTCAACATTCTGGGGAGGTCTTCCTTGGTCTTCTCCCCCTCTTCCACTGAAAATGGATGGGGAGGCAGGCTCAGCAATGGTGGCAACAGCAGCGGTTGAAGTGTCAAGGACCCTATCTTCTACGCCAGGGTTCCTTGGCGCAGTGGCCATTAACATCTCAGCAGTATCCAACCTGGTTTCCAGGTTTGGAATACGGGATGTTGCCAGGATGACAAAATCAACAGTCATCCTTAGGAGCTGACGATCATTTTGGGAGAAGAACGACTCAGGAACCGTGGGAGCCTCCATTCGCTCCACGATCTTGGTGAGCAAGGAGTTGTTGTCAGCGACCTGTTTGGAGAGATTGCTCACCTCACCTTGTAGACCAGAGAAGTCGGTCTTCAGCATTCCAACCTCGCTGCTAAGGCTAGAGAAGCTCGTGTAGATCTCAGTAACGGTGTTCTGTAGGTCGGAGAGGTTGATGGTGACAGTGTTTTCCAAAGAACTCATTCCCCCTTGTAGTGAGAAGATGTCAGCGGCTGTTGCCTTGGCTGCGAGGGAAGTAGAGACATCCTTCAGTGTTTCTCCAGCAGTGGTAATCGCTGTAGTGTTGTTGGTGATGTTAGTGGATAGAGAATCCACTTTGGCAGCGATGTCCGTGAGGGACGTGCTGATAGTCCCAAAATTTAGACATGCAGAAGAAAATAACTTATGAGCGAAGGAAAGATCAGAAGTTAGAGGTGCAAAGAGGGATATGGATGGTGTTTGGATACCTGTAAGATTTGGATTGGCAAAGGTGTTGAAATTTCGAGTGTCGCTCCAGTGTTCCATGTCATCCTCTAGAGAATGAGCAGGAATGTTTGTCGAGGAGCCTACAGGTCCTGTAGCGTTACGCCGTATGAAGCCTTGAAGAGCTGAGGCGTGTGTGTCTACCGGTGGGAATGATGGCATAGTTGGTGCAATGTTGTAGATGAAAGAAGTGGAGGTAGAAGCAACGACTGAGAGAGGTGGGGGTGTTGCAGCTTCAGCGTTGGATACGATGGAAATGACCTCCACAACGCTTTGAGGCACTAAGGATTTTGGGTGCTCATCCAGGATAATTTCAGAGAATTGAGTCTCTGAAACGGTTGTTGAAGGGGTGGCTTCAGCAGATGTGGCGGAGTGGACCACGAAACCTTCCAGCGTTGCTTGTGAAGAGGCCAACGTGGAGTCTTGAGACTTGGAAGGCTGAGGTTGCTCCTTAGAGGCCTTCTTGGACTTATGGCTGCCAAGAGGGGTTGTAGAGTGTTTCCTCCTTTTCAGGGGAGGAGTTGGTTATGGCCTGGGTGTTAGCGGTGGGAGTTGCCGCTGTAGAAGTAGCCATAGAAACAGAAGAAGTTCGTAGGAGAGAGAGTAGGGTTGAAAGACTTACCTCGCCTTCGATGCGCTTGAAATCGAAAACCTTTGGTCCAACCTGAGGAAGTTTGTAATCTCCCTTAGGTGGATAGTGTGGACCGAGAGCCAATTGCAGGATGGCCGATAGGAACCTTGGGTATGGAATGGTGGTTAATCGTTCAGGCTTCTCTATCCACTCCATCAGATCTTCAAATATGATGCGAGCGTAATCCACATTCAGGCCTTTGAGCAAGGAGTAGGCCAGGGCTTGTTGACCTTTGGAGGCCTGATCGGTTGAGCCGACTTTTGCCGTCATGCAGCTGATGACGTGAACAAATATGAAG
This sequence comes from Saussurea involucrata, assembly GCA_033807775.1. Lineage (NCBI taxonomy): Eukaryota > Viridiplantae > Streptophyta > Magnoliopsida > Asterales > Asteraceae > Saussurea > Saussurea involucrata. The sequence goes on from CM066318.1 coordinate 107,279,603, forward strand.
ATAATCTCTGAAGGCATCTTGTTCTTCAGGATTTTGGTCATCTTTTTCTCGGGCTGCTTGCTTCGGTCAGTGTCCCATGTATATTTCATGAGATCGAAGAAGTTGATGAGTTCTTTTTCTCCTTCAATGGAGTTGAGGTTGATGAGAGGAACGTAAGGGTTGGCCTTGGTGCTTCCGGGTAGGTTTAGCGCTGAGCGAAAACCAGTGGGTGAAACTTGTCCGCTGCCATACACAAGAAGCCTATCACAGTGAATTCTTTCCCAGTCCTTTGGGAGGTAGCAGTGTTACGATAAGCAATGTACCAGAACTGCTGATGTAGGTGTCGGTGAGCGGGTGGTGTGATAGCCATAGCAGTGGCGAGAGGGCATGTCTTGATGAAGTTCACTGCATCAGTGAGGTGAGGAGCAGACTTCTTCTTAGGAAAATCCAGAAGAGCGTAGGACTTGTTCGTTGCCTGTACAAGTTGGTCAAGCTCACACTTGACATTGTCAGCCTTGACCATGGTAGCAGGAGAAGAAGTGTTGCCAGTATGAATTTAAATAAAAAGGAAATAGAGAAGAAATTTCTTAATATGGAAAGAATTTCCAAAATTAGGGTTTTTAGGGTTTTTACAGTTTCTTTATAAAGAAATAAAAATGTAAAAAGTGGGTTTTCTAGTTTGAAAGAAGTTTAAAACTAGTGAGCAGGTTTTCTAGTTTCCTTGTAAGGAAAGGAATTCTGGAAAAACTTATGAATGTTTTTAAGTTTAAGATTTTTATTTTAAACTTAAGAGAAAAACTGTATTTCAAGTTTTGTCCATAAGATCATGAAGAAGATGATTTTATGTTTGAAAAACGGTTGTTTTGATCCAATGTATCAAGAAGTGAGATCAAAACAAGATATATAAAAGTTTGAAGATAAGAAGATTCGATCAACAGGTTTTTAATATCCAAGATTCAAGAACACAATGCTTGAAACATTTTCTTGCTTGAGAGAGTTTGTGCGCGTAAAAGACAAAAAGAAAAATATGAAGAGTTTATATAATGAGAGTAGAGAGAGAAAGTGATGAGCGGGAAAAGTACTCATCATAGCACGTGACACGTCCCACGAAGCTTATTGGACAAGGATTTGAAATGGGCGAACATGTCAGATGAAAAGTCGTACTAGGGTTTATTCGTTGGATGACGTCACAACTGTCTTTTCATTTGCAAAACGTTTCTTTGAAGGTTTTGAATATTTCAGAGAGGGTTTTAAAAGAAGAATCGCTGATGAGAAATATTAGTGACCTTAGTTATTTCAAAAGAATCGCTAAAGAAAGAGATATTCAACAATGAGATTTGTTTTGAAATTCTTCATACTGAAGTAAACTTCAGCGAATGGGAATAGAAAAACATACCTTAGTGTCAGCGAAAACATTTTATTCAAAGATTAGATGATGAATAAATAGATAGAATTTCCTTTATCATTGATCTAATGCGGTACCACTGAAGATTTACTCTTCAAGGTTCAGCATGCCAAGCTCGCTGATGAAAAAGTTGAATCTTGTCTCATCAAGAGGTTTGGTAAAAAGATCAGCTAACTGAAAATCAGTTGGGTTGAAGTGATGTTCTATGTCACCATTCATTACATGATCTATGATAAAGTGATACCTGATTTCGATGTGTTTAGTCTTTGAGTGTAGCACTGGATTATTTGCTATAGCGATGGCACTAGTGCTATCGCAATAGAATGGAAATTTGGAGAGCTGAATGTCATAGTCTAAGACATGAGCACAACAGCTTCCAGCAGCTACATACTCAGCTTCAGCGGTAGAAGTGGACACTGAACTTTGTTTCTTGCTCGTCCAATTTACCAGCTTTCCACCCAGGAGTTGACAGCTTCCTGTGGTGCTTTTGTTATCCAGTTTGCAACCTGCAAGGTCACTATCTGAGTAGGCAGTTAGATCGAACCCTGAGTCTTTGGTATACCAAAGACCTAGGTTGGGAGTACCCTTCAGATATTTGAAAATTCGATTTACATCGATCAGATGTGATTCTTCGGGTTCAGATTGATATCGTGCACATAAACAAGTAGCGTACATGATATCAGGATGACTCGCTATAAGATACAGAAGAGAGACGATCATCCCTCGGTACACAATGACATTAACAGGCTTTCCTGAAGAATCTTTGTTAAGTGTTAGTGGAGGTGCCATAAGGATTTTCATCGGTGAGCTTTGAGTTAAATCATATTTTTTCAGCATATCTTTGACATACTTACCTTGGTGGATAAACATACCCTTATCATTCTTCTTGATTTGGAGTCCAAGAAAGTAAGTCAGCTCACCCATCATACTCATCTTATATTCAGATTGCATTCTTTTTGAGAAGCGAGTACATAATCAGGGTTAGTAGAACCAAATATAATGTCACCGACATAAAATTGAACAAGAATAATATGACCTTTTAATTTTCTGAAAAATAGAGTGTTATCGATTTTTCCACGTTCAAATTTTTCAGTGAGGAGAAAGGAAGAAAGAGTGTCATACCATGCACGTGGAGCTTGCTTTAAGCCATAGAGTGCCTTATCCAGTTTATAAACATAACCTAGATGTTTAGGATCAGCGAATGCTGGAGGTTGTTCAACATAGACTTCTTCATTCAACCTTCCATTTAGCAACGCTGACTTGACATCCATTTGATAGACCTTGAAGTTTTTATGAACAACATATGCTATAAATAGACGAATAGCTTCGAGTCTTGCCATTAGGGCAAACGTTTCGTCGTAGTCTATGCCTTCCTCTTGTTTGTATCCCTGAGCAACAAGCCGAGCCTTGTTGCGGGTTACAGTTCCGTGTTCATCTAACTTGTTTCGATAGACCCACTTAGTGCGTATCACTGATTTGTCAGATGGTCTTGGAACGAGATTCCAAACCTTGTTTCTTTCGAATTCTATCAGCTCTTCTTGCATAGGCAGAACAGACGAATCTTCATTTACTGATTGCTGAGAGGTCGATGGAATATCAGATGATGGTTAAGAAACAGGCATAATGTTAATTGGAACAACTGAAATCCATGATGATTCAACTTCACTTGTCTACATGCTGGGAATCAGCGGTTGGTGAGTTGACCTGAGGGTCAGGATTAGGAACAGGTCTGAATCCCCAAAATGAAAAAACATCCACTGATTGAGTTTTTCGTTATCAACAGATGGTCTTGAGTTTGCTGAACGAGATTCATCAAAGGTGACATGAATAGTTTCTTCTACAGTTTGTTTTCTCTTGTTAAAGACTCTGAATGCTTTGGACACTGAGGAGTATCCAAGAAATATTTCGTCGTCAGCTTTGGGATTGAACTTTCCAAGAGCATCTCTGTTGTTTAAGATAAAACACTGACAACCAAAGATGTGGAGAAAGCTGATAGATGGCTTTCTTCCATGGAAAAGTTCATAGGCATTCTTGTTGAATCTTTTGACGATCAGCGATTTATTTTGCATAAAACACGCAGTGTTGACAGCTTCTGCCCAAAATTGAGTAGGAAGATGAGAATCACTGAGCATTGAACGGGCAGCTTCGATGATCGTTCAGTTTCTTCTTTCAGCGACCCCATTTTGTTGTGGTATTCTCACTGAGGAAAAGTTATGAGAAATACCCCTTGCTTTCAAAAAAGTTATCAAGGGAACTGTTTTTGAATTCAGTTCCATGATCACTTCTTATTGAGTGAACAGTAGGATTATTCAGGACTTCCATTTTCCTGACAAAGGGCATAAGTTCTTCTGAGGTGTTGCTCTTAGCACGGAGAAACATTACCCAGGTGTAGCGAGAGAATTCGCCCACAATAACTAGTGTGTATTTCTTTCCAGCGATGGATTGAATGTTGACAGGGCCAAACAAATCCATGTGGAGAAGTTGAAGAGGAGATGACACTGTGGAAACTTGCTTTGACTTGAAGCTAGCTTTGGTTTGTTTTCCTTTTTGACACGCCTAACAAAGAGATTCCTTAGCGTATGAGTGTTGAGGAAAGAGTATTCAGTGTCTTGAAGTTGAGATGAGAGAGTCGTTTATGCCATAGCCAGTTGACATCAGAAGAAGCTTAGGAGAAAAAACACATGTTCTCAGTGGTTGTTGAGTCCATGTTTATTACATTTTCTAAACGATATCCACTGAGAACAACTTTCTCCTTCTTGTCAGTGACGAAACATGCTTCCTTAATGAAGCAAACTTTGAAGTCCTTGTCACATAGCTGACTGATGCTAAGAAGATTGTGCTTCAGCCCTTCTACGTATGCGACTCTACTGAAGGTTGTAGTACCATTAGAATGTACACCAAACCCTCGGGTATAGCCTTTTCCATTTCCACCGAAGGTCACTGAGGGACCTTTCTCTTCCTTGTATTCAGTGAGCAGATTCTTTTTACCAGTCATATGTCGAGAGCATCCACTATCAAGATACCAGATACCCTTCGAGACCTGCAAACAAAGGAAGATTAGTTTTGAATGGGCACCCATCTTACTATATAACACCCGGTTTCCGTTAACTCGTACAAGTTATGTTTAGTAAATTTTGGATGCAACTGAGCATAACATATTTGTACACTATGCTTAACCGACTTGTACCTCAGACTAATTTTGTGAAGCATAGTCATATAAGGGGCCATACACGTACAAAGTGGAAGTAAATTTAACTTAGAATGTCCAATAAAATTCCTATTAGGGCATAAAGTTGAAAAACTAGAATTGAGGGGCCAAAGTGGAAAATTTGGAAAATATAAATGCCCAAAAAATTCATGAAAATCCTTTAAACCCAAATACGTATTCTTCAACAATCTGATTTCTCTCTTCTCTTCAAGAATCTTCATGAATGAAAGCTAAATCAAGTGAAGAGATCATCAAGTTAGATGGTTTTAGAAGATTAAAGCTAAATTGCCAAGGTAACTTCATTTTGGACTCTAATTCTTGTTGTGGGTTGACTAATCTTATGTTAAATCTTTGGTATTATGATGTGTAGGGGCTGATTAAGTCCAATTAGATCTTGAAGAAATCAAATTGAAGATATTTTGGTTAATTGTGGTAAACATTCTTCATGCAATTGAGGTTAAGTTCAAATATGTTGGAAGTTATAGTTTTGAGCTATATGGTATATAATTGGTAATGGACATATTTGGTGTTGCTAAATTGTGGTTAGAATAAATTAATAAGGTCATGGATTAAGGAATGAAACCATTAAAAATGGATTTGAGCTTCAAAGTTAGGATGCACAACAAGTGTTCGATAAAATGTTTAAGAGACATTTGTAGTTTTAAAGTTGCTGTCCTGTTATTAAAAAATTCATAAAAAATCAACCGTTGGTCCAAATGAGGTGTACGATATACCGTTGGAAAGCTTAGAATGTGCTTAAAAATGGTTATGAATAGTTCAAGTCCTAGTTATGAGTATAAATGTGTCAAAACGGTGAGTTTTTTAATCAGCTCACAGTGTACACAAGAACCTGCGCACTGTTTTTGTAAAGGTTGTACCGGTCTGCTCATAGCTCCGAATCGCATGAATTCAGTTTCTGTAGAACCCTAAGACATTAAAGAACAATTTGCATTTAAATGATAGTGTCCAATATTACTTATAAATGGAAGACATATCTCATAACGTATGGCATATAGGGGCTGTCAATTTCTGGTTTGAAGTAAAAAATGAGATTATGGATATATTGCCCAGGATCTTAATGATTGTGTTAAGCATTAGCTAAGTGTCTTATTTAATGATTGTAGGTAATTTGAAGTAAGGAAATGGATAATTAAGGTACAAATATCTTATTCCTTTGACTCGAGGGTAACCGGTTGCATTCCGGAAACCCCATCCATGTTTATAGATGTGATTTCGAACCTAACGTTTCCGAATACTTTATAAGAAACTTTGCTTCCGTTTCAAGATCTTGGTTTATGCTATTACATTGAATTTGCTTCACTATTTGAGCGTGTTATCGAAAGAGTCTAACTTTTATGTTTCACGACTTGGTGTTAAACGTAATTTGCATGATTTCTAAACGAAATGATTTTTGAAGTTACGATCCGTTTTCGGTTGATTTAACAACTAATACCTGAATCATTTTAATGTTTTGAATATTATGATACAATCCGTTATCGGTTGACTTGATTAATATGAAATTTGAGATTTGGATTTCAAATTGATGGAACCATTGATTTGACGACACGAGTTTTCTTGATTTTGAATTAGACTCAACACTTGGGCCACGGGTGTTGAGATACCTTCCATGGTGGCTATTAATGGCCATGGCGTTCTCGTAAAGGCTAAGGTCAAGCCAAATAGGGGACGTAGGATGTATCCAAGAGCCGAATACCAGAAAATGGTTACCGGATAGAACCGATTATCGAATAGAACCGAATACTAGAAAATGTCTGGTTACAGGATAGAGCCGAATACCGGAACTAAACTGGTTATCGGGGAATGGGTGATGTTGTGCCCGACATTGACATTCCAAGTCTGATTGGACTGATCATCCGATTAGACAACGTATTATTGCAATACGGGTGACTTATTGACCTTTTTTAAGAAAATATGATTTCTACATCCTTTATTCATGTTCAGAATTGTTTCACTACAATTTTTTTTGTTAACCTTTATTTGAACTTATATTATGTTCACACGTTATGCACATTATCCGCCCACTGAGCGACATTGCTCAGCCGAGGAGTTTTCTGTTTCCTCGGTAGGTTTAGGTTCCACTCCAGGGACATGATGAAAGATCGAGATACCAATGAGAGTAAAAATGGATTAAGATCAACTTTTGTAACTATCTTTTTGGATCATAACGTTTTGGGTTTGTAATTATGTTTAAGTTTAATTTTAAGTTAAATGTTATTTTTTTGGAAGCTTAGTACCGCTCTGAATTCATGTTTTTGACTTTTGATCCGATTACTGGATTGTACACCTTCCGTCTCAGGCTGCGCGGGGCGGGGGTGTTACAATTTATGGTATCAGAGCTATAGGTATTCATCTTGTAGTAACTTTAAGCTTGATCTGTGAGGAATGGTAGAACTAGGAACGGATTGCTTTAGGAAATACATGATTAATTAATTACAATTTTGCATATTATGTTCGTTATCTATTGGTGGTCAGATTTACGAGGTTACTTTACTTTTGATGGAAACAGACCACTTCAATATCATCCTCGAAATGGTTTAGTTATCTAAACACATGACGACAATTGATCCCGAAACCAAACAAGTCATTTCCAGGGATACAAATCAACCCAACAGTTTGTCCTAGACGACTAAACCTAAACCTGGCACACATACCATATCATATCTGCAGTGAAGATGCTCATATGATAGGGTTGTGAAGGAGTTCTTATCTCATTGTAAGACTTGAATGAAGTACCTCCAAAACTTGAAAACGTTCCCATATTAATAAATCCATATATCTTACTGGATGATCTATTTCTTGTCGATTTCTATTGATTTAATCATGGAAGTTTCTCCGATATCTAAAGCTCCGTATCATATTGGCCCATCTGAAATGTAGAAACGAAAAGAGTAAATCTACGATTTAGTGAATAAGGGTTACATTCAACAGAATGTTTTTCCATATATTGCACTAGTCCTTTTTGTGAAAAAGATGGATGACTCAAAGATTTTGTATTGATTATCATGAGCTAAATCGAATTACAATGTGCAATAAATTTCCATTGCCCTGAATTGACGAGTTGTCCGATCAACTACACGGGACAAAATATTTCTCAAAGATTGATTTGAGGTCTCATCAACTCATAATCAAAGAGCAGTATCTCCCAGAGATTGAGTTTTGAACCGATTTATGGACATTATAAGTGTTGATATGCGATTCAGGATAACAAACACACTGGTATTTTTCATGGACTTTATGAACCACGTTTCATAGATTATCTGGTTGAATCATAATTGTCTTCATTGACGACATTTGATTTTTTTTTCAAAGTCTAAAGAAGATCATGAAACTCATTTGCGTATTGCTTTAGAAACTTTTCAAAATAAGAAGTTGTATGAAAAGTTTTCTAAATATGAATTCTGGTTGGAGCATGTGAAATTTTTGGGCCATATTATCTTTAGTGAAGGCATTAAAGTCGATCATACGAAGGTTGATGCCATCACTAATTGGCCGAAACCAACAAATGTTTCAAAAGTCCGTAGTTTCTTGGGTTTGGCAGGTTACTATCGTCGGTAGTCGAAAACATTTCTAGGATCACCCTCCGTATGACTAAACTTCTTTGAAAGGGAATTAAATTTGTTTACGGTGAATTTTTTTTGAAGGACTGAGAAAAGAGATTGATTACAACGTCGATTTTTACATTGCCATTTGGGTTAGAAGGTTTCCAAGCTTATAGTGATACTACTTAAAGTGGTGTTGGTTGTGTTCTAATGCAAAACATAAAAGAGATTCCGTACGCCTCACCCCAGCTCAAACCCTATGACGTAAACTAACCTACTCATGATCTTGGGTTGGCAAGAGCCATTTTTTTCACTCAAAATATGGCATTACTATATATATGGAGAGACTTGTGATATCTTTACCAATCACAAAAGTTTGAAGTACATTTTTATGCATAAACAGTTGAATATGCAACAACGAAGGTGGCTCAAACTTCTTAACGACTACGATGTCCGAATTCAATATCATCCAGACAAAGCAAATGTAGTCGCCGATGTCCTTAGCAGTAAAAGCATTGGTAATGCATCGTCTTTAACCATTCAACCCCATATTACTTTAGATATGGAACGTATGGGTGTCGTTTTGTGCTATCATGTTGGTGACAACTTTTAGCTAGTCTCACGGTTGAATCTACTCTGGTTTCTCGATTCAAAGAGGCTCAACAGTAGAATGGAGAACGTTGGGCTATATTACAAAAAAAGTTAAAGATCATTCATAGTAAAATTCCAAATTGACGATAAAGGTATAATTTTGTTTGGTAAACGATTTTTGTACCCGACAATCTTGAACTTAAGGAAGAGGTTTTGAGTGAAGGCCATAATTCACTTTTCTCGATTCATCCCGGATATACTAAAATGTATCGAGATCTGAAGCAGTAATTTTGGTGGAACGGTATGAAACGAGATATCGCTGAATATGTGGCAAAGTGTCTTACCTGCCAAAAAGTGAAGATTGAACATCAACAGGCTAGCGGATTGTTACAACCATTAGAAATTTCAGTTCAGAAATGGGAGCATATTTCTATGGATTTTGTGATAGGATTGCTGCAAACTCAGAGACGACATGATATTATCTAGGTAGTAGTTGATCGTTTGACAAAGTCGGCTCATTTCCTACCTATTCAAGGGACATACCCAGTTAGTAAACTGTCCTATCTACTCCAGTGGGAAATCATGAGATTGCACGACATGCCGATTTCTATCACATTGGATGGAGATTCTTGATTCACTTCTCAATTCTGGAAAAGTCTTCACTAGGCTTGGGGTATGCAATTGACTATGAGTTCAACTTTTCATCCATAAGTGCATGGTCAGACTAAATGAACTATTTAGGCCCTAGAAGGTATGGTACAGGTTTATGCTCTTGAGTGGTCTAGTCGTTGGGACGAATATTTACATCTCGTGGAGTTCACGTATAACAATAGTTGGCAGACCAATATCGTCATGGCTCCGTATGATGTTGTATATGGTGGGAAATGTAGAACACCAATCTGTTGAAATGAAGTTGGGGAGTAAGTTATTAAAGGACCCAAACTTGTTCGAATTACAATTGAATAAGTCGACATTGCAAGGCAAATAATGAAAGAGGCTCAATCTCGACAGAAAAGTTACGGGGACAACCATCAGAAACATTTAGAGTTCCAACCTGGTGGTCATGTCTTCCTAAAAGTTTCACTAATATGGGTTATTTGCAGATTCATATCAAAGGTAAACTCGGTTCGAGATATATTGGACCTTCCCAAATATTTGAACGAGTTGGAGAGGTGGCGTATCGCCTAGCGTTTCCTCCTTAGCTATCACTCATTCACAACGTTTTCCATATATCGTCACTTAGCAGATATCATCATCACCCCTTCACGTGATTGATTATCCGTCAATCGAAAGAGATCTCTCTTATATTGATGAACTAGAGACAATAGTTAATTGAATAGAGAGAGAGAGAGAGAGAGAGAGAGAAAAGAAGCGAAGGACAATACCGTTCATGAAAGTGTTATGGATAGATCCTTCTGAGCGTGAAGCTACATGGATAATGGATAAATCTATGCGAAAGAAGTACTCGCATCTCTTCGATTCATGTAAGTCCTCTATCCTAGCTCAATTTCGGTGACGAAATTTTCTTTTTTAGGAGGGGAGAATTATAACACCCGGTTTCCGTTAACTCGTACAAGTTATGTTTAGTAAATTTTGGATGCAACTGAGCATAACATATTTGTACACTATGCTTAACCGACTTGTACCACAGACTAATTTTGTGAAGCATAGTCATATAAGGGGCCATACACGTACAAAGTGGAAGTAAATTTAACTTAGAATGTCAAATAAAATTCCTATTAGGGCATAAAGTTGAAAAACTAGAATTGAGGGGCCAAAGTGGAAAATTTGGAAAATATAAATACATGAAAATCGTTTAAACCTAATACGTATTCTTCAACAATCTGATTTCTCTCTTCTCTTCAAGAATCTTCATGAATGAAAGCTAAATCAAGTGAAGAGATCATCAAGTTAGATGGTTTTAGAAGATTAAAGCTAAATTGTCAAGGTAACTTCATTTTGGACTCTAATTGTTGTTGTGGGTTGATTAATCTTATGTTAAATCTTTGGTATTATGATGTGTAGGGGCTGATTAAGTCCAATTAGAGCTTGAAGAAATCAAATTGAAGATATTTTGGTTAATTGAGGTAAACATTCTTCATGCAATTGAGGTTAAGTTCAAATATGTTGGAAGTTATAGTTTTGAGCTATATGGTATATAATTGGTAATGGACATATTTGGTGTAACTAAATTGTGGTTAGAATACATTAATAAGGTCATGGATTAAGTAATGAAACCATTAAAAATGGATTTGAGCTTCAAAGTTAGGATGCACAACAAGTGTTTGATAAAATGTTTAAGAGACATTTGTAGTTTTAAAGTTGCTGTCCTTTTATTAAATAATTCGTATAAAATCAACCGTTGGTCCAAATGAGGTGTACGATATACCATTGGAAATCTTAGAATGTGCTTAAAAATTGTTTTGAAGAGTGCAAGTCCTAGTTATGAGTATAAATGTGTCAAAACAGTGAGTTTTTGAATCAGCTCACAGTGTACACAAGAACCTGCACACTGTTTTTGTAAAGGTTGTACCGGTCTGCTCCTAGCTCCGAATCGCATGAATTCAGTTTCTGTAGAACCCTAAGACATCAAAGTACAATTTGAATTTAAATGATAGTGTCCAATTTTCCTTATAAATGGAAGACATATCTCATAACTCATGGCATATATGGGCTGTCAATTTCTGGTTTGAAGTCAAAAAATGATATTTTGGATATATTGCCTAGGATCTTAATGATTGTGTTAAGCATTAGCTAAGTGTCTTATTTAATGATTGTAGGTTATTGGAAGTAAGGAAAGGGATAATTAAGGTACAAATATCTTATTCCTTTGACTCGAGGGTAACCGGTTGCATTCCGGAAATCCCATCCATGTTTATAGATGTGATTTTGAACCTAACGTTTCCGAATACTTTATAAGAAACTTTGCTTCCATTTCAAGATCTTGGTTTATGCTATTACATTGAATTTGCTTCACTATTTGAGCGTGTTATCGAAAGAGTCTAATTTTTATGTTTTACGACGTGGTGTTAAACGTAATTTGCATGATTTCTAAACGAAATGATTTTTGAAGTTACGATCCGTTTTCAGTTGATTTAACAACTAATACCTGAATCATTTTCATTGTTTTGAATATTATGATACGATCCGTTATCGGTTGACTTGATTAATATGAAATTTGAGATTTGGATTTAAAATTGATGGAACCATTGATTTGACGACACGAGTTTTCTTGATTTTGAATTAGACTCAACACTTGGGCCACAGGTGTTTAGATGTCTTCCGTGGTGGCTATTAATGACCATGGTGTTCTCGTAAAGGCTAAGGCCAAGCCAAATAGGGGACGTAGGATGCATCCAAGAGGCGAATACCAGAAAATGTTTGGTTACCTGATAGAACCGATTATCGGATAGAGTCGAATACTAGAAAATGTCTGGTTACCGAATAGAGCCGAATACCAGAACTAAACTGGTTATCGGGGAATGGGTGATGTTTTGCCCGACATTGACATTCCAAGTCTGATTGGACTGATCATCCGATTAGACAACATATCATTGCAATACGGGTGACTTATTGATTTTTTTAAGAAAACATGATTTCTACATCCTTTATTCATGTTCAGAATCGTTTCACTGCAAATTTTTTGTTAACCTTTATTTGAACTTATATTATGTTCACACGTTATGCACATTATCCGCCCACTGAGCGACATTGCTCAGCCGAGGTGTTTTCTGTTTCCTCGGCAGGTTTAGGTTCCACTCCAGGGACGAGATGAAAGATCGAGATACCAATGAGAGTAAAAAGGGATTAAGATCAATTTATGTAACTATCTTTTGGGATCATAACGTTTTTGGTTTGTAATTATGTTTAAGTTTCATTTTAAGTTAAATGTTATTTATTAGAAGCTTAGTACCGCTTTGAATCGTGATGTTTTTAACTTTTGATCCGATTAACGGATTGTACACCTTTCGTCTCAGGCTGCGCGGGCGGGGGTGTTACATACTATAGGTCCACACTTGTCAGTGGTAGAACATGTGGAAGAAGCAGCGATATTCGCAGCATTTGATGACTCAGCGTCAGGACTAGTCTTCACTTTGGTTAATTTCATAACCTTAGTGGTATTTTTCACCTTGGTATGGCTTGCACCAGGGATAGGCTTCTTTGACTTTGGGGCATTGATCTTCATCTTAGCTAATTTTTCAGCTTTGGTGGCTATAGGGCATTTGCTAGCAATGTGATCGATAATTCCACAATGATAACATTTTCTATAGCTAAAAGTAGCTTTAGGACCATAGGCATGCTTATTAGATATTTTTAAATGAGCAGGGCCAACACCGAGAATACCTTTCGTATTGGAAATCGGAGGAACTATAAGTTCTTTAGATTTCTTACCAGTGACATCCACTCTTATTTTAGGAGTAGACCGCTGAGTGAATTCATGGATCTTATTCCTAGAAGTGAAGGGATGACTCGCTGAAGATTTTGAAACTTTCAGCTTAGGTATATTGGTACCCTTCTGAGGTTTTTGAACAACTTTTTCTTTACCTTTAGAAATCAAGGTAGGTTTGTCCTCGGGATTGGGAGTTTTAGAAGAAGAAGAGCACTGAGGTAATGAGGTGTCAGGGACAAAAGACACGAACATTCCAAATTTAAGCATGGAACGATCAGTGGTTGGTTCTTCAGCGTCAACATTATAACCAAGACCACTTTTGTCTTTAGGAGGGATCTGAGCACCGATTATTTCAATGATCTTTGTTGAGGATTTATACCATCCTTCAACAGTAGCCTTTTCAGCTTTCAGTTCAACGATAACTTGTTCTCGCTCGATACTGATGACTTGATTTACGTAGACTTGATCTTTCAGATTATTTTCTATGTTTGAAAGCTCTTGAATTTTCAAGTGACAATTTTTAAGCTGTTCCGTTAAATCTATATTTATTTGTTCAGCTTTGGTTTTGCAATTCATGGCATCGTATAAATCAACAGTCAGCATATCGATAGCTCGAAGTCTACCAGCTTCAGTGATAGCTGAAGTAGAAGTAGAAGAGATTGATACCTGAGAAGTAGAAGTAGAGGGAATTTCAGCTTTTTCTTCCTCTGCTTCTATTTTGGCCATGAGGCATAGATTTGCCTCATCTTCTTCATCTGAATCCGACTCTTCCTCAAATTCTGCCCAGTCTTGTTCTTCAGCGAACAGACCTTTTCCCTTCTTTTTGTATGCTTTCAGCTTAGCATATTTTTCTTTAAGATTTTGGTGTTTGTCATCTCTAGCCCTTAGGTTAGAGGATTTCTTGAAGCAAGAAGAAGGTTTAAAAACTTTCTTTGACCTGCATTCACTTGCAAAGTGTCCTACTTTTTCACAATTAAAGCAGGTAGCAGTAGCTTTATCAACATGAGTAGATTTAGGCTTATCCGTGATAGTGAGAGGTTTATTTCTTCTGAAGTTACTCTTTCTAGCTAACCTCCTGAAGGTATTTGTCAAGAGTGCCATAGATTCATCAAGTTCTGAAGGATCAGCTTCTGATGAATCATCAGAGTTAGTTTCCAACTCAGTGATAGTGACAGTTGATCGCTGAGTGGGTACTGACTCTGAAGAGAGTAAAGCAACATGTGTGCTTTTGGAATCTTTTACAGGATTCTTCTTAAGTCGACACGACTGCTCATGACTGAGCATAGTGCCAAATAAGGTAGAAAAGGTCATAAATTTAAGATCCTTAGAGAGCTTAAGACACATGGTATAGTTGTCCTAGCTTTTAGGAAGACATTCTAAGAATTTTGTCAGGATCTCGGAGTTGAGTAATTCATACCAACAGTTTTTAGGTCAATAATTAAACAATTAAAGCGTTGGTGAACTTCAGAGAGAGTTTTATTCTTACCAGGGATGAAGCTTTCATATTGCCTTACCAGGTTTATTTTCCTGGATTCTTGTACATCTTCAGTACCTTAATACTGAACACAGATAGTGTCCCACATTTCTTTGGAACTTTTCAGGTTCATTATGGAATGGTAGACTTCATCAGGTAGAGCCATGGAGATTATAGATCTGGCCTTAATGTCAATGGCCACTTTCTTCTTGTCTTGGCCAGTCCACTGAGAAACTGCCCTAGGTATAAGTCTTTCAGGAATGGTAGGTGTGTTGGCAGTGGCTGGAACAGCAGGATCTATAATGAAAGGAACATAGGGTCTATTTTCAATATAGTAAGGTATAGTGGGATCTACACCTTCCCAGAAGCGCATCATTCGATTTTCCAAAGATTTAAGTTGTCTTTGCTAAATCGAGGTGGTTTGGCAAGAGAGCCATTATCTATGTAATTCGTGTTTGTGGTATTTGCCATACTGAAGAAATAGCAAGGAAGAGTGTATAAGCAAGATCTTGTTTATGAGATTAAACAATCTGCTTTGATACCACTTGTTGGTCCCGAAGGGGTTATAAAAGTTTGTAGAAGGGGGGTTGAATACAAACACAATTTTTTTTCTAAATTGTTTATTGATATAAATCAAACAATTTACAGTTTGTTGCGGAACAAGATTAAGTTAAAAACTTAACCTAAACAAACTATGAGAATCATACAGATTTCTTGCACAAAGAAATAGAGAGAAAGAAGATTTAGAAAACTAAGGACAATTTTCTAACACTAAGAAGTTCAACGAGAAGGAAACTGAGCACTTCACAAATGAAATAGGGTTTCTTATTTATACTGCATGCATTTAATGCAAGTGAGTACAACTTTACACTTGGCAGAATTTAGCAAACATCCTTTTGGCCGCATGATGTATACTGTAGTTGGCAGAGTTGGTTTGTACGATTCTGGACAAGGGATGTCGTTTTAACAAATCGTACAAAATCGTGTAAGGAGATAAGACAAAAGTAACTTGTAGAACAGGCTTCATGATCAACGATCGCTGAGTTGATCTTTATCAGCGAATGATAAAGTTCAACTCTCGCTAAAGTCTTCTACCTGAAACTTCGCGTGAAATGGACAAGTCTTGTCTTCGCTGATATCTGCATCAGGTCACTAGTAGACTTAATCATTCGTTCGTCAGCTTGGTCTTCGATTTCAGCATTGAACTCAGTTGTCGTGAATCTTGTCTTCAGGGATCATAAGCAAACAATTACAGATGAAGTTTTCAGCGATCATCAGTGAGACTGAACAGGCTCAGGGCTCACTGATGTTCATGTATCGCTGAAGCATAAATTAAAGAACATACTTTTCCATCATTGATACTAGACATACTTAGTATATTTTCTTTGATGGTGAAACTCTAATACATATTGTTTTACTTACAATTTTCACTAAGTGATTTTCAGGGTCATTATCAAATCACTAAGGTTTTGGATCAACAAGGTTGGGGGATTATCCGGGTTGAGAGACTAGGAGTGGATATTTTGGAGGCTAACTTACCGGATAACCCACTTTTGTATAGTTACTTTTGGGACTATATATATGTATATATGTACCCTATCGTCCGGTTGTCTATAACTATGATATTTTGCTATGAAATGTACTTAGCTACTCTGTATGCTTTCAACCCAGTAGGGTTAGAATTGGGGTGTTACAGTATTTTGACTATTGAAGTGTATTTTTCTCATGGTTTTTCTTACGCTTTTGCCGAGAGTGATGCCTGGTTTTGGTTTTCTTATGTTTATGTGTCAGTTCTTTTTGAGTAATTCAATCCATATATTCTGTAAGTCTTTCCTCTCATGGTTTTTGTTGTTGTTGCTGCATATTATTGTTATCTAGACCGCCTGACTAAACAAGTCGTTCGGACTTTTTTGGGTTTGGGGAGGGCAAAGACGTCTCTGTCTTTGAAATATTTACAGTTCCATCTTATCCAACAAAAATGGTGTCACCATTACCAACAATGGAGACAACATTTTCCAGAATATTCCATTAAATGTGATGTAGTGTAAAGCCCGTGTCCCGGTACGTTTTTCTTTTATTTATTTAATTAATTAAAGTGTGTACCGTTAATTGTTTTGGTTCGGGGTTTGATGTCGTTAAGGACCAAAATGTTAAATCCATATTTTTTATTCTAGGGTAGTTTGTGAAGGGAGAATAGTAGAGGGGCTAAAAGGAAAACTTTGGAAGAATTTGCATGGGGCTAGGCCCATGGCCGGTTACCCATTTCTTTTCTTGTGTCGTGAAAGCCAAGCAAGACACCAAACATTTTTGTTCCTCAACCCTAATCATTTGGTCTTTGTGGGTGTGGTGCGGCAGTGAGAAAAGGAACGAGAGAGAGAGAGACGTAGAGAGAGAGAGTGACCTGCGGCGTGAGGTAGAGAGGCGCCGGAGCTTCTGCTGCTGCCGGAATCTGCAGTCTTGCCAGAAGTCGCTGTTGCCGGAGTTCGTGTAGGAGAGGACCGAGTGCGGTTACGTGGCGTCGTCGTAAGGTAATCACCTCTCATGTTTCGTTTTCTTTCCTTCTCTTTCCCGTCGCCGCCGCCGTTCGCCGCCGCTGTGGCGGTGGTGGATGGACGGCCGTGGCTGCCGTTGTAGGTGCGTGTGCGTGAGGCTGGTCGAGAGTGAGAGGGAGAATGATCGGGTATTGTCCCGTGCAATCGTAATCGAAAGACCACCGCCGGCCGCCGCTGGCCACCGCCGGCCGCCGCTGGCCGCCGCCGGTCGCCACCGGCGACCACCACTGCCGGAGATGGCAGTGGGTGGCGCGTGGCCGTGACCAGACCTTGTCCCTATTGAACCCTTAACCCGTGACTTAATCGTTAAGCCGTATAACTTAAACCGTTGCTTCTAAAATCTTTCTTTTTATGCGAAAAAAAATGGTCCAGCCCCTGTTTTGTGACGGCAATAACTTCTCCGTCGTAACTCCGATTGAGCCGAAACTGGCGCCCACGCTTCGAGCTCGGAACCGAGTACGTTTTCTGTGTTTTGGCGGAAAACTGGTTCGGCCTCGAGTTGGGAGAAAAAGTGGTCGCAAGTTCTGCGGTTCGTCATTTTATGTGAAATTTCCTGGAATCTGCCACTGTTTTGCGTGGACCGTAACTTTTTACTCGTAACTCGTTTTGAGGTGATTTTGGTGGCCATAGTTCCCTATTCGAGTCGGGAAGGTTTTTCGTGTTTTGCTGAAAGTCTGAGTTAAACCGTAGCTAGGCTGTTTTGGACTGTTTATGCAGGCTGGACCAAAACTGGCAGTTTCGGGTAACCATTCGTATTTAATTCATAGTAAATTATAGAAAAATCGTTAGGAGGCGTATAATATGTTCTTGGAACCCTAACTCAGAGGACTTTCTGGTCATGAAATAATATTGGGATTTTTCTGGATTTAAGGGGGTCGAAACAGGTCCCGAACAGACCTGTTTTGTGTGAGCGGAAATTAGTTTTAGTGACGTTTTAAGCGTGTGTCGTGTCATAGGGTCCGGGTCTCGTGTTGACACGTTTTGACATGCGTTTAGGTGCTGGAAGGTGACCGTGATTGTGAAGCTTGATTCGTGTTGATTAAGCTAGGCGCGCATTTGAGGTGAGTTCTCTCACTGTGTAGTTAGGGGTTGTATGCATGTCATAATAGTTGCTTGTATTACTGTCTTTGTGGTGTGAACTAGTTGTTGTGGTGCATAATATTTGATTGATTTGAATGTTTGGTATATTTGTGTTACCTTACAATTCGGTGGAACCGAGGCCTCGATGGTACTGAGGTGTTGGTTACGTTATAATTCGGTGGGACCGAGGCCTCGATGGTACTGAGGTGTTGATTATGTTATAATTCGGCGGGACCGAGGCCTCGATGGTACTGAGGTGTTGGTTACCTTGCAATTCGGTGGGACCGAGGCCTCGATGGTACTGAGGTGGTTGGATACATAATTACCTGTAGATGTTTACTCATTTTATGTATCTGTGATATTGTTGCTTATGTGCGGGTAGGGATGGTGTGTATATAATTCCTACCTGCGCATGTGTTTGAATTCACTAAGCTTCGTGCTTACCCTTTCCCAATAATCTGTGGTTTCAGGTACGAGTGGCTCTAAGGCGTGACGGGTACACACTGGCGCGCGGGATAAGCTGACTGATATTTATTTTAATTATTGAACTTTGTTTCCGCTGGTTTCTGATTACTTGAACAATATTTATGTCCTTGCAATTAATATGTTGGAATTATTTATTGAGTTTTTATATAAAGCGTTTAATTAAAAAATTTAAATTTTCTTGAAATTTTGGGGCGTTACAACTTGGTATCAAAGCACAGCTTGAGTGAATCAGACGCACCTCGGTGTGTTTGGTCTCAAGTTGCGGCTGGGGAATTTTCAAATTCTTTATTAAATCTTTTTGGAAATAAAAGAAAAAGTAAAAACCCGTTCGAGGAACGGTGACCGAGGGCGCAGTGTGTACAGTCAGTCGGAGCCGAAGGGAAAGGTACAATGCTTAGTGTTTTATTGCTTTCTAGATCATAGAGTATGCATGCTAGATTGCCTGTTGTTGGCACTATGCGGTATGTTGAATTGCTTGCTATTAGGAGTTTATGCTAATTATGATAGGTTACTAAGTGAATGCCCTCTAGGTTGTATGCAGTAAGAGACTTATAGCCTTAGAATATTCGATTTAGTTCTATTGCGCAGCTCTTGTTTGAGTCCAACCGTTCTAGGATAGAATCTTGTATTCGACTGTCTATTTGTTTTGCACTGCATGTAATCGGGTATTCGCGTGGCCACTTTTTATGATTAGTGAGGATTCATTAGTAGCAAGGGTAGTGGTTGGGATGGAAATTCCTAGGGAGCTAGGAAGAGTGAGTATATATGCCGGTGCGGGCATATGTGTGTAGTTGCGGCGAGAAGCTACTTGGACCCCTCGGGATGGGACTCGGAACGAGCGATGATAGGTGTGGAAGGTAGTAGTAGAGCTCCTACTACCGGAAGCACAGGATCAGTGCTCGAGTCGGGAAAGTCGCGAGGATTCCAAGGAGCTGAGCGTGAGTGTTGTTAATGTGGGTTATTAGATACTAATAACTCGTTGTATGTTTCTTCTTTATAGAATGGCCATCACTAGGAGGAGCAACGTGACTGAGCCGCGAACTGAGGCGGGAATCACGGAGGAGCAGATCCGAGAGATGATTGCAGCGGAGGTAGCGCATGCGGTCGGGGAGGCAATCCCCGAGATTATCACCGCCATACAAGATCAGGTGACGGTTCTGCTAGAGGAGCGCATTGCAGCGATTCCGCCGCCTGCTGGGGGACAGCCCCGTAATCGAGAGTTCCAGTACCGGGATCTCTCTGCCTGTTCTCCCCCGGAGTTCAGGGGAGACTCGAACCCAATTGTTAGCATGCGTTGGGTTTCTGATATGGAGTGTGCCTTCTTGACCTGCGGCTGCCCGGATAATCTGAAGGTCCGCTTTGCTGTGAATTTGCTTCGCGATGGGGCGAAGGATTGGTGCGCCTCAGCGCTGACTCTTGCTGAGCGTACTACCCTTACGTGGGAAGAGTTCGTTACTCGGTTCCGTGCCGAGTACGTGCCTCCGGTGGAGATGGAGAGGATAGCGAAGGAGTTCTTGGAACTAACCCAGACCACGGAGACTGTGAAGGAGATGAACAAGAAATTTACTGAGATGGCGCTGTTTTGTCCTCAATATGCCGCTTCGGAGGAAATGAAGATGGCCCGGTATAAAGATATGTTACGTACCGAGATCAGAGAGTTCGTGAGCACGGTACCGTACGCTTCTTTGTCAGCAATGATGGATGCAGCCCGAAGAAGGGAGCTGGAGTTAGAGACCCAAGCCAAAAAGAAGAAGGCAGCACAGGCTGTGACGCCAATCTCTGCGGTGCAAAAGAAGTCGAAGTTTTCTGATTCGCGCGGAAGTTCGAGGAGTGGTGGGTTTAATCACGGGGTTTCTAGTGGGAAGAAAACTGGCGGGTGTTTCAAATGTGGGCAGTCCGGTCATCACAGCCGGGATTGCAAGTCGCCTTTGATGATCTGCTTTAGCTGCAAGCAGACGGGTCACGTGAGGGCCAATTGTCCGAACGCGAGAGCAGCTGATGGGGGTGGTGCACAGAGGGCTCCTGCAAATGCCCCACTGCGCATCACTGACGGTCGTACGGGTCAGCCAGGGACAGAGGCAGCCCGAGGTAGAGTCCACCAGCTGAAGGTGGAAGAGGCGCAGGCGACGCCTAAGGTGGTGACATGTATGTTTTATTACCCTCTTTCTTTTCGTCTTTCCTTTTCATGCCTCGTTTTTATATGCTGTTAATTGTATGTTAGGTACGTTTCTAGTTAACTCGGTGCCTGCGGTTGTAATGTTTGATAGCGGGGCTACTCATTCATTTGTGTCTCGCACTTTTAGCGAGAGTTTGGGCCGAGTGGTGGGACGGTTAGGATGTCCTTTGGTAGTCGAGGTTGCCGATGATCGAACCTTGACGGTTGCGGATGTGTATCGGGGATGCACGTTGGAAATCTCGGGTGTGAGGTTTCCCATAGATTTGATTCCGATAGCTATGCGAGAGCTTTGTGTGATCGTGGGCATGGATTGGATGGACGCGTTTGATGCAGAAATTGTTTGTCGCCACAAACAAGTGCGGGTTCGAACCCCAAGCGTGGGAGAGCTATTGATTCAGGGAGACTCGCCCAGACGGACTACGGCAATATGTTCCGCGGCGAGGGCTCGGAGACACCTTCAGCATAGTGGTCAGGGGTACTTGGCGTATGTGATAGATACGCGTTTTGATGAGGCGAAGAAGACTGCCGTAGACGTGCCAGTCGTGAGGGAGTTTGCCGATGTGTTTCCCGACGAGTTACCGGGGATACCTCCCGAACGACAGGTGGAGTTTCGAATAGATCTGATTCCGGGTGCTGCTCCGGTGGCCAAGGCACCCTATCGCCTGGCTCCACCGGAAATGAAGGAGCTGTATGATCAGTTGCAGGAACTTCTCGAGAAAGAGTTCATTAAGCCGAGTTGTTCACCGTGGGGAGCTCCGATATTGTTCGTGAAGAAGAAGGATGGATCTCAACGAATGTGTATTGATTACCGGGAGCTGAATAAGCTTACGGTAAAGAATCGTTATCCTCTGCCAAGGATTGACGACTTGTTTGATCAGTTGCAGGGAGCCTCGTGGTTCTCTAAGATTGACCTGAGATCCGGGTATCATCAGATGCGGGTACGAGGTGAAGATACGGAGAAAACGGCCTTTCGTACGCGGTATGGCCATTACGAGTTCGTGGTGATGCCTTTCGGACTCACCAACGCACCAGCAGCGTTCATGGACCTCATGAACAGGGTATGCAGCCCGATGTTGGATCGCTCGATGATCGTATTCATCGACGATATCCTCGTATATTCGAAGACGAAAGAGGAGCACGAGGTGCATTTGCGGGAAGTTTTGGATGTTTTGAGACGGGAGAAGCTTTATGCTAAGTTCTCCAAGTGTGAATTCTGGTTACGGGAGGTCCAATTCTTAGGACATGTCGTGAATCAGAACGGTATCATGGTCGATCCGGCCAAGATCTCAGCGGTAATGCGGTGGGAGGTGCCGAAAACTCCTACCGAGGTGCGGAGTTTTCTCGGGTTAGCAGGGTACTATCGGAGATTTATCCAAGATTTCTCCAAGATTGCCTTGCCTATGACTCGACTGACGAAGAAAACTGCAGCTTTCAGTTGGGGTGAAGAGCAACAGAAGGCGTTTGAGGAGCTACGCAGGCGTTTATGCGAGGCTCCTGTGTTAACTTTGCCCGAGGGTATGGAGGATTTGGTGGTTTATTGTGATGCTTCATATCAGGGGTTGGGTGCCGTGCTGATGCAACGCGGCAAGGTCATAGCTTACGCTTCGAGGCAGCTGAAGCCTCACGAAGCGAACTACCCGACTCATGACTTGGAGTTGGGAGCAGTGGTGTTTGCTCTGAAGATTTGGAGACACTATCTTTATGGCGTCAAGTGTACTATCTACACTGATCATAAGAGCCTTAAATACCTGATGGATCAGCAAAATCTTAATATGCGACAGCGAAGATGGCTTGATGTGGTCAAGGATTACGACTGCGAGATACTTTACCACCCGGGTAAAGCGAACGTAGTCGCGGACGCGCTTAGCCGACATCCGGTCGGGGGACCGCTGAAGGGTCTGTGTCAGCGTTTGACAGTAGTTGCACCTCTTTTAGAGGCGATAGGTGTCGCTCAGGAGGTGGCCGTGTTGGCCGAAAATGCAAAACGTGAGAGAGTTTCGGGAGAAATTCCGAAATTAGTACGGGATAGTCGAGGATTATTGACCCGATATGGTAGAGTTTGGGTCCCATTCACCGGTGGGAACCGGCAGATACTATTGGACGAGGCGCATAAGTCCAAGTTTTTGATTCATCCGGGAGCTACCAAAATGTACAGAGACTTACGGGAAGGCTATTGGTGGCCCGGCATGAAGCGGGATGTAGCCAAGTGTGTGGAGGTATGTTTGACCTGTCGGAAGGTCAAGGCGGAGCACCAGCGACCGCACGGGAAATTGCAGCCTTTGGAGATTCCGGTGTGGAAGTGGGAGCAGATTACGATGGATTTCATCACGAAGCTTCCCAAAACTCAGCGAGGGAATGATACCATCTGGGTAATTGTGGATCGTCTGACTAAGAGCGCTCACTTCTTGGCGATTAAAGAGAGCTTTTCAGCGGATAAGCTCGCAGAGGTTTTCATCCGAGAGATTGTAACTAGGCACGGGGTGCCAGTCTCGATTGTCTCGGATCGGGATACTCGTTTCACCTCCCGGTTTTGGGAGAAATTTCAGAATGAGATGGGCACGCGGTTGCATTTCAGTACAGCATTTCATCCTCAGACTGACGGGCAGAGTGAGCGTACTATTCAGACACTTGAGGACATGCTACGAGCATGTGTGATTGACTTTGGTGGTAGTTGGGATCAGTATCTTCCACTAGCTGAGTTCTCCTATAATAACAGCTATCACGCTAGCATCGGTAGAGCGCCGTACGAAGTGTTGTATGGCAGGAAGTGTCGGACGCCCATTTGCTGGGGCGAGGTTGGTCACAGAGTGCTGGGGAGCACCGATGTTGTGCTAAAGACGACGGAAATGATCCAGATGGTGCGGGATCGGTTAGTCACTGCTCAGAGTCGACAAAAGAGTTACGCCGATAAGAGACGATCGGACTTGGAGTTCCAAGTCGGGGATTATGTTCTTTTGAAAGTGTCACCCTGGAAAGGGGTAATCCGTTTTCGCAAGCGGGGAAAGTTGGGTCCCCGATATATCGGACCATACAAGGTCATCGCGCGTGTGGGGAAAGTAGCTTACCGATTGGAGGTACCGGAGGAACTGAGCCTGATCCACAACACGTTCCATGTTTCTCAGTTGCGGAAGTGTGTGATGGATGAGTCTGCAGTAGTTCCCCTTGAAGATATTCAGATTGACGAGCGACTCAACTATGTAGAGAAGCCGGTAGCCATCGTCGAGAGGAAGACGAAGACTCTACGGAACAAAGTCATTGGATTGGTGAAGGTCCAGTGGCAGCACCGGAAAGGTTCGGAATGGACGTGGGAACCAGAAGCCGAGATGCGGGAGAATTACCCGGAGCTGTTTGCAGGCGTGGACTTCGGGGACGAAGTCTAGTCCAAGCGGGGGAGAGTTGTAAAGCCCGTGTCCCGGTACGTTTTTCTTTTATTTATTTAATTAATTAAAGTGTGTACCGTTAATTGTTTTGGTTCGGGGTTTGATGTCGTTAAGGACCAAAATGTTAAATCCATATTTTTTATTCTAGGGTAGTTTGTGAAGGGAGAATAGTAGAGGGGCTAAAAGGAAAACTTTGGAAGAATTTGCATGGGGCTAGGCCCATGGCCGGTTACCCATTTCTTTTCTTGTGTCGTGAAAGCCAAGCAAGACACCAAACATTTTTGTTCCTCAACCCTAATCATTTGGTCTTTGTGGGTGTGGTGCGGCAGTGAGAAAAGGAACGAGAGAGAGAGAGACGTAGAGAGAGAGAGTGACCTGCGGCGTGAGGTAGAGAGGCGCCGGAGCTTCTGCTGCTGCCGGAATCTGCAGTCTTGCCGGAAGTCGCTGTTGCCGGAGTTCGTGTAGGAGAGGACCGAGTGCGGTTACTCGGCGTCGTCGTAAGGTAATCACCTCTCATGTTTCGTTTTCTTTACTTCTCTTTCCCGTCGCCGCCGCCGTTCGCCGCCGCTGTGGCGGTGGTGGATGGACGGCCGTGGCTGCCGTTGTAGGTGCGTGTGCGTGAGGCTGGTCGAGAGTGAGAGGGAGAATGATCGGGTATTGTCCCGTGCAATCGTAATCGAAAGACCACCGCCGGCCGCCGCCGGTCGCCACCGGCGACCACCACTGCCGGAGATGGCAGTGGGTGGCGCGTGGCCATGACCAGACCTTGTCCCTATTGAACCCTTAACCCGTGACTTAATCGTTAAGCCGTATAACTTAAACCGTTGCTTCTAAAATCTTTCTTTTTATGCGAAAAAAATGGTCCAGCCCCTGTTTTGTGACGGCAATAACTTCTCCGTCGTAACTCCGATTGAGCCGAAACTGGCGCCCACGCTTCGAGCTCGGAACCGAGTACGTTTTCTGTGTTTTGGCGGAAAACTGGTTCGGCCTCGAGTTGGGAGAAAAAGTGGTCGCAAGTTCTGCGGTTCGTCATTTTATGTGAAATTTCCTGGAATCTGCCACTGTTTTGCGTGGACCGTAACTTTTTACTCGTAACTCGTTTTGAGGTGATTTTGGTGGCCATAGTTCCCTATTCGAGTCGGGAAGGTTTTTCGTGTTTTGCTGAAAGTCTGAGTTAAACCGTAGCTAGGCTGTTTTGGACTGTTTATGCAGGCTGGACCAAAACTGGCAGTTTCGGGTAACCATTCGTATTTAATTCATAGTAAATTATAGAAAAATCGTTAGGAGGCGTATAATATGTTCTTGGAACCCTAACTCAGAGGACTTTCTGGTCATGAAATAATATTGGGATTTTTCTGGATTTAAGGGGGTCGAAACAGGTCCCGAACAGACCTGTTTTGTGTGAGCGGAAATTAGTTTTAGTGACGTTTTAAGCGTGTGTCGTGTCATAGGGTCCGGGTCTCGTGTTGACACGTTTTGACATGCGTTTAGGTGCTGGAAGGTGACCGTGATTGTGAAGCTTGATTCGTGTTGATTAAGCTAGGCGCGCATTTGAGGTGAGTTCTCTCACTGTGTAGTTAGGGGTTGTATGCATGTCATAATAGTTGCTTGTATTACTGTCTTTGTGGTGTGAACTAGTTGTTGTGGTGCATAATATTTGATTGATTTGAATGTTTGGTATATTTGTGTTACCTTACAATTCGGTGGAACCGAGGCCTCGATGGTACTGAGGTGTTGGTTACGTTATAATTCGGTGGGACCGAGGCCTCGATGGTACTGAGGTGTTGATTATGTTATAATTCGGCGGGACCGAGGCCTCGATGGTACTGAGGTGTTGGTTACCTTGCAATTCGGTGGGACCGAGGCCTCGATGGTACTGAGGTGGTTGGATACATAATTACCTGTAGATGTTTACTCATTTTATGTATCTGTGATATTGTTGCTTATGTGCGGGTAGGGATGGTGTGTATATAATTCCTACCTGCGCATGTGTTTGAATTCACTAAGCTTCGTGCTTACCCTTTCCCAATAATCTGTGGTTTCAGGTACGAGTGGCTCTAAGGCGTGACGGGTACACACTGGCGCACGGGATAAGCTGACTGATATTTATTTTAATTATTGAACTTTGTTTCCGCTGGTTTCTGATTACTTGAACAATATTTATGTCCTTGCAATTAATATGTTGGAATTATTTATTGAGTTTTTATATAAAGCGTTTAATTAAAAAATTTAAATTTTCTTGAAATTTTGGGGCGTTACATGTAGAGTTGGTTGATGCAGAGGATCCACTTTTTCTTCTCTATACTAGCAGAAGCATAGGAAATCCTATAGTATTTATGTCCCCTTTTTGACTATTTTTTGTTGATCTATTGAGTTTCCCAATGAATCATGTTGGTTCATTTGATAGGGTGTTCTACTATGGTGATTTTCTCTGACCCGGTGCTGAACCCAGTTCACCCGACCCCGTCGAGGCCGGGGATTCCCTGCTAAACCGGGTCCGGGTCCGGAGCCGGGAATCCCCACTAGGCTAAAACCGGGGATGGGGTCGGGGCCGTGTAACACATCCCCCGCCCCGTACCCGTTATTATATACAATATTGATTTAAATTTTTATTGACGTTTATTATTAGAGAGTTCCTTCCAAACTAAGTTTAAATATTTTTTTTCTTATAAGTTATCACAGACTCGTCATCGGCGTCAACTTCCATTATTTTACCACTGCAAATATGTAATATATTTTCATATCCCATTGGAATCAAAGCCAACATAAGAGGAAGTGAATTTATGGTTGAAGGCTGTGCAAAGCCTATTTAATGACCAATAAGTGAGCAGGGCCGTTCCTGACATATTGCAAGTCTAGATGAGATGTAAAAACAGGCCATTGATAAGTGTGATTTTTTTTCATTATGTTGTCCTTTATTTTCAGAAATAACATTGAGTTCAAGAATGATTAATAATTCATATAAAACTGTTTTTCAGAGAATTCTTAGACACAAAATCAATCAATAATTATTTCTAGATTAATATTATCTAACATATCATTTTTACCTAGCATCAGAAATTCGTTCCACCATC
Organism: Saussurea involucrata; assembly: GCA_033807775.1. Lineage (NCBI taxonomy): Eukaryota > Viridiplantae > Streptophyta > Magnoliopsida > Asterales > Asteraceae > Saussurea > Saussurea involucrata. The sequence continues at coordinate 107,306,958 of CM066318.1, forward strand.
AAACACATCATATGATATACCTTAATATATAGACCGACATCATTTTATATCACAATATTGGTTATTTAGAGTAGCACTATATGCAAATTAATATAAATCGGTTGGGTTTCCATATCACCTCATACTAATGTTTTCACCATTTTAAACTTTTAGGGTTAATACACACTTTTAAGAACCATGAATCTTAGAATCAAAAGTCCATGTTGGTCATAACTTGATATCTTATTCTTGTTGTAGATATAGGAGAATACTTAAATTATGCATTCAATATTAAGAAGTCCATAATTTATGGAAAAACAAGGTTAGTTTTGAAATCCTAAATATAGATATATGGTGGATAGTCCCATATGGTTGGTAATTTTTTCAAAATGAATGAGCTTTCTTAGTAACTAACAAGAAATCTACTATATTCTAATATAAATGTTTGAGCCCTTAATATAATGTTAAATTCTTATTGGGTCCTATTAGATACTAAAAAAAATTGTGTTCTCTTTATTGACTAATTTTTTTGAACTACTACTATATACTAAAAACGTTTGGGCCCTACTTTTTGTGGGTCCTTAATATAATGTTAATTTTTTTTGGGTCCTATGAGATACTAAAAAAATTGTCTCTTTTATTGATTATTTTTTAACTAGTACTATATACTATATACTAAAAAAATTTGGCCCCTACTTGTTGTGGGCCGCTAATATAGTGTTAAATTATTTTTGGATGCTATTAGATAAAAAAATTGTGCTCTTTTATTCACAATTTTTTTTGAACTACTACTATATACTATATGGTATATACTAAAAAAATTTGGCCCCTACCTTTTGGGGCCCTGGGCGTGCGCCCGACCCGCACTCCGCCTGGCACGAATAACAATATTTTTTACAGCATCTAAAGCTTCCTTCCTTAATGAGAGTGACAGTTTACCAAGAACCGGGCCATGTCTAGGAACGGGTTTGCACGGGGTCGGGGAACGGGGTTGGACCGGGTTTTGACCGGGATAGGCCCATTAAAAATCGGGGATGGAATTTATTCCCGGTACCCGCTGGGGATCGGGATTGAGGTCGGGGACCACTACCAAGAACCGGGGTCGGGGATTGTATACCCCGCTCCGTTGCCATGCCTAGTTCTGCATACTACAAAAGCATACATGATATAGACCGCAACAACATTCAAATATGCATTGACCACTACCCATCTGATCCATCTGATATATACCGGTAAATCTTGATTTCAGAACATCAAGTTAATTAATCTAATATCACGTAATAAAATTCAGCTTAGTAACAATTACCTGAAGTCTTTGAT